>JAMWET010001723.1:0-338476 GCA_024036415.1 Prochilodus magdalenae | reverse complement strand
GAGCTTATTTCCTTGTTTACTGTTTGCAGTGTGCCGCAGTACTTGAGCTTATTCCTGTTTACTGTTTGCAGGTGCCGCAGCTACTTGCATTTATTTCCGTTTACTGTTTGCAGTGTGCCGCAGCTACTGCATTTATTTCCCCTTGTTTACTGTTGCGTGTACCACAGTAATTGAGCTTATTTCCTTGTTTAATGTTTGCAGTGTGCCGCAGATACTTGCGTTATTTCCTTGTTTACTGTTGCTGTGTGCCGCAGCTACTTGCGTTATTCATTGTTTACTGTTGCAGTGTGCCGCAGCTACTTGACGCTTATTTCCTTGTATACTGTTTTCAGTGTCCGCAGCTACTTGAGTTTATTTCCTTGTTTACTGTTTGCAGTGTGCCACAGCTACTTGAGCTTATTTACTTGTTTACTGTTTGCAGTGTGCCGCAGCTACTTGAGCTTATTTCCTTGTTTACTGTTTGCAGTGTGCCGCCGATACATGCGTTTATTTCCTTGTTTACTGTTTGCAGTGTGCCGCCGATACATGCGTTTATTTCCTTGTTTACTGTTTGCAGTGTGCCGCAGCTACTTGAGCTTATTTCCTTGTTTACTGTTTGCAGTGTGCCGCAGCTACCTGAGTTTATTTCCTTGTTTACTGTTTGCAGTGTGCCGCAGCTACTTGACTGTATTTCCTTGTTTACTGTTTGCAGTGTGCCGCAGCTACTTGCATTTATTTCCTTGTTTACTGTTTGCAGTCTGCCGAAGCTACTTGCGTTTATTTCCTTGTTTACTGTTTGCAGTGTGCCGCAGCTACTTGCGTTTATTTCCTTGTTTACTGTTTGCAGTGTGCCGCAGCTACTTGCGTTTATTTCCTTGTTTATTGTTTGCAGTGTGCCACATTCTGAATTAGCTAAAGTTCTCACTCAAGTTTTGCTGCTATTTAAAGTTACGTTCTTTACAAAAGACTGATCATTTCCAGTTGTGGCCTTTGGTCCTTGTACTGTTCCTAATGCCTACTATGTGTAATTTCTAAAGGACCGTTGATGAACAGAACTCTGAACTGAAAGGAGGTCAGGATTTTAACTGCATTCAGGCGACATTAGCTGATAGCGGTGAGGTGAATGCATGTTGCTGTATATCAATGAATCAGACTGCCCACCTGTTGATTTTGACCCAGTCTGGTGGGACAATTGAGGACATGCTGTTCCTCACCTCAATAAGGAACTGGATATGAGAGAGAAAGAGAGAGACAGAGAGAGACAGAGAGAGAGAGACAGACAGAGAACAAAGATGTAAAATTTGTCTCCTCCGGCTCAGTATGATTATGCAGTTTGACAAAAACCTCTAAACATCTTAAACAGTTTGCAAAACAGGACCCCCTTATCAAACCCCCTGTTTCATTAAATCTACTCTCTGTATAATCATGACAGTATGAATGAAACCGCACCAGGACAGATTAAGGATTTATTGATTCACACATGCAGAGATCTTTGAAACCTCATCCATTAAATACCAAGGCAAGACACACAGGTTGGGAGCCAGGGCGGTGAGCGAGCTTTAGTGCAATAATGGAAACATGATGAGAAATGTACATTCTAAACACAGCTGAACATCCTCCTGATAGATTGAAGGCTATAAGAATATTGCATAATTATAACTATCTGGCCTGGCTGATGAGCCTCAGATTTCTTTAGTTGAAATGGCACCTCCTGTGATATCTGATACCTGCATGTAGGTATTAAAAATGCTTCCTGCCACGTTAAACCAGTCAACATACAGTACTGACATAAGACCCAGTCAAAGCCTGGTGACGGGTGTGTCCTCCCAAGATGTTAGTGCATTCTAATTACTGTCATCAGTACACTGTTGATCTTGTATTAAAGACCTAAAGATTAAGCCAGACCTTCTTTTAGACTCTGTGGGTTTTGCCTTAACAGGAAAAGAGACATGACCTGGTCTGAAAACTCCCACCGAATCCAGCCTCTGATTTTTTAAACATTTTTCCAGGATTTACAGAGTGACTCGTAGCAGCGCCCGCGCACGCACACACACACACACACTTCATATTTTAGCACTTTCCTCCATTTAGCCCTGCTGTGTTTATCAATCATAAAAAAGTCATACAAATGTTTAAATGATAAACACGGTCATTTTTCCTCAGAACATACACGCGGTAGGAACTGAATTTTTAAACGTGTTACAATAAAGTACAAGGAAGAAATGAATAAACCAAATGTAAACAAATGTCAACAACGGCCATTTATCCCTTCACATGTTTACCATATGCTATATAGATGTTATTAGATGTGACCCAGATAAAACCGTATTTACACAGTCTGTATTATGCAGTGTACCTGAAGCGACAGGATGCCATTTCCTTTTTCAATACCGATGAAAACCACTGAATGCATACTATATATATATATATATATATATATATAAAAAAGACTTATATAAAAAAATAATAATAAAAGAAGTAATAAGTAAACACTGGTTAAGTTTCAAAATGTAGAAATCACTATTTAGTCCACAGAGATCATATAGGGAAACGAGGCCGCAGTACCAGACTATTTTTAACTCGTATCTGTAATGCCACAAAAATGCATTGCATAAATCCCCATATATTTAGCATACAGGAATTTAATACCATACTTAAATTCTAACGAGCATCTCAGCAACGATGTTACTAAAAATCATTGCACCCAGGAGGAATTAACCAACAGGAATGAAATTTGGTGGGTAGGTTTGACATTATGAGACATGTGAATGATTACACCCAGTCAGGCTTGTGATGTCAGCAAGTACGGGCCTTATCGCTATACCTATAAGACAAAAATGAATAATTATTGAAACTCACAATTATTTCTTATTCTGAGGCACCACAAACAGACCCTGAAGGATTTTAAACCCTAAGCCAAGACATGCATGTATTTATGCATGAGGCTGTATATCAGATTGCAAATTAATGTCATCCAGTGTTTCACCACATGGTGAAGTTCTGATTGCTGATTGCTGTGTTATAATGCGAGCTCCTTCACTGAAGCACTGCGACTCATTTGATGAGGACAGCGAGGGTCGCAGCTCTTAAACTGTGCATGCTGACGCAAACATACGGGCACCAAGCCGGACTGAAGTGGCCAAAGAGAAAAATGGGCAACCGGTCAAGCAAGAATGATTTGTACTGGTGAGAGACAGTGACGAGAAAACAGTGAGTGTCAGCACACTGCGGGAGAAGAAAAACCCGTTGTTTATGCATGACTGGTAAGTAGAGGGAACAGATGGAGACGCACGCTTAGGATTGCATACAAACCGTGACATTTCAGAGACTGTCCTTTTGCACTGCAATTTGATACTAATTATCTCTGGCTCACAGCTCTCTGAAACAATTGCCAGATGTCCATATACTTTTGGCCAAGTAGCATAGCGTAATTTTACACAAATCGATACAAAAGAATGCAAACTAGAAGAAACCAACCAACAGGAATGAAACCTGGAGGGTAGGTTTAGCATCATGAGACAAGTAAACGATGATGCTAGCATCCTTTGTAGGCCAGGTGTGCCTCAGAAAAGCAATTTGAGCAGTGGGAGAGTTCCAGACTGGCCGTATCAGCCATGGCTCCAGGAATTGCAGGAGTACATGCATGCAGACCATCACAACCATTACCCTTAACACCACGTCAATGTTGCCAGACTGGTTTTGTGCCAGACCGTCATGGAGTGACTCAGAATGGCAGCATACAACACTTCATTCTGGATGCAACTATTTTTTGATGAGGAGTGTATGTATTAATGCAATTACAATTCAAAAGTGTAGAAAATAATAATAATAATAATAATAATAATAATAATACATTCTTAGCAAGAATCCTAAGGGTTAAACTGTGCAAGAAAGCCACTCTATAAGGCCATATCCATGTCAGATATGTCACTGAACAATGTGTACAGTATTACACCATCACACTGTCACTCAGAATTGCTGTCTTTTGCTTTACAGCAACATCTGTATACACTAAAAAAAAAAAAAAAAAAAAGATAACACAGCTTCATGTTTGCTCTTTTCACGTTCTTACCTCAGGGGCAGTTCACATTCAAACAGCTTTGATGTTTATTTTCAGGAGAAGGGGCGAGATGAAAAGAGAGAGAAAGGACAGAAAGGAGAAGAGATGAAAGTAAAGCGATCTCTCTGATGGCCTTCTTTCTGTACCTCTTGTCCGGACACGGTGACGTAGTCCAGTGACGGGTTTCGAAGGATGAGACGAAGCTCTCGCCGATGCTCTGTGATGTCTGAAAGAACAGCCTGAATCTCGTCTTTCCTCTCTCGAATTACGGGAAAATCTGTCAGGTCTGCAAACAACTCTGTCTTATTCCCCGTCCTAAAGAAAAATATTTAAACATGTGCTATTAAAGTAAAAACTAATAATTACATTACATCACTATTTTAATACAAATAAAAGTCTAATACAGTTATATACTCATCTACCTTCAGTCTCTGGGAATAGTTTGCCTTGGTTTAGTTTGATTAGGCTGGTTTCCCAACACAGATCAAAATCATTTTCTAGCTATTATTTTGAATATACAACATCATCATACTCATCATAAAATCCACTGGGCAGGTGAATTCAGTCTAATGCCACTAACACTGCAGAGGGAAGAATCAATGATAATGCTGGAAGATACCAAAAACCCAGCTCCAACTTTCACTGTGTCGCCCAAATATCAGACAGAACTACAGAACTACTACTTTAACTTCCTTTTATCTCAGCTTCTTCCTGAGATATATTTTGTCACGTTGTAATGGCTGTTTACTTCCCTATTCACAAACTATGTTCATATAAAACAATAATGCATCACTTCCTCATAAAATGTGATAGCTGTCCCATGGCCTCTACAATCATTGTGCCAATAGAAAAGTTGCACCCAGATGGGAGTGTCTGATTTGGAAGAAAGATAAAGGCTACCAAAAGCAATAAATGATGGAAAATCTCTACAGAGCTACACGTTCAGAATGAGTGTCTCTCAGTACGGCATTCTGCTGCCATGTTTGCCAATGCAACATGCCACATGTGTCAGTATGGCTTTGCAGAGGTTTTTAATTGTGTCATGTGACAATCCATCCCTTTGCCTCACCAGGCCTTCTGTGCATGCGACATCAAGCCGTTCACCTTGGTGCTGACCACGGTGCCTCCACACACTATGTACAGTGGGGAAAATAAGTATTTGATACACTGCCAAAGTTCTCCCACCTACAAAGAATGGAGAAGTCTGTAATTTTTTTATCAGAGGTACACTTCAACAGTAAGAGACATAATCAGAAACAAAGAAAATTGTATACACATTGTATGATTTATATAATTAATTTGCATTTTATTGCATGAAATAAGTATTTGATCACCTAGCAACCAGCAAGAATTATGGCTCTCCTCGACCTGTTAGTTGTTCCTTAAGAAGCCCTCCTACTCTGCACTCATTACCTGCACCAGTTTGAAATTGTAACATGTATATGTGTTACCTCAACCAATTACACCCCAACCTCTCCACCGTGGTCAAGACCAAATAGCTATCTAAGGACACCAGGGAAAAAAGTACAGACCTGCACAAGGCTGGGATGAGCTACAGGACAATAGGCAAGCAGCTTGGTGAGAAGGCAACAACTGTTGGCGCAATTATCTTCCTCAGCCTGGGGCTCTGTGCAAGATCTTGCCTTGTGCGTTCTGAGAAGTTCAGGAATCAGCCCAAGACTACACGGGAGGACCTGGCCAATTACATGAAGAGAGCTGGGACCACAGTCTTAATAAGGACCATTAGTAACACACTATGCTGTCATGGTTTTAAATCCTGCAGAGCACGCAAGGTCCCCTTGCTCATGCCAGCACATGTCCAGGCCTGTTTGAAGCTCGCCAATGACCATCTGGATGATACAGAGAAGACATGGGAGAAGGTCATGTGGTCAGATGAGACCACAATAGAGTCTTTTGGTATCAACTCCACTCGCTGTGTTTGGAGGAAGAAGAAGGATGACTACAACCCCAAGAAGACTGTCCCAATCGTGAAGCATGTGGGGAAACATCATACTTTGGTGGTGCTTTTCTGCAAATCAATCAATCAATCAATCAATATTTATTTATATAGCGCTTTTTACAACCAACGTTGTCTCAAAGCAGCTTCACAAAAAGTCAATTTGTCAAAGGGGACAGGCCGACTGCATCATATCAAAAGAAGGATAAATGGGGTCATGTATTGCGAAATTTTGGCCAACAACCTCCTTCCTTCAGTTAGAGCATTGAAAATGGGTTGTGGCTGGGTCTTCCACCATGACAATGACCCAAAACACACAACCAGGGAAACTAAGGAGTGGCTCCTAGCCAGTGTCCAGACATGAAGGGAGCTGAAACTCAATGTTGCGCAGTGCAAGCCCCGAAACCTGAAAGATCTGGAGAAGATCTGTATGGAAGAGTGGGCCAAAATCCCTGCTGAAGTGTTGGTCAAGAACTAAAGGAAACGTCTGACCTCTGTAATTGCAAACAAGGTTTCTGTACCAAATATTAAGTCCTCTAACTGTTTTTCTATTGTATCAAATACAGATTTCATGAAATAAAATGAATTATTTAAAAACCATACAATGCGGTTTTCTGGATTTTTTTTTTTCTCACATCTGAAGTGTACTTACGATGAAAATTACAGACCTCTCCATTCTCTGTAGGTGGAAAAACTTACAAAATTGGCAGTGTATCAAATACTTGTATATGTATACCACTGTATATGTATATGTATTTATATACACACGCCCACACACCTTTTAGCCAAGCTATCATCCAAATAAATAACACTATTACTAGAAATTCTCTACTAAAGGTCTGGGATAGCCTTCATTTTGACCTGGAATCACAGTTTTCTCTCCCGAATGCATACTCACTTGGCAGCCTTCTCATTGAGCACTTTCAGGAAGTTGTGGGCAGGGCTGAGAAGTTGGGGCGTGTCCAGAAGCATGTTCTTTAAGAAGGCAGATCTGAGCTGTGATTGGACAGCGGGAATAAGGGCTTGAAGCTCTGTGCTCAGGCGGGACAGGGTGCTGCTGATGAGGTAGAACTCCTGAGTGGAACACTGGTACATAGCATGAAAACAACACGTCAAGCACAAGAAACAACACATGCACATAACTAAATGTGTTTACTCCCGGCATGTACTTGGGCGTATTAATCAAACCCCATCAAGCGCAAACTCTTTACGATAAATATGCAAACCACTTTCCTCCATATTTGATGCTAGCCATCTACCTCAAGAGCCAATTAAAGCTTTGCTTGAACTTTGTAGCTGTTTACAAACATGTAGTCTATTTCCCAAAGGTACATCTAGCTCACTGCTAGTCAGCCCAACTAATCATAATGATGAGGGAGGAATACTCTCTCCGTGTGTTCATTAAAATTCAAGAGTGTGGTAGCTCCACACAGGCTGCAGGGAAACAGGCTGAGACCATGCCCGATGGAATGACTTCAGGAGTCTAATGTGCTGGATTACCGAAAAGCCAGTTTTGCTCCCTCCATTATATGCAATCATGCAAGTAATGCTGCTGCAATAAGAATATGATGAAGTCAACAGGAAAAGGAGCACAAAAGCCATGATTAGACTTCCAGCAGGGGTGCGTAGGACAAGGACTTCAACTTCATAACTTCCGAGGCAAAAAATGCAGCTATTTCTGCCATAACTGTTCAGTACTGCTAACGACAAAATGAATGTTAAAAAAACAGTATGAAATAAGACTGTGACGCTGATACGCCTTTCATTCTCCTCAGAGGGTCTTTCATTTGATGCCTTTTGTGGAAATCACTATGGATGAGGAAAAAATAAAATAAAATAAAAGTCCACTATGGAAAATCAAAAAGAAACAAAAAAATCTAAAGATCAAAAGGCGGCCACCACGGCAGGCACTGGAACAGTTTTATTTAAGAACATATTATCTGAGGTAAAATAATATAAACTACACATTAAGGTAGACAAGTCAGCGACGCCAAAAGATTAAAAAGGACTACAACAAATAATCAACACCTTTAATGGTAGTTCACTTAAATGGTAATGACCGGAGAAACCAAAACTAAAATGCTGTTTGTCTGCTGTGCTCATCTGCATTCAAACAGGTGGAACAACAGGAGAACACCACCACCACAAAAACAGCCAGCCTCGTGGAACTGTTCCCTGGTTCCTAAGAGCAACATTAAACAAGCAATTTATAATCTCTTATAGTCTCAAAAACTTTGACACCACTTAAAAACATAACATCCAGCTACAGAATAATTACAGATGCATTACTGACCACATTTGTTGCCTTTGCTAATAAAAAATATTAATAAAAAATTTAACTCAAATGACATGGGAAAAAATATTCTCTGTAGTTGACAAAGCTGGATTTGTCAGGTCAAACTTCAATTTCATTTTTTTTCCTTTTGTTGTATCAGTAAGACCAGGGTAATGGCTTCTTGGGAAAACTGTCATAAGGTCCACTTCCAGTTCATGTAAACATGGACATAGAGTAATAGTGAGGTGTAATAGCATCATAATAGTGTGGCTGGAAGTTAGCCTTTGATTAAGCACTAAAACAAGAACCAGGTCTCACTGCTATTCTTCTTATTTTTTAGGGATGTGGACATATAAAATGGCATCTGGTCGCAGGTTGTTGAACACCACAGCAGAAAGAGGCAGGTGAGGCCAGGTTAATAAGAACGGCCTTTCTCCTTGACTGCTTCCGCAGCATCCAGCACACCACCAAACAATGACCATCCGGTTCGCCCGCTTTTCATTATGCTAATGGGGCAATTCAAAGGAAACACACCATTGAGCACCGTCCCCTTAGTCCACCCGCTTGATTCTGGAAACGAATGCATCGAAGGAGACAATCAAAGGAAAGAAATTATGGCTTTCTAATTATGAGGGCAAGGTGTGGGCAAGGAGCCTCTGACAGCCTAAAGGGAGCGTAGGAGTTAGATGCTGAGACAAAGCAGCGAACGGCTTTTCATTTCTTAAACCTCTGCTGGAGGGTGCTGAGGTGCAGCCAAATTTTAGTGCCTGTATCCATCAGGTATGAAGACATTCAACGTCCAGTTCTACTCTATGAACATGTTTCCATGTGAATGACTAGGTTTTTAATATCACTGCTGTATCCAATAAAACACATTGTGAAGATGTTAGACCCTGTGATCGCCTTACCACATCACACCCATGCATGTTATATGTTATATGTTAACTAAATCCAGCCACTATATGTAGTGTCTCTCATTATAAGATCAGTAAAATGTTTCTTAAAACAATCTTGTGTATTATTCCTTAAAATCAGAATAAATGTGATCATTAAAACCACACTTTCACCTAATAAAATATTCTGCGTTTTTACGTGTTCATATTCTATTGAATCAATGTACAATCAATTTAAACTGGGCTGCTTCAGGTGTTTTTTTTTTTCACCCTATGGTATCGCTTGGCCTGGCTCGAGTCCCTTTGGGTCAGTTTCTTCATTTACCACTCCAGATATAGCCCTACCTCAATGTAGCTGGTCATTCTAGTGACGGCACATGAACTTGTCATGGAGTAAAGGAGACACATTTGACTAGCAGCAAGAAAGAATACTACATCAGAGATCAGATGACAAGATGATACTGGTTGCTCAACAGCAACGCAAGAGGGTACCACTTCCTGGCAGCCAGTGTTAGGATATGGGTTTAGGATGGGAAGGCAGTAAAAGTGACAATGCTCTCTGACCAATCAGTAGTTTTTACTTCATCTTTTGTTATTGGCTAAGCACGTTTAGAACCTCTATGTAACTGACACCAATAATAGCACCTGGCTCCGGGTACCAGGTTTGCCTATTGAAAAAAAACACAAAAGGCACGCAAGAGTCGAGCCAGTACCATGCAGTGGGAAAGCAGCTTTAATTCCACATATGGACAGCACAGACCGGGGAGTTTGTTTTGAAACTTCCACCATGTTTACATACTAAAAGTTTTTTTGTTCCATGATATAGACCCTTTAAACCAAGAACGATGTCTAGCAGTGTGCTGTAACGTTACTCTAGAGTTAAGAGGATTTCAGATATAAAGATATTATTGCTCGCAGAGCAGGAAAACTGCATGCTGCAGTGCAACTAAACGCCACACAGATACAAACCTCACAAAATACCTCCACAATACCACACACTTAATGACATCTCTTAACAGCAGCAACAAACTGGATGATGGAAGCTCAACAACTTGACACTTGGTCAAGTTGTCAGAAACAGCTATGCCTGCAGTCAATCATCAAGCATAGGCCTCTATAGGTGCTCTATAAATAATTCAGTCTCAGAAAGCCATTACAGTGCCAGAGCACCTCATCTGGAACTGTGAACAGATGTTTTAATGAAACAGCTCTACTCCAGTTCACTATGGCCGAGCAGTTTGGAGCTTCAGCAGCCTAATCTTATTCAACAGGTGCTTCCAGTGTCAGTGGAGCAATCAAGAGTGAACAGAGAATTTGGAACAAGGCTTTGAAGCTCGTTGCATGGGAACTGGCTGTTTTTCCACAGGACTCGGTTCAGAGTGGGTTTAGTCGCTTTAGTTGGTATTCCCAGGGCCCTTTTCGCCCCAGGGCTGACATATTCCAGTCAAATGCCCCAGGCACATCAAGTGCCCCAGGCAAAAATACATTCATCTCCTCAAGACACAGAAAAATCAACCATCGAACCAGATAACCAAGACATAACCAAGACATCAACCTTCAAATTAAAAATGACTGGTGATTTTTTCCTACCATGTCCAACAAGTATTAAAGGCAAATTCCAGAAATGCAAAAAGATATCTATAATTCAATCAGTACTGTGTATATGAAGATATAGGGATAATAATGTTTACAGTGAAAAGAGAAAATGTATTTGTCATCAAAAATAAGAAGTTAACATAGACATGTGTATTATAAGCTTGTATATGAAACAGTGAGAACTTTAAAAATTATAACTCTATTTTCTTTTTTTTAATTGAGATAATATTTGCCTTAGAACACCATGAATAAACTTCCCTGCCATATGTGAGTCTTTAATATATACTTTTAGAAAAAAAGTAGATGGTTAAATGTAGATGGGCAAAATATGGTTATTTGTTTATTTAATAGATTTCTGTGATGGTGTCTTTAGAAGGATTAAATATATACATCTGGTATATATTTAATTCTCTACAGTATACATTTAATCCTTCAATGTAATCCTTCTAAAGACATCTGTTTTTCTAACCTACTTACTGAATTATTTAGAAACATTGTTAAACAGCACTAAAATGTTTTTGCTTGTTTTGGGACATCAGAGGTACTTGTATTGTTTCAGCCTAGTTTCTGTTGTTTGGTATTGTGTGAACTACTGATGGACCACTCTGGTGACAGTTTATGATGCTTCTTATTCTTACATCATAAGGCATAAATCATAACCTTAGCAGCTGGCCACAGCATTATCAGCCAGGCCATTTAAGACAGACTTGAGACACTGTTTTCAGAAGCGCCATGGCCATGCCATCCACAGGCGCTATAATTACAGCCTATAAACACAAGGGACATCACAACATGGCATCAGCTTTTTAATATTCTGCTCAGTTGTTGGGAAATGTGTTTTCATATGGAAATTACTCGATTTGATTCGATTTTACCTTCTTATGGTAGATGCTACATAGACCCCGCTCAAGGTCTGGCAGGCGAGTGAGCAGGGCTTGGATGGAGGGTAACACGTTGGATTCGGAAGACAGGATCTCCGCCACTGCATCCTGACGAGAGTGGATCTCACTGAACAAGGAAGAGAGCAGTTAGGACACCCTAAGAGTGATGCTAAATGGGAATGTTAAATTTACTAAACTGACCACACACACACACACACACACACACACACACACATCATTAGTAAACAATCAAGAACATAATTAACTTTTGTGTGTTTATCATATTTCCTAGCTCATAATGCATTTTCTCCATGACGTCTTACATTTCTGGAAGCAGGTTTCAGGCTGACACAGGATTTTTGGCTCAAACAGCAACAGATTTACAAAAAATAACCACCGAAATTCTCTGGCATTAGACTGGTCATTCCTTACAGACAAAAGCCAAACATTAGCTCAGGGGAAAGAAGCATTACACATTACATATTTCCCTTTTGGAGTCTAGAAGACATAAATACATAATAAATTACTATCTAAATTGAGGAAAAGTAAAAGGTCTCACACAGTGCACAATGACAATGAAAACTCAGACGACTTTTATAAAATATTTACATTCTGATGGACGAGTCCACTGAAAAACAAGAATTTTGTCTTTTAAATGATATAACAACTGTCTAACATGACAAGGTACAAGACCTAACCAGGTACAAATGGTCCATTTCATTCCAAGTCGATCAGCAATAAAATAAGTTTACAGTTTGAATAATTTAGGGCTGGATACAGCAATAAGACAGTGAGGCGGTCTGCCCTGCACATGTAAATGCTTTTCCTGCTTTAAAACACTCACTTTAACTTTTAAGCAGGGAAAACACTAAAACAGGGAAGTGTGCTTCTAGAACCAGGACTGGGAATCACAGGCAGACAGTACTAATGCAAAAGTCAAAGACTACTCTTCATTTGACTTCCAGTCGAAATCACAATGTAATAAACTACACTGTGCAATTTTTAAGGGGATGTTTGGAAGATATTAGATATGAGATAAACCATAAGGAAGGAGAATGTCAACAGAAACAGAGTACAACAGTGTCTGCCCATCCTTACTAGTTTAAATGGCCTCCCACCAACTTTACATATTTTGCCCCATCATACGGTATTTAACACCGTAACCTAACAGTCATCTCCCCCTTAATAAGTGCATGACCAGAAGCACAGTGAACTATCTAAATGTGTTGCTTTGTGTCCGTCTTTCTTTAGGGGACTTTTTTCATGGAACTTTTGACAAAAATATATTTACAAGGAATCCAACTGTAAAAGGACACTACAATGCACTGGTGTTTATTATCATTCTTAACTAGCACCAACATACATTAACACCCAGCCCCACACTAACAGTGGTGACATCTTAGGGACCTTAGGAAACAGAACTTGAACAAAGCCCAGAATAGCGGATATTTTCCACAGTTGAAAGTGGAGATATGTGTTTTGAAGGCTGCAGAGACTCACGATGCAGACTTCAGGGGCTGGCTGACCCATTTCTTCAGCAGCCTCTTGCCGAATGGAGTGTGCGTATGGTCCAGAACCCAGAGCAGACTGCCCTTCACTGAGCCTGTGGTCTGAGAGAAAAGAGCAGGAGGTCATTAAACTGACAGCGCCCGCTCTGACATTATACAAATGCCTGCAACAAGAAAAAGATTGTTATGATTTCACAGCAGCAGTGCTAATTAAGTGAGTCACAGTGAAATGAGTTGGGGGGGAAAAAAATAAATAAATAAATAAAAAAAAAAACCACACAGCACTATGTTTTGCATGTGTGTGGTCATTCCATCGCTGGGGAGAACAAATATGAATATAAACAAGTTGCAAAACAGTGCGCATAGCAGTGTGAGAAAGTCTGAAAGACTTGTGCAGCATGTTGGAATATTATTAAGCTCCATTAAAGCCCCCTTCCAGATGTCAGAGATACTTCACCTGATTGCAAAAGATCTCCAGGTTCTTCACTGTGGTGGCACTGAACACCATATGGTCGGCATCACTTGACAGCCTTTTAAATGAACTAGAAAAGAAAGAAAAACAATCATGAGCAGCTGTTTAACAAGTTGGGACATGAAGAATTACACTATGTTAATACTCAGTGTGTCTAGAGAACTGAACAAGCACATGTACTGTTTTAAAACTTTAGACTATGACCCATTTATAACACCATCTAGTACACTGTTTAAACTGCACAGTAAGAAGTAATTAGTTGAATGTATACTCCATTATGCAATGATGCCCTTTGCAATGAATTTAAGAATAATTATTATCCATTCTGTTTTTCCCACAAATGTACCATTTTCTGTCCATTTTGTTCAAATGAATCAGAACCCTGTCTTTGGGCAGGGTGTGTGTATATATTTACATTTACGGCATTTAGCTGACGCTCTTGTCCAGAGCGACTTACAAGGTTAACCATATTACAGGTAGGCCAGTGTAGTGTTAGGAGTCTTGCCCAGGGACTCTTATTGGTATAGGACAGCAACCCAGACCGTGATTCGAACCCCAGTCTCTCACATGTGGTGGTTCCCTGGCAGGTAGTGGTGTTATCCGCTAAGCTACACCAACCACACACACACACACACACACACACACACACACACACACACACACACACACACACACACACACACACACACACACACACACACACACACACACACACACACACACACACACGAGCTGGATGTAGGCAACTTCAAATGTTCAGCCATTCCAATCCAGTTTTAGTGGATGCCTTCCCTGGCACAATTCGGAGGGGAATTTCCTGGTAGACCTGTATGACCGTACGCTTCCATACACCTGCAGATTCAGCTACTTCCTTCACACTATGGCCTTGGCACACCCAAGTCACTCCTTGAAATCCATACAGTCACTCCTTTTAGCCAAACATTAACATCTGCTTCGGACCCATTTTCCACATATCAGACGAGACATTCACTGCACTTTAGCACCTCTTTTCAATCTAAGAACCCTTTCAGTCAAACCCAGCATGTATTTATAGCTAACGTACTCGTGCAACGTCATCTTACTACCACGTTAAACATAGAAGATATATATATATATATATATATATATATATATATATATACACATATACACACACACACACACATACATATACACATACATACATACATACATACATACATACATACATACATACATACATACATACATACATACATACATACATACATACATACATACATACATACATACATACATACATACATATATATATATATATATATACACACACACACACACACACACACACACACACACACACACACACACACACACACCATGTTAAATATTTCATCATGGCTGAACAAAACCTGAATTCCTGAGGCAAGCTGCAATACATGGTGAAGACCGACTGCACACTACAAGGCTTTCACTTCTGACTGTGATGCATGCTAATTAAGGCTCTTTCTGGTAGGCTGTGAGGTCAGGACCCTGTTATTTCTTGTTAAACAATGCCCCTAATCAATCCTTAATTACAGCATGTTTCAGGCAACTTTCTCAACACCCTACACTGCCATACAAACCATGAATCAGCCTTCCCTCCCTCCTGTAGCCTCGTCTGGCTTAAAGAAATGCTCCTTGTTTCAGCCTATATGCAGCAACTGTACTGAAACAGCTGTGAGCTACATGAACGCATTACGAGTGGAACACAGTGAATCAAAGAGGACTAATCAGACACATTATGCTTCAAAGCGTGGCGGCTGAGCTTTGGTAGTGCTGGAGAAAATGACTAATAAAAGGGGATATTTGCACGTAACAACTTCCTAATTAGCACCTTGTTGAAACGTGAGGGATAAAAGGAGGATACTTTAGGTCATTAAATGGGTTTTGAAAGGATTTCTATATAATAGAACATATTTCCTGTTTTTAAATAAGATTCTCCAAATTGGATCCACTTTCTTAGAAGGTGTGTGACGCACACAGAGTCTAAACCAAGATGCAGATCTTCTGTGTCTTAGAGGAGAATCTGTTGGAAAGGCTGTAAGTTTCAATGTATTAGTGATCAGTGGTGGACGAAGTACACAAACCATGCACTCGAGTTCCTCCCTTTAGACCTCCACTGGAGTAAAAGTACTGAAGTATTTACCTTCAAATGTACTTAAGTATGGAGAGTAACAGTAGCATGATTTGTTATGGCTCTAATGTCCTATTACCATTTCTGGAACAAGACTCTTACTCAACTCACTGTAGGTGAAGAGACTCTAGTGTCACTCTCAGTCCACCAGTCTCTAATAGCAGGTCACTATTTAGACCGACCCTGATGTCTATTCAAATAATCATAAGCACAGAACACTGAAGGAGAACAGTTTCCATTAGCTAGAACTATGAAAACTTTTTGCAAACAAGTTTCAGTTTAAGATTTATTTGCAACTTAGCAACAAGTTTAATAAAAACTCTAAACAGGATCACAAAAGAGTTTTCCTTTACTATATTGCATCTGTAGGTCTCTGTTCATAAACAAACCAGTCAATACAGATTTAAAATAAAAGGAAACAGTGTTCGTATAAATGCATTCAGCTCGCCAATCACACCCTGTCAACATATGAAAACTTTTTGCAAACAAGTTTCAGTTTAAGATTTATTTGCAACTTAGCAACAAGTTTAATAAAAACTCTAAACAGGATCACAAAAGTGTTTTCCTTTACTATATTGCGTCTGTATCAATACAGATTTACTATAAAAGGAAACAGTGTTCGTATAAATGCAGAAAAAGACACTCGCCAGTCACAAGTGCATGTGTACATATTTCTATATTGTGGTCTATTTACCCACAAAGTCAGGAACAATAAGTTGGACCTTTTTACTAACCCCATCCAGCCTTACCTACCTTCCTCCAGGTGGTCTTTGATGTAGTCCAGGCCTAAAATAGACATTTCCATGGATGCCAGAAATCCATGAATAAGCTTGTTTCATTTTGATGTTACGTTTTTACGCACACACGTAAGACGAAAGAAACTACACATTTCGCATAATGTAGTGGAGTAAAAAGATATTAGATATTTGAGCTTGAAATACAAAGTAAAATACTTCAGTAAAGTACAGATACACAGACAGCCTGCTTAAATACAGTAACTAGTTAAATTTACTTCTTTACTGTCCACCACTGTTGGTGATAGAAAGTCTAGATCCTTAAAGAGGTACCTGGTACACAGTAGAACTCTCTCCAGCTTAAACTCTGTCAGATACTGGATCACAGGGCCCAGGCAGCAGATCACTGGGCTCTCCAAACTCAAGTAGAACAAGCCAGAACCTGTGCAGATACAAGAAAATATGTAAAACAAACAGAATTTAACATACTAGATAACTAGTGTCAGTCTCAGAAATCACACCTTTTATAACCAGTGCCTGACAAGTCCGGGAACACTTTAGCTGGGGCTTTCTACTGGGATGAAATAAATGACGACAAAAATACTTTACTTCTATGTTGGAGTGTAACAAAGCAATCTTGACATCGTGATCCGAAAGCAAAACTGCAACAATGTGCATTGTGGACATGTGACAAGGCATGTGACAATCAAACAATGGACAATTCATTAATAAGACCCGACACTATGTTTAAACCAGCAGGCAACAAGTTTGTGTATTTTGGGTGTATCAGAGGACACTCACGTCATGTCCATGAGTTTTCCAAGAAAACTAGCTAGTTTTGAAAGCACATATTTGTGTAGAATGTGTATGGGAACCGTTTGCACTCATGACTAGTTTTATTGGCCGGTTAGCATGCTGGCTAACCCAGCTAGCTGCTGAATGAAAATCTACAAGAGACACACTGCTAACATCTACGTTCTTTAAGGCTTCATTTTTCTTCAAATGGACATGTGCAACGACGCATCATATAAACTTGAAAAATAAGAAACAGCAGTTATGAGCTTCGCTCCCAAGTTTACCACCACACAGTGGAGAACTAGATCATGGTGGTTGGTGTAGCTCAGCGGATAACACCACTACCCACCAACGAGCCACCGCCACACATGGGAGACTGGGGTTCGAATCCTGGGCTGGGTGACCATGCTGCACTACACTAATAAGAATCCTTGGGCAAGACTCCTAACACTGCACTGGCCTACCTGTAATATGACTAACCTCGTAAGTCGCTATGGATAAGAGCATCAGCTAAATGCCGTAAACCTAAAGCAAACCTAAACCTAAAGATCATAATACCAGCAGGACCAAAAAAGCCCGAGGAGCAGAAGCTGAGGATCTCAGAGCCCCATGTCTATGATTAGTATATGTTAGTATTTGATAAGAATTTATTGGAGCCAGTTATCTGCAAAGTTACAATGTCACTTCATCACATCATTATTAATTTGCATGAAATCTCAACTCAATTTGTCGCTTGTTGCTTTGTCATAGTGTTGCTTGCTACTTTTCACGATATGTCAGCTACAAAGTGCATACTCCCTTTGGAAATGGCTGGTCCCTTGTCACTCTGTCACCTGCTAGTGTGAATGCAGGGTAGGGATTATGGTATTACGTTTGTTGCTGATAGAAAAGTGGTTTATTTAAAATAGAAAAATGGTGAAAAGCAGCCCAAGCAATAATCGACCAATAGGATTAACCGTACAAATTCAGAAATCAAAACACTGTTTTAAACAGTGTTCAATTATGTTGTGATGCACCTAAAACGTGTATGGCATAAAACTACATTAAACAGTCAGATATCACCAAACATTTGACAGGCAGTGCAGGTACAATGACAATTGACTTAAATGACCTAGAGATACAGCAGACAGTCCTCTAGAGATGCTAGCAGTGATCTGTGATCAGCCCACATGAGAGAGATGTGGGACCCAAATGTCCATGATCACACAAAGCAGAAGATCCGGCTGCAGTCATTTTGGCCATGCATTCCTCTCCCACAGAACTACGCCATGAAGCTTCCCTATTGACGTCAGCCATTAACCATTAGAATCAGCGCCAACCCAGACGTGACATCAATCTGCCAGCCCCGACATACGCAATGCGCAGCCCCGACATACGCAATGCCTGCCTGCCTGCCTGCTTGTAGATGGGCTTGTTTGCACTGATCTGAGACCAGTTTGGTCGATTCTCATTCTCATAGTTCAGAATAAGAGGTGCAGGAATGTGTGCCCATTCAGGGAAGAGAGGATTTTTCAGTCGGTAATGTTTGACGTTCCAGCTCGTTTCAAAGGTGTGAAGTGGGGTTGAGGCCAAGTCTGTACAGACCAGTGAAGTTGCTGCATATCCTTTGGATCTTTATGCGGACCTCCTTTGTGCATAGCGAAACAGCCATGCTGGAATAGGAGAGGGTCTCAAAACGTCACAGAGTTGAAAACATGTATTAGTCTAAAATGTCTGTAATAGTCTATAATGCTGCAGCATTAACATTACCACACTGGACCTAACAGGCCCAAACCCTGGAAAAAGCCCTAGACTGTTAGGTAGCATTCTCCTGGCATCTGCCAAAACCAGATTTGTCCAGATATATTGCCAGAGAGTAATTCATTACTTCAGTGAAAGCACATTTCTACTGCTCCAGAGTCCAATGGCAGCATGCTTTACACCACTCCAGCCAACTTACGCATTGCACAGAGATCTTAGGTTTGTGTGCAGCATCCAAGGACATAAGGCCATTTCTGATGTATGGTTCTTGTGCAGATGTCCCGTCCAGAAGCAGTCTAGGTCAATGCAGTGAGGGAAGCTAGGCCATGCGCTACTTCCTATTAGAAATTTCACAAACTGATTTGTGGTAAAGGCAGCATTCAATAACTGTAGCACATGTAAATACAAAGAGTTCTGAGACTGCATGACTATGTGCCTGATTTTATAAGGCTGTTAACAAAATTGAACTCTTGAACTGAACCATTAGGAGTGTGCACAATACTACACAGATCAGCTTGTTAAAGTTCTCAAGCGAAACACCTGTAAGCAGGCAGAACTGAAACTAGGCCCCAAAGAATTTAGAAGTGACTTCAGAAAATGTCTGTCTCTTGTGTGGTTGTGCATAGGCTCGGCCCCTCTTTGTTCTTTCTTACAAGATGCCTAGTTTAGGACAGATTTATATTAGTGATACAGTTTTACACTTTTCATTAACTATTTCACAAACTGCATACAACACCAATACAAGTGAAACAATTAGCTGGTAATGGCGATGGATTTCGTGTTCAGCTGAATGCAAATGTTTGGACACATCTGGTAAAGTTATGGCATTTTTGTGTTTTGTTTTTATTGGAAATAGAAGTGAAGTTAATTTTACACATTCTATACAGAAAACAAACCTCTACAATTTATTTATATATGTTGCTGTATATACACCTTCTAGTATGTCAAACACAGCACATTAAAAGGAAAAGTGAACCTAGAGTAGTAGAGAAATGCAATGTTTGAGTTACATCCGGTATACTAATTAATTTACCTTATTAATCTTTAACTTAGATAGTAACAGTATTACATGACACCCCATCCTCTGTACTGACTGTCTCAGATTGATATTTCTTCTTGTAGTGCACTTTGTAAGCCACAATCTGCCTCTACATCCGGACTGCTGCACTATGCACTTTAATATACATATGCAGCTACACATAATGTAAGGTTTACAGGTACAGATGTGTGCGTGTGTGTGTGTGCGTGTGTGTGTGTGTACTGTGTGTTATTTAGTTACTCTCTGTGCACTGTGAGCTACTGTAACAAAAGACAAATCCCTCGTATGTGTGAACATACTTGGCAAATAAAGCTTGATTCTTATTTTGGGAATGTGCTGTATGCAAACGACCTGTGCACACAAGTATTTTTCAACGGTAGCTGAGTAACTTGACCAGTAAATTAGTGACTCGGTTTTTATGTCTACATTTTTGGTAGCTGACTGCGACCTCCATGTCATCGAGCTTGTCTCTCTGGCTGGTTGTCTGAATGTGGAGTTTTGGAGGCTGACCTGCTGTGGGCTTCAGTGTGTGGGCTTTGTCCTGTAATTGAAAAATCATTCCCCGAGGGACAGGCAGCAAGGAGATCAATGGCTGCTGTCCTTAGGGAAGAGGCGTGGAGGATGAGTTGGGGTGCCTGTCCCTGTCAGAACCAGGTCTAAATCACTCTGCTTTGGCCTTTTCTCCATCCTCCAGACAGCGCTCATTACCTCTCTCTGTCACCACCTGTGATACGCTCTCTGATGGTGCCTGCTTTCTCCCTGGCATGACTTCAACTCTGTAATAAAAATGTGTTGACATCAACCTGAGGCCATCGTTTTTCATCTGGCCCAGGAGTCTCTAAAGCTATACTCAACTGTGGTGCGAAAACTCTCCTTAAATCTGAGCTTAGAAGCTTCCCCATGTGTGATTTTCACAGCACTCAAGAACTCATTTTCTTCTTGATAGATCTGCTGAGAGGGCAGCAGGTTTGTGAGTGGTTGTTTGCTTGAAAGAAATGTCGAATGCTTTTGGCCTCACTGCGATAATGACAGTGCCAACACGAGTGAACGATGATCAGAGCTCCTGATATAAGATGTGTTTTTGTGCTGATGCAGGACAAGCTTACCCAAATCCTGTTGTGACTGATGTGAGGTTGATGCCATTAGTCCGGAACTACTACCTCATTTTTTGCATTAACTGCATTTACCACACTGTACTTAACATCTCTGAAACATTGAACATCCCGTTTTCCAACATGCAGCTTAACGTTACCTTTACTGCATTAGAACTTAGGCTAGGTAGTTAAATGGTGTGAACTGCTGCTTCCACTTTACATACTGTGCATTGCATCCTGTGACCTTTGTGAACAGTAAATGTGAATTCAATTTCTCTATTAAATGGTCAGTGAGTGCAAGGCGGGTGTGGCAACTGCCATCACAGCACTGGCCTTTGTAATAGCAATACATGCTGATAAACCCTGTACAGAGTGATGTTCAGAGAATGCCTAACGACTTCTTTTCATGAGCTGTCATCTGAGAGTCGAGTCAGTCAGTTTCAGTCAGAGAGAAAACAAAGGCAGCTCTATGCCAAGGCAAGTTACTGTACTGGATGTATCAATATGTCTATAACATATATCTGTGACATATAAATATATATACAAGTTTGAGATGTGAGAGTGATTCTTTCAGGCCACTCTTCTAGATGCTGCATGTTCATATTTTCTTCTTCTGTGTTTACAGGCATGCTGCAAAGCAGAAATCTGAAATTTAATTGACTCAAGCGGACCCAGAGTTTTTCCCAGGACTACACAAGCACAGGTAAATATGTTAATCGGATTACTGACAAAATCAGATTTTTAAGTGCATGTAAACACTCTCAGTGTGAATCACTGTTAGCTTAGCACCAACAAGCTCCTAAATTCCCAGTAGAGCACTAGTTAAAATGAGCATTATTAAAGAGATTAAAGTGGTTTCTAACATTTATAATCCTAACTAAACAGCTAGCCCTTACCGTCACAGATCAGCACTGACGTTATTATATAAGGCAGCCTGAACACACACACACACACACACACACACACACACACACACACACACACACACACACACACACAGCGACAGACACACACACACACACACACACACACACACAGCGACAGACACACACAGACACAGATACAGGCAACGGTGGAACAGGACACAGTAAACATTACCCTTTTCACGACTTTCCAGCGACTGAGTGGACATGCTGCTGTAGAATTCTTTGACAGTCATCATGGCAGTGGGATACTCAAACTGAGTGCTTTCTCGCTTCTCCATACGAATGCGATCATCTGCTTGGATACTGCAGGTCAGGGCCATGTAGTCATGAAAGGAGATAAACGAAAAAGAACACAAAACAACTCTCAATAATCAATCAATCTATACGTAATTTTTTTATATATACATATAGGTTATACATAAATATATATATATATAAATATATATATATACATAAACAGGTTTTAACCTAAGACTGTATTCCCATGAACTAATGTGTGAGGACGTGGAGTGCACAGGGATCAGGACCAAATAATAATCTCACAAGACCACTTAATTAACACAAGGGCAATCTATGAAGAAAGAGCCGTTAGAGCCATTCTTACTTACATCACAGTTAGGACCGGATTCATGCTTCATGACATATCTGTGGTATGTGCATTAATGTATTACATTTATTAACATCTTGATGGATTTTTGGTGTTAAGTAATGCTGACGTCTGTCAAAACTGTTAAATAGCTTTAGGATTTCGGCAAACAGTTCCCATATCACAGACTTGAAGCTGCTGTGTGTTTCTCTTAGAAAATAACAGCTGCATGCCAATAACAGGCGTGTTGCCATCCCTCCATTCAGTCGTGCTCCCTTCCATTCAGCACTGCCACAATCTCAAGGACTCTCGCTGTCTTTTGTCGTCTCTTTGTAGTTGCTGGGGCAACCAAAGCGTGCATGCGCACGCGATCTGTGCGAGCATCTCTTAAGCTTCCCTTTTTTCCTTTTTGCACCAGCAACTTCAACTTCTCTAAAATCAATAAAACACAGGGTACATCATGACTAATAGTGATATTCAAGTAACCAAGGAATTAATGAGCATATTAGATTAACTGTAGGGGGAGGAAACAGGACACTGGCTGCACCTGGCATAGGGCTTAAATCTTACTGGCCTAGGTGAAATCGTTGGTGATCGAATTATTCAGCGGCGAACAGAAGAATACATTTGGGATGCATTCAATAAAAGATACTCAATAAATAAAGCAAAGGAAAAATCGGCAGGTTTGATGTTGGATGAGCACAAGCAGCTCTCTCTTCCTGGTCGCCTTAGACGAGATCTTTTCTCCTCAGTGGATGATCTATCAACAAGTTTGGCAAAGAAACAACTGCCTTTAACTTTTGGCACAGTTGTTATAACATTGTTTATACAATCTCATTTATTTTCACCCACAGCTGCATTCATTTTTAGCCAAGATCTTTTGCTGACGATGGGAGAGATGGACCACTCAGTGTTCTATAGTACATCCCAAAGACTTTAATGCGATTAAGGTCAGGACTCTGTGTGGCCGATTCATGTGTGGAGATGATTCCTCATGCACCCTGAACCACTCTTGAAATCAAATGAATGCTGGCATTGTCATCCTGGAATATGCCAGAGACATTAGGGAACAAAAAAAAAACCCTCCACTGATAGGATAAGCCGGTCATTCAGTATATCCAGGTGGTCATCTGACACTATATTGCCACATAATGCTACTGAGCCTCGACCCAACCAACTGAAGCAACCCCACATCATAACATGGTTGTACAGTGGGCCCTACTATGCATAATGAACTTTCCTCCTTACCCTGATGAGCCCATCACTGTGAAATAGGGTAAAGATGGTCTCAGCAGATCACATGATCAATGCTCCAGAGTCTGTATGTTTTATATTTATGCTCCGTAGCAAACTGAAGCCTGTTTCCAGGTTCTCAATTAATCCTGCGAGTTGTCATCACATTCTGCACATTAGGAACTGTTACCAGCTGACTGCAAATATATTAGACTGCAGTTATTATCCAATCAAAGGCTCTGAAGTACTTGCTATTTGTTTGTTTGTTTGTCTGTCTATTGCCAGCAAGGCAGTGTATGTTGTACTGTTCACCACTACTAAAGGAGATGCATGCTTTTGTTGTTGTTGTCCTACACAAACCAGTGAACAGATTCTGTGGAACAAACGACCTTGAATCAACTATTCTGGCTACTATATTTCACGGTTTCTAGACACTACATTGGCTACATTTACATTTAAGGTATTTAGCAGACGCTCTTATCCAGAGCAACTTACAACCGTGCTTAGTGTTCCATTGGATAATATTCCAGCTAGTGCAGGAAGTTTAGAGCCTAGCTAGACTGGCTCTAGAACGCTAACTGGCTAGAGTAGTTAGCGTTCTTAAGCGTGCCTTAAACTGTCCTTCATTATGAAGCAGGCCATGTGGTGGTACAATGAGTTAATTACCAAAATTTAGTCAGCTACAGTCATTTATCATGATAACTATATGGATTTTCCAGTAGAATAAGTGAATGTCTTACAGACTACTTCAAACCGTACTTTCTGGACAGCTTTCTGACCATCAGATTCAATCAACTTTATTTAAATGTGTAATTTCTTTAATTAATTACTTAAATGCATTTACTGTGTTCATGTTCTGTATCTCATATTTCATATTAATGAGGAAACAATGAACAGATTTATTATGTCATTTTTTAATACAGCAACATTATTTTATTTCTAGTGGTGCCCCCCCGCAATAGTAGTGGTGCTTACTTGGCAGCCCCGTTCAAAAAGTTCTAGCACTACACTTTTCTAGCTTCATTGAATCGAGTCTGTATATCCTCTTTGAGTTCATCGGTTGAAATTGAAGGGGTACCTGAGTAGTTCACTGAATAGTGATTTCAGTATTTAAATATTGGTACCTTGAACCGTTAACCGAGTACTCAAGTTCGCACAAACACAACATGCTGACAACCTAAACGCCACATTCCCTGATGGCTTCAAGCAAACGATCTCAGGGGGGACATCAGAAGAGAAGAAAAGTCTACAGCCCTTCAAAACCAAAGCAAGCAGAAAATCACAACCAACCAGCATGCATACACACTACTTTAGTGCCCTACGCTCTATAAGACATACAGTCCCCCATGTAACTTTTATTTATGGTCATCAATCCAAAGCCTAGCTGGCCAATATCGCTGCCATTCCTTTAAATCAGTCTTTATGACACTGGTTTTATTGCCGTTCTCTGATCAGTTCAACGCACCTGTCCCAGCTCATCAACGTTTTCCCGGTAAAGCAATAAGAGATAAGAAAGCCATCCCCAGGTCAATAGAAACCATCAATACAATCTCACATTGGAGCTTCTTCCCCGCTACACTTATCTTGACATACAGTGCTGACATTTATTGCTCTGCTGAGTATATTGTTCTTTTCAGCTCGGTGTGAGAAAGAACTGCTTTTTTTCCAGGAGCTTTTAATGCCTGTGTCACTTTTTTTTGTGTCTTTAGTTTCCATCAGGGACAGAGCTGCAGACAAGCCCCCAGATTTCCTACTGATAAAACACAGAAGTTTTTGACACCAGAGAAAAGACTACAAAATGCTTCTTCACAACTTTTTAAACCTTTAATAGTTTTAAGAGATCAACAAAACTACCATATGTTTAAGTGGATGTAATCATCACGGGATAGATAACCCAGCTGCATGCCACCGCCAGGCTGGTGGCACAAAAAGGGCACCAGTAACATTTTACACTAGGTGTTGAATTAATGCATTAGTTAAGGTAAAGTAATATATTAACACTGTTTAACTAGAGTTTAGTAAACATGCAACAACATTTCCAACAATCTCTTTGGTGAAAATGCTGCAAAACAATGATTTTTTTTTTTTCTGGGCAAAGTTCTAATTGGTAGGCTATGACAGGCCAGCTGGATGAACCAATCTGAGGCAGACTAGAGGTACACCCATAGTTAAGAACATCATCTACTAGAAGTTTGCAGTTTTCGGGGTGAAGTAGTAAATTGTATTTGAGAATAAAATTCTCGCCCAAAAGAAAATCATTAGGTCAAATGCACCCCAGACCTGTAAAGCTGAGACATTCAGGGGGACATTCAGACTTGAATTCCCCGGAGCCCCACTGTACTTATAACACTTTATTGATCCCAAAGGGAAATTAGAGTGTTACAGCTTACATCCCGATGAGACACAAAGTACACATAGAAGCTACAAAAATAATAAAGCAAAAATAGATAAAAAATAAAAACAAAAATAAAAAGATGTGAACTGAATAATAATAATAATAATAATAATAATAATAATAATAATAATAATAATAGTTCCAAGAGGCTTACAACATCCAAAATTAAGTTCTAAAAAAATGTACATCCTAAACTACCTCATACTTAAAGTGCAGATCAGATCTCAGGCAGACAGCTTCAAGAAAAGTAACAGAAATATATAATTACAGTCTATCATTTATCAAAAAATCATCTTCACTAATCACTAAAATGTTGATTTTTTATGTTTATTAACAATTATTAATAGGAGTTATTATTTTTGAATGGTAGACTAAAAATATTACTATATGGTTGTGATATTACAACATAATTCAAATTCAAGTCAGCTCCGCATCTTATATGATCTGTATGTACTGAGAAAAACAGCATGGTTGGAAACGTAAGAATTATTTTAAAACAGTAAAGATAATTTTGTTTAAACAGGCGTCATGTGTGTAGATGTTCTAACGTGAAATAGTATAAAAATGATACTGAGTCAAATCAGCAGCAGCCTCCTCTACACACATTGAGGAGAGTAGTCAGCAGGTGGGCTCCTTCATCGCTACATATTGTAACAAATGTTCTTGGACGATGCTCGGGAGTAGGCTCATTTCACATTGTTAGGTGACAAATTAAGACTGTAGTGGAGTTTGGAGATACTTGCTCGAGATATCCCAGGAGCAAATGAGATGCGAGTTGCTGGCATGCATCATTCTCTAAATACCAAATGCTTGCTGTTCGGTTAGGATACACTAATTTCCGCAAAAACAGATCTCAAATATTAACCCAACCTCACAACGAAGGATTAAAAATGCAGAAGGCATATTATAAAGCTATAGGCTGCCTGTCAAAGTTAACGGTGTCTCACGGTGTTAGTGGTGTAACTACTGGGAGAGCAGAAGGATCAGCAAGCATGCTGAGGAGATTGTGCATTTACGACTCACAGAAAGGTTAATTCTAGCGTAGTGTTGTAATACTAGAGTGTCAGTTTGTCTCGAAACGGGGTAAGGTGGACTTGGCAACTGTTCATTACACCAGCCGTTTAAACATTTTTGCTTCACTACACACTCCTATAGCAACCAACGGAAATAAAATTGCTGGGTAGGTTACACATCATGAGACATGCAAATGAAGTTTCACACTTGGCCACTCATGTGACATAAGCATGGACAGGGCTTTATCACTGTACCTGACTGACCCAGCCATGTTTGTGGACATTCAGCGAGAAGTGATGCCCTCCATGAGTCATCCAGTAAGTGCCAGTACCATTGCTAGACGACTGTACGATACAGGACTACATGCGTGTAAACCGTTACAACGACTGCCCTTAGCACTACATCAGCATCGCCAAAGACTGCAATGGTGTCGTGCCAGACTGTCATGGAGAACGGCAGCGGGTCATCATCAGTGACGAGTCAGGCTTGTACAATGTACAAGAAGAGTTCCTTCTGTGATGTTTTTATTTGTGCATTTATATTAATCTTTATAAATTCTGTACTGTGGTTCCAGTCCCACATTCGGTATAGGAGTGCATAATTGGTATTTTCACCCCTACCTCCTTCCTTACAAAACACCACCACCTGTCATGAGCTCCTGAGCTCCTTCTTAACCTGTGCTCTCTTCCTGCACTACATCTAAAGCCTTACTGGTAGAACAGTTTAGACAATAATGTTCTGTCCCGAGGAGCACTCTGATTTGATGAACACTAATTAGTTTGCACTAAGGTACATGGCTGTAGCACCCGTGACACAGCATCTAGAACCCCCTTGAGAGCCACATTTCACACACCACAGCAACCACTAGGCAACGGTTGCTATGATAGCAACCTTGGCTACCCTTGGGTGCCTAGAAGAGTAGTGAAGCACAAGCATCACAGACCCCTAGTCTACAAGAAAGTGTGCAGAGTCAACCTATTAAAAGGAGCCCCAATATTGCACTGTTCTCAGGATTTTAATAGTTGTCTGATGTTCTACACAGAAGGTGTGAGACTTCAGTCAGGATGAAAAACATCCAGATGCAGATGAAGCAACATGGCACAACAGAAACAAGCCAGAAAATAAAGTGAACCTCAACATCAACATAAATTCAAGTTATTATTGACTATGAAACAATTTAAGACGAAGTGTGGATCATAAAATCCATACTGTTATGGTTGTGATGGTGTAGTTAAGGTGCTCAGTTAAGAACTGCTCAGGCAGAACTGCTGGAGTTCCTCCCTCTCTACCCTCCACCAAAAAAGTCTCTGTGTTTTACATAGTTAATACTTATTTAAGACGCTAAACGTTCTGGGGGGGATCACAAAGAGGAATTCCATTTCAGATTTTTTGAAAATTCTTAAATAAATGTATATACAGGGGTTGGACAATGAAACTGAAACACCTGTCATTTTAGTGTGGGAGGTCTCATGGCTAAATTGGACCAGCCTGGTGGCCAATCTTCATTAATTGCACATTGCACCAGTAAGAGCAGAGTGTGAAGGTTCAGTTAGCAGGTAAGAGCACAGTTCTGCTCAAAATATTGCAATGCACACAACATTATGGGTGACATACCAGAGTTCAAAAGAGGACAGATTGTTGGTGCACGTCTTGCTGGCGCATCTGTGACCAAGACAGCAAGTCTTTGTGATGTATCAAGAGCCACGGTATCCAGGGTAATGTCAGCATACCACCAAGAAGGACGAACCACATCCAACAGGATTAACTGTGGACGTAAGAGGAAGCTGTCTGAAAGGGATGTTCGGGTGCTAACCCGGATTGTATCCAAAAAACATAAAACCACGGCTGCCCAAATGGCGCCTTATGGCCGCAAAAGGAGGCTCTACACCATACTAATAGATGATTGTGCTCTAAATCCAGGTGTTTCAGTTTCATTGTCCAACCCCTGTACTTAATTGTTAAGCAATTGCTAAGTACAGTAATCTGACATGGATCTGGAAACATGCCAGAATTGTCAGAACTGTTTTTATAACTGTGATTTATTTAGGAATCAGACAAGCAAAGCATTTAATTTTTTTAAAAAACTTCCTCAAAAAATTACAACATGAAATGATTATGATGATGTTGCCTGATAACCCACACACAAAAAACCCTGTATGAGGAAAAAGTGGAAATATTCATTTATTAGTGTCAGTGGAGGAGGAGTATTAAAACTCTGACAATAAGATCTGTAACATATTAGAAAATAAGTTCTTTCAAAATCCTGTACAAAACAGCTGTGTGGTTTGCGGTTCTGTTCACTTCTGCCTAAACTAAAACAGAGCTAGTGAACCGAGGAATTTCAGCTGCTTTCCAATTTCCACATTTCTCTCTAAGGAACCGTCTCTCTAGCAAACAGAACAGTAACTCACACAGTGGGCAAATAGAGGCGAGCATTAACCACTACCTGCCAGCAACAGAGTCAAACACACAAGCAAACAGACGCAGTTCAGTAGCATGACTAGATAGCTAATGCTCAACAAGCCTGAGTTCCGAGCTGCATAATTGGAGTGCCCTTTAAAGAGTGGATGCGGATGTAGAGTTGCCTACGCGCTGATTCGACAGCTGTTCAAGTGAAAGGCTCAGAAACCCTGAACTTCCCTTCACTTACATCAGGCAAACGAGGCTGTGATTATGTTCCGACTTGCTGGCACTGTTTCACTTATGATCCGACACTTTGACACCAATTTCAGCCTTGGGAGCTTCACCTTTTACACCCACAGGTTCTTGAGGAAACATCGGCTTCTCACGGAAGATCATCAAAGAACAGTACAAATAGTCGCACCCAGAAGGCATCAAGCGACAGGAATGAAACTTGGTGGAAAGGTCTGACATCGTGAGACATGCGAAGATATTGAATTTCACGCTCGGCCGCACATGTAATGTAGGCAAGGGCGGCCGTTATCGCTGTACGTGTATGACCCTAGAGCCACGAATGCAGACATTCAGCGAGCAGTGATGCCATCCATGAGGTCTTCCTGTTAGTGCCAGCACCATTGGCAGAGAGCTGGAGGATAACATGCACATGGGCCATTACAAAGACTACACTCAACATCACATGACGTGCCTAGAGTGACATGGAGTGATTTGGACTGGCAGTGGGTCATCTTCAGCAACAAGTCCCATTTTATTCTTGGTGGAGACGACCAGCGCCCCCATGTGGTGGCACCGTGCTCAGTGCCAAGATGACCGGTTTGTTGTCACACATCACACTTCCAGAAGGATTTTCCTTTCCTTTATTTTCCCTCAAAATATAAAATGAGTCACTAATTATCGGTGCTATATTAGTGAGACCCAAGTACTGATATATCGATACATCTATGAGGCTCTAGTGCATGAGGCTCTGCTAGTTCAGCATCACAAATGCTGCAGGATGCTGCAAAGAGACTGAGCTAGCTGTATGTTGAAGCAACAAGTTCTCCGTCTCCCTCATCTTCTCTTGGCATAAAGGTCCAGCATGCATCAGTGGCCATGCTGTGAAATTGGAGGCGAGGTTTAGAAGGAGGCATTACGGAGCTAAGCACTGGCCTCTTACTGCTCCCCTACTGCACCTGCTGGTACTAGTGACATTCAGCTATGGCTGATGGGTATGCAGGGCTTTTGTAATGGTGAAGGAAGTCATTAAGCCACAGGAGACAGACAGGAACTGACCATGTGGCAAAAACTACAGCGCAGGACATGTCAAAAACAGATGGAGAATAAACCGTAGTGCAGTTCAGAGACAGCTTGCAAACGTGAGAAAAAAGAGAAAGACAGATCGACAAACAAAGGAGGAATAGAGCTAAGGAAAATTCTCTCAAAGCAGAAAACAGACTGAAACATTAGCAACAAGCTGAGACTGCTTGAGAGAAAGACAGCAAGAGTGAAAGAAAGACACAGAGAGGCAAACATCACTCCTGCAGAAAGTGCTTGGTCCCCAGCTAATCTAATCGAAGCCCCTCCTTATCGCTCATCACGCTTCTCTGGAGTGATCAGCATATTAGAGAACCATCCTCTCACCATGTTGCACAATGTTACACAGCACCGCAAGCACAACTAATTAGCCCTCTGCACGCAGACGCAACATGCTGACACAAAGAGTGCCACTCAAACAGATAAGAACAGGAGCAGCATGGCAGCCATAGTCAGTGATTCCAGCATTCCTATGCACAGCCTACAGATGTAACCACATCAAACATGAGGAACGAGAACCAAAAGACCCATGTTCACAAGATATTATGCTTTACACAAATCCAACTCTTTCTTTCTTTCAAAAACGGGAATTTTGGTTCTTTGGTCTCCAAACCCGGAGATGTGCTGTGCTCTGTACTTCTATGTAAACACCTCACGCAATGCTGGTCAGCAAAAAAGAATCGCTAAAATATACAGAGTATAAAGCAGGCATGTACATGACCCTGTGGTGAAGAATTAATGATGAATTTATTATTTAATAAAAAAGAAAAAGTTATTAGTCTAAACCCTTGGTCTCCCTGAGCTCCAACACTGTAAAAGATAACCTAAAGGTAAAGATCAAGTTGCCCTAAACTCTGGTTTTACTAGAAACTGAGTAGTAATTCCACAGAACAATAATCAATGTCTTATGTTCAGTTAATATAATAATTTTTGAGAGTGTTAAAAATGTTGAGGTACCTCATTACATTTATTTTTAATATATGAATTTACTTTACAGTGTGGGAAACCATGGCTGTATGAGAATCAGTGTTGTGCACAGTACAGAGGCCGAACTTCATTTTCATACACTTCCAGTCAAAATGGCCATTAAAATAGAGTTATTCATATTTCAGCAGAATAAATATTTACAGAAACCAAAAACCACACAAAGTCTTAACATCCAAACATCCCACTATTGAATGTGTTCACCCTTTAATGGCTGGTTGCACATTCTGCTTCTTATGATCCAAATCATTTAACATTCACATTCCGTGATCATGCAGATATCCTTCTTTCATCCAGTAACAGCAACACATCCTTTCAGACCCACATCATTACATTGTCTCCTCAAAGTGGAAGGACGGAGTGAAAACACCTTTTTTAGACCTGAAGCCAAAAAAGGAGCTTAGTTTCTCCTCTTTCTCACAGATGAAATCCTGAAGGTTATTTGATGGGGGTGGTTTTGGTGGATCTACCATGTCTTGCATGGTTGTTAGTTGTGAGTTCCATTTTCTCTATAATAATTTAATAATACTGTACTTCCTTTTGTTTAAACTTAATCACCATTTTGATATTTCACTGGAATTGAATTAAAGCAAGTGCGGTTTCTGACTTCTGTACTGTACTGCAAGTCTTTGATAAGAGGAAAAAAAAAATTATATATATATATATATATATATATATATAGCTGACATTTAGAATTTTATAATTATGCATTTACTAAGGTCTAACTTTAGCCACAACAATTAGTACAGAATAACAATTCCATCACAAACCATTTGTTGTGGGTGCTAACATAACCGCTGACATGGTATACTTCCAGCTCAGATCTTGCAGGTCTTCAGTAATTAGCGCTCTAGCAGTCTTTTGTTAAATCACACCCACCCTGACAAGTCACAGGTGTTTCTTTGTCTATATGTTACATCAATCAACACTAATAAATGACGTCACACTCATGCTAAAGATGGTCACGGTTAGCCATTCGTAGGGATCTCTTTACCATGAACTTAAAACATCCATATCCTTCCAACACACAAAAAAAGGACTATTAATGAACTCAAGAATAAAAAAAGACCTCATAACAGAAATAAGCACTGAACGTCAGACTGTGTGAACTTCACACTAAAGACAGGAGATAATCTTCTGACCATTTCTTCACCTTAAAGTTTAGATGAGTTTTTTACTTGTGTACTTAATTTGCTCACATGCTCTGGTCAATCTCACTTCTTAAAAAGCTGAAAAGCTATTTGGACATTCCACTGAAATCCTGTGTTCCAGATAACACAAATCTTCTAGGTTATTAAAAACCCAGTACACCTGTCAAATGAAATCTTCCCCCCAATCCTGCAGGGAGTAGAGGACAGACACTACGTCCACCTTTAGATTTGCTTCAGGTGAGAGCAGATTAATGCCCAACTGACCCCAGGCTCTACTGTTTCAAGCCCACCTTTAAGATGAGGATCCACTGGGAAATCTAAGATAGTCCCCCACAAGTGTGATCCACTTACTCCTTCTGTACAGACATACAAACGCAAGTCTAACAGCATATGACAGGAATTGAGCACTTGTTCTGTATTTCCCCTGTCTATAAATCCTCACTGTGTTACTGTGAAGACAAAACCCATTGTGATTATGATGCTATGCAATGGGAACTGCAGTACAACTTGCAATATACTACAAAACAATGCACAGCTTTATCACTAACGTATTATTAATGATCGGCCAGAATTACTTTTACCACAATTATCATCTTTTGCTGGACTACAAAAACTGCTGTTTATCAGAACATCATCAGAACCAACAAGTAGTAGTGCACTCAGAAGGAAACAACCAATAGGAATGAAACATGTTGGGTAGGTTTGACATTATGAGGCATGCAAATGATTCAAGTCTCACGCTCAGCTGCACAGGTGACATAATCAAAGATCGCCCTTATCTCTGTACTTGAATGACCCTAAAGCCATGATTGCCAACATTCAGCAAGCAGCGATGCCCTCCATGAGTCATCCTGTTAATGCCACCACTGGCAGACAGCTGCACACCAGAGAACTACATGCACACAGACCATTTAGACAACTGCCCTCAACACCACGTGAACGTTGCCAAAGACTGGAGCAGTGTTGTGTCAGACTGCCATGGAGTGATTTAGAATGGCAGTGGGTCACTTTCAGTGACGCTTCCTGCTTTTGTCTTGGGAGAGACAACAAACAAATCTGTGTGTGGAAGCACAGTGGTCAGTGTAATAATGCACAGTTTGAAAGTCTGGTGATACCCCACCCCCACCCCTACCGCAAAATCAGCAGGAACTGAGTGAGAATATTCAAACTGCATTAGACAGATTTTCACAGGACACCATTAGAAACCTCTACAACTCCAATTATGAGACATCTGAATAAGGTGGCCCAAAGCCATACTGAGAGACACTACTTCTGTAAATGTAGCTCAATAAATATTACCCACATCAGTCTAAATTTATCATCATTTATTGTACCTGGTAACCTGCACCTTCCTTCCCAATCCGACACTTCTTTCCGGGTGCAACTATTTATTTGACCATTAGGGTATATACAGGGGTTGGACAATGAAACTGAAACACCTGGTTTTAGACCACAATCATTTATTAGTATGGTGTAGGGCCTCCTTTTGCGGCCAATACAGCGTCAGTTCATCTTGGGAATGACATATACAAGTCCTGCACAGTGGTCAGAGGGAGTTTAAGCCATTCTTCTTGCAGGACAGTGGCCAGGTCACTACGTGATGCTGGTGGAGGTTCGTCCTTCTCGGTGGTATGCTGACATTACCCTGGATACCGTGGCTCTTGATACATCACAAAGACTTGCTGTCTTGGTCACAGATGCGCCAGCAAGACGTGCACCAACAGTTTGTCCTCTTTTGAACTCTGGTATGTCCCATAATGTTGTGTGCATTGCAGTATTTTGAGCAGAACTGTGCTCTTACCTGCTAACTGAACCTTCACACTCTGCTCTTACTGGTGCAATGTGCAATTCATGAAGATTGGCCACCAGGCTGGTCCAATTTAGCCATGAGACCTCCCACACTAAAATGACAGGTGTTTCAGTTTCATTGTCTAACCCCTGTGGGGTATATATATATATATATATAAACAGAATTTTGAGGCCATATTTGCATGCTACAGTAGTCTGAGTATTTATTATAAAAGGTCAACATCATATTAGGGATTAACAAATAACGTGTGCAGGCCTACTGACTATGTCAATCTTATTAGAATTTATTTATTTATTTTTAATTTATTTATTTATTCTAGTGTTGTAACTGACCATTCTAACTATAATCTAGATCTTCCCCATCACACCACCGCACCAAGCTCTTTCTTCCTTTAAAGCATATGAAGGGCGATAACGAAGTTCTAGAGAAACTCAATCACCTACTAGACACGAGTCTACTGAAAGCCAGACTAAAGTAAAAGAAAAAAGAAAAAATGTTGCTGAAGTGTTCGTACACAGCAAGCTGGAGATGGAAGCCAGACACAATGCTACATGCTAGATCCCCAACCCAGAGTGTTTTACAGAGTGATGAAACACTTCTACAGGGTTGAACCATAATGAAGGCCATCCATTCTCCTTTTCCTCCACAGACTAACCTTTTCTCTTTAGACCCTGAGGCCACAGAGCAGTCCATAAAGTCTCACTGTGTGTGTGACAAAGGCTCTGGTCAAACTGAAAGGAAGACATGGCTAGCCATGCTCCTTCACTGCATCCATCACAATTCACCATGTAGCTCAATCACTGACAGCACTGAAACGAGGACAGGATATATAGCAGGAACGCGCAGGAGTAGAGCATACGGATCATCTGCCCAATAGTCAGCACAGCTGAGCTTATAAATATCAGTAGCAAGCGTGTTATTGATATTTTAGCACTGGACATGGCTACTACTAATTATATATTACTGTCCTGTACAGTATTGCACTACGCTGTATGAGACCATCTCTCATTTACTTCATTTCCAGTCAAAATGTGTATCAATTTTATTTATCAGTGATAGAAACGTGAAACTTATTTACCAATTTACCTCAACAATTATTCAGAAAAAGGGTTCTTTGTAAACGTTCAGTGATGTTGAGGCAGGTTCCTTGTTCTGAGAACACCGTCAGCTTTTTTGTCTATTTCTTTTCCTCAGTAACAGCCTCTTGACTGCTACACAACCTTTCCAGACTCATAGTGTAGAGTATACTTCTCACAGTGGAAGGATGGACAGAAACACTTTGGGATTTTTACAGATCTGATTTTGCTCCTCACTCTCTCAAAGATAAAGGCTGGCTACTGGTAACTTTGAATTTGCTGTTATCCAAGTGGGTTACCTTATATCTAACTTCACACCTACATCTGCCAAATACCTTTTTGTCTAAAAAATAATAAATGAAAGATTTACACAGTAGCATATATTAGGTTAAAAATGCTGAAAGTCCTTCTAATAAAAACAATATTACTTGCCAAATGTTCTGTGAGATTATAATGAATCACTCTGAAATGTACATATACTAATACTGGCTAAAAATAATGAATGCAGCCAAAGCAAGGTCAAAAGCAACATGAGCATTTCAAAAAGTGGAAAAACATCCTGCCTCCACACATGGTTCCACCACTGGATACCTCAACCCATTTAAAGTTATTCACTGACCTCTTATGGTTGCTGGCTGTAACTGCCTGACTGTAGACCATGGGATCCTCATAAGTATATTATGCATGATTTGTGAAAAATAAAATAAGATCAATTTTGAACTTGGTTTAAAAGTGTTTTGTTACTGATTACTATTATTAGCCTGATTCAAACTTTGAATAAGTTACAATTAGCATGTATTAACGTGTAAATCACTACTGTATACACTTAAAACATACATTCTCCTCGTGAAGGACTGAAAGTGTATTGAAGTAGATTCCTTTACTTCCCTCAAACTAGCTAATACACTGTGTTAGGTGAGGAACTAATTCTCAGTCAAGTTGATTTGCTCCTCATTGTTTTTTTATTCAGTCAGAATATCCTTTCAATGTAATATTAAGCATCTGCCAATATTCAGTACAATCATGAATGAATATTCTGATTCAACTGGTCAAGAAGGCTGGGTCTGTTCTAGGACTCAAACTGGACACTCTGGAGGTTGTGGCAGAAAAGCCTACTCTCAACAAACTCCTTGCAGTTATGGACAATGCCTCCCACCCCCCGCACTGTGCAGTGGAGAAACAGAGGAGCATGTTCAGCGGGAGGCTAAGACAGCTGCGCTGTGCTAAAGAGCGCCGTGTGAGATCCTTTCTCTCCACTGCGATAAGACTCTACAACGAGTCTCCTTATAGCAGGAACACCACCGATCTCCTGCTGTCTGAACTGTGTTGAGCTCCATCATACTGGTACATGCCCAGTTTTTAAACTCTACTGCACTGCTCTAATCTGGACTGTTATTTTATCTGACCTGCCAATCGTCACTTTATATATAATCCTTACTACCTCACATCTCTAAGTGCAATATTACTTATGCTCCTCCGTTAGTATCTGTACATGCTCTTCTATTTATTATGTTATAGGCAATGTCTTATACATGCACATTTATGTATATAGACAAATCTCCTTAATTCAGCTCTATTTATTTATTCTGATTAATGTTATATTAATGTATATACTTCACAAAACACACTTATATGCACATAGACTCTTCTGTTATATTAATTTATGTAATTTTGTGATTAATAGCTCTTCTGTAACCTCTGCCCTTTTTATTGTAATAACGTATGTCTTACTTGTGCAATATGTACAGAACTGTGACACTGCAATTTCCTTCGGGATCAATAAAGTGTTATCTTATCTTACCTGTATTTTTTAAAGATAGTAAAGCTGCAATGTGCAATCTTCATGTACAATAAAACAAAGATAACTTAGGTCAACTATTCTATTCTGGCGGTTTAACTCAAAATGTTGCAGCAGAATTAAGATTTTTTTAGCACTTAAATTAGTATTTTAAACTCATTTTCAGCATAGTGTGATGGAGCAGTCAGTTAACCAACCCAGTGTGGCCAGGGGCAGAAGAGAAATCCAGCAAATTAATGAACAGCCTACATTTTTCTATCATGACCTCTGCAGAAGATAAGCAGCTCTATGAGAATCTGGGCAGAAAAAAAACCTGACCATCCCAGGAAAATCTCTGTTTACAGAGTCACAAACCAGCCACAGCCATATCGAACTTTGAAAATATTGATCAGGGTCACTATATGTGATATCAATCCATCGAAAATGCAGTGACTGGCTCTGATACTGAAGCAAATGTAAAAGTATGGATGCCTGACCTGGACAGAGCGATGGTACGCAGTAGACGCTCCGTAGGCTCAGACAGGTCCGAGGGCACCAGGATCTCTACAGGCTGGACCTTTAGAACTCTGGCCTCCAGTTCTGAGCGAGAAGTGCTGTCCTTAAAACAGTCCACCATCACATCTCCAGTGCTGGGCTGTACCACCTGCGCTCAAAACAAAGAACCACACAGTCAGGATGAATTCATTTTTAGTAGCAGTGTCAGTGAAGGATTATGAAGGATTAATACCGGGTTTAATTTGCAGTGCTTTAAACCATCCCACTGGACATGAGGCAATTAAAACAGGAAAGGTAATTTTCCAATTGCAGCGAAACCCCTGATAGCACAACCTGGCATTCTACACTCCAATAACTAGAGCAGTCAAAAAGAGTTCTTTGCAGAACCTTATATTTCTTTTCTTTTTTTTTTTGTAAATATGACATGTATGAAGAATTTTTCTAGAATTTAAAGCCACCTCCACATAACAAAGTTTCTAATCCTCCTATGACCAAATATCCAAACCAACAACCTTTCAAAAACCTTTACTTCTAAAAGTGCACTGTTCTGCATAAACTCAGAGGAAGCTTACCACCAAGCCAATGGTCAGCTCTTTGCTTTGCTTGTCCCAGTTCTCACTCACACACATTAAGTAGCTGTTGGGCATGTCCTGCACAACATCTTCAGCCTGCTCCAAGTCACCCAGGGTCAACAAAGGATTCACATCTGAAACAGAGTAAACAAACTTACACTTGCAGCTCTCTATAAACACTGGAAAGTCACCCCTCCCCACCACCACCAAACATTAACCCTCTGACGATTACCATCCTGCTATTCATCATATTTCCTACTATTAAGAAAATACTATAAATATTATTTAACTAAATATAACAAAGTTGGAAAGCTGGAAGGTGAGAAGCTGAGGTGTTTATCTTTAATGCCTTTAGTCTTTCAGGGCTTAATCAGTCCTGCTCAGACAATAGATCCTTGACCTTTGAGAATTACAGTTTGTTCAGGACACACAGATGAAGCTTGGACTAAATGAACTCTTTACTATAGATGGTCCTGCAGGACTGGTTGTGACCCTGAGCTACTCCTAATAATACATTTGGGATAAGAGCTACTTACAGAGTTAATATGTGAAACCAGGCAAAATGTAGACTTTAAAGCAGCTGCTAGTACTGATATTCATGCATCATCAGAAGGGGGTTGCAATTCCAGCTTGATGGTAAGACATAAGCAGACATGGTTTGTGCTTTCAGGTTGGCCAAAGCACCTTTTAACCACTCGCTACAGCATGAGGCAGATGTAATAATTGTGGCACGCAGTTTGCACATAGAAGCCACAGCAGTTAGTTACACTAGCTCATTAGCTCCTGTATTATCAAGGAAGGGTCCTTTTTAGAGGACAGACTTTAAGTCCTCAATTATAGCCCTGGTTTACTGACTATATTTGAGGAAGGGGAACATTGTGTTCCTTTTATCAAACTAAAAAGCCTGAGTTATAAAAAAAGCTGCCAGCCTACCTTCCCCGACCAGTGTAGACTTGGTGTAAAGTGCACTCAGTTGCCGGGTGAAGAGGGAGCTCTTATTGGCACTTGAGGCTTTGATTGCTGATGTTTCTGTCTGCTTCACAACTCCAACCTATAAAAGTGGTCATAAAATGGAGAAAAACATTAAATCACTGCTTTCCCCTGAGACACTCTAGACAAAATGAAAGAAGCAGCTCTCAGTAATGCAATTAGTCATACACAAGTTAAGCTAACACAAGTAAAACAGCCTCCTTATAGAGGTTTTTGTATCAGATTCATAGCACAACTGAGCTTGAAGGGTACCCACTGACTTTATAGCCCTGAGAGACGAGGCGACGGACATGGACAAAGAGGCGGTGAGTCGGGATGCTGGCTGTCATGAAGTTATGATCCAAGTGACAGAAGATGTTCAGCTCCTTTGCTGCAACCTGTTAACACAAGCACAATAAACAAACTGTAACGGCATTCAAATGTCCATAACGCTGCACTCAAATATTACTATATACTATATACACTAGACTGTCCAAAAGCTTGAAGACAGGTTCCAACTATGTCTCACAGTTTTTCCTACAATCAAAGGACATCGATAGTGAACCTGTCTCTCCTTTGCTGCAGTAACAGTCTCTACTCCTCTGTAAAGTCTTAAGACTAGCTATTGGAACACTGTTGTGAGGATTTGATGGCATTTAGTCAGAGGCACATTAGTTAGGCCAGGTACTGATGTTAGAACATCGGTTCTGGAACACAAATACCTAGCCGACTGATCTCACAAGACACCAAATCATTCCAGAGAACACAGTTCCACTATTCCATAGCCCAATGCCTATATCTGACACTTAGCATTGGGAATCGTTACTTTATGCTCCCCCCCAAAGCATTCCATTATATTGGCAGAATGTGCTTGAGTAAACCCTCATACTAGCATGTGTTAGCAGAAGGCACCAAAAAGAAAGTAGTGTCTGAACACTTTCAGACATATAGTTCATGTGGTTTATAACTGGAATTCGAATCAAGCCCCACATGTACAGAGTTTATAGAGTAACATAGGCCAAATGCAATTCTCTGATCTCATAATCAGATTAGGATTATTCAGAAACTGTAATACAATACATCATTAACACATTGTGAAATCCCAAACACTGGGACATGACAGGGACGTTTACACTGTAGCAGCATATACACAATAAGACAATATACTGGGGCAAGCTTCTGGGTCTAACACTTTCATATTTGAAAATAACAGTAGAACATTTAAATGAATACCAATTGAACACATATAATAAAATAGCATATATTATAAATAACATAAAAATGAGAGATAAATGAACAATCAATGTTACCTATTAAAACCACGGCACATGAAAGTATATTTATAGACGACTTCATTTCTCACCTCTGCATCCTCTCCAAAGAATCTATACTTGTAGCCACACTCCACACAGAGGATTGTGTCTTTGTACTGCTCCTTAATCTCCATGTACTGTTGCTCTAAGGGAGTGTAGATGCTTTTGGTTCTCCTGTTAGGGCCTGCAGGTTCTGGCGGACTTTTCTTAGTAACGGCACCACCACCACCACCACCACTACTACCGGCCTTAGCAAACTTGCTGAAGTTAAAACCCTGAAAAAACCATAAACAATTAACAGTGGCAGGACTACTAACAGACTTTCCCAACAAACATTATTACTTATCTAAAAGTTCTGAGGGGTGGGTCATGGGGGTTTGGAAATTAAAAAACAGAGCCTGTGCAGCAATGTCATAGTAAATGCACTTTGGGCTCTCCAAAAAACCCTTTAATGGATGGTTCTGTAAAGAACACTTTCTGTAAATGAGAATGAAAGTACAACCTTTCCTTTAAGTTTAAAAGAACCTCCATGTGAGGTAAAGGTTCTATATCTATTAATGGACAGTAAGATCTAGGCAAGAACCAAATACATGTCTACATTTTTAAAACTGCAGCCATAGGCCCTCACAATGAGGTTTTGAAGTTTAATGACTTATGGGGCTGATACTTGTGATAATTCCACAGGTCAACTGAATTCAAACAAGAATTTCAACCTGTTTGTTCTGGCTTGAATCTTCCTCTGGGTCCTCCTCCATCTTAACTTGCTGGTGTCCCATGTCTAATTCCTCCATCTCCTTCTTCACAGTTGGCTCTGAAGCTCTGCTCTCACTGGGCCCTTGGCAGCTGAAGCCTCGCAGTTTCTCCAGAGTGGAGCAGGAGAGACCCTTAGAGGTTGATGCCCTCTCAGCTACAACAAGAAACATAAACTGAAGTCACACTGGGCACATTTTAGCAAGTAACTGGATATATTATTGAGCAGAGCTTGGCTTAGAAGTCTGTATGTAAGTAAAATGAGTAGTATAATGGCTAAAGCTGACTAAAAGCTAAAAGTAGGTACCAAAAACCTACTAGTTTCTTACAGACCTGTAGTTTGAATTTCTTAGTACAACAAGCACAATGCTGAACTATTTCGAGAAAATTTCTAATTTTCTGGCTTGCACAAGTGGTTCATAAAGAAAGCTAGTGCAGCCTCTGGCTATCCAGATCACACCTTGCTACCCGAGTTTAATTACTGCCATTAGGTCTGTGCATTAGAGTACCTGCTGGAAGAACCCAGAACAACATGGATATTTTTTTTGTCTCTATAGCCATTAGCTTACTGCACACTGAACCCTTACCTTCCACAGGTTGTTGGGGGCTATGTGGTCATGCCATGTTGTGTGGTGATGTGTTTAAGGTGTAGTGCTGTCATCTTAAGTGTTGCACAGAACACAAAGCTGTTTTAACTGATCTATTGTCTCTATTTCTCTACTGTCTATGAGGAAAAATAAAGTTTAGTAAAGTAAATCTGCCAGATAGTTTTGGTCATGGTGTTAGGTACTTCAAAGAAGACGTTATTTTAGTGGCGGTGTTAGTGTGTGTTGTGTCAAGGGCTAAACGTTTATTTGATTTTACACTGAAATCGTAATCCGAAAGAGGGCAATATAACAAAGTATACAGAGAAGCAGGCAAACTACTGTCTGTAATTGTAGATTTAAGTGTTCCTTATGCTGTGTTGAGACACTGAGTGTAGAAAGGAGTTGGGCAAATCTGTTATGGCTCTCCATAGATGGTCTGCTCTGGGTTATAAGGTTAAATGGTGCCTTAAAGTTGTTAATCTAATTAACTGATGATAATGACGTGGGCTATAATTAAAATAGCAGCTCCTGTGGTTTGAAATTTGCACTCCTTTCAAGTTGTAATGTCAGCCCTAAATCTAAATCAGCTCCTATGAGCCCAGAACTCCAGGATTCTTTCCTGTGGCTCTTGTAGGTAAAACTCCTGGATGAACATTGAACAGACTATACGTGATTGGCCTCTATCCCTCTCTGCTCTTACGTTTGATGCTGCTGCTGTTGTTGTTGTTGCTGCTGAAGATCTCTAAGCTCCCCTCTTCATTCCGCTCCTTCTCCACTTCTTCCCCATCATGCCAGAGTTTAGGCCGTTTCTCCGAGGACTTCCCTCCATCAGTCGTTAGTCTCTTCTACATCAACAAAGCATTTGACATTTGTTTATTGATACTAGTTTCTACTACAATGCTAGCAATCTGCGCATCCTCGAAGTGCAGTCTAAACAACCAAGTAACACTCTCACCTTCCCTCTGCCTTCCTGACCACGACCATCGGAGTTAATCCCGGATTGATCATCATTAGCTGCTGTACCGCTGAAGAACCTGCTAATAGTCGTCTGTGTGCTCGACTTCTTGCAAGTCTTCGCTGCTGATTTCCTCCTAAAACTAGAATACATTTTTTACAGCACTAACTGGGTGTTAAAACTCTATTACATTATTCGTGGCTTCTCCAAACCGCACAGATGATTTTAATATCAGAGCAGAAACTCCGCAGCAAAATAAAAACAGTCCATTTTTTGGAGCTGCACTGCTGTTGGCGCGTGAATGACGTCCACTGGTCGTGCGCATGTAAAGTTCACCGGCTTGTTAAAGAGGGTTTAGGTTGCGCAGAGGCTGCGCAGCCTAGACGTAATGTGATCTGAAGCTGCGTCTAAAACCGCACACTGCTATGCTTCATTCACTAGGTGCACTTCGAGGTTCTACAATTACAGACTGTAGTCCACCTGTTCCTCTGCATACTTTCTTAATCCCCTTTCACCCTGTCCTTCAAATTCAGGACCACCACAGAGCAGGTATTATTTGAGTGGTGGATCAGCTCTGCAGTGACATTGACGAGTTCTGGTGTGATAGTGCGTGCTGTGCTGATGTATGTGAATCAGACAGAGCAGTGCTGCTGGAGTTTTAAACACCTCAGTGTCACTGCTGGACTGAGAATAGACCACCAAGCAAAACTATCCAGCCAACAGTGTCCATTGACTACTGATGAAGGATCAGAGAATGGCCAAGTCAAACTGTGCAGCTCTGACTTTATATCTAAAAGGTGAGCCAGCAAGGTAGGAGTGTCTAAAGGAGTGGACAGTAAGTGGACTCCAGCAGCTGTTCACTAAGCAGCAAAATGCAGCTAATATTAATACAATGAAAACAGACACATATTTTGCCTGTACATCAGTTTAGCCCTGCTCATTTACATTATGCACAATGTTGTGGCCTGGAGAGATGTTAAATTAGCCCAATACTGGGCAGTGTATAACTACAAACAGAGAGGTCATCCCCATATATTAATTAACTAGTTAATTAATACATTTCAATGAATATTCTTTAATAAGAATGTTTGATTTTATTGATTAAGGAGAAGTTGGCATGCAAAACTAATAACTATGTATGTTTGTGTACAAAAAGAAGACAAAATTGTCTTAAATGGACCTTAAAGAAGAAAATAAATAGAAGAATAATATAAAATATGAGCCCTTTAACGTTGTAAGATATTAACTCAATAAAAATGTGCTGAGAAATGTTTGTCCTGTGGTGCTTTACCTTTATAACACCATGCTCCTGCACACAAAATGATTATAATTAAAATACACTAATTTTCAGTGTTCATAATTGTAGTTTTGGGTCCATTAGAATAGATTTACTTGCTTCAGCCACAGTATATATTGTACACTGTATATATGTAGAACATCTGTATTCATCCTATATCCAAAAAAGCTCTTATAAGAGCTGCGTCTTTAAGCCATGCCTCCCAATGAGCCATGTGTGTTCTAAATCAGCTCATATGCTCCATTCTTATTGGTCAATCATTTAAACAACATCCTGCTACATGTTCTGCCTACCCAATAAGGACTGTGCTACGAGATGAAATCACCTTGTAACACAGAAAAGGGCTGAGAAGAGTTACTGTGGTTGAAAGTTTCTCCCCCCGGCATGTACTTCAGACTTTTTGACTTTGCAGGCTGTTTATATGCACAAAATGCTACATAACACACTAAAAAAAAAAAAAAAACAGAAAAATAAACATAATAGGTCCCCTTGAAAATCCACAGCTGTATTCCTTAAGTCACATTTATTTGGCTACAGCTTGGGATATTTATTTATTTTTTGTCATTTTTATTTGTGGAAAAGACATAGAGAATATTTATGCATAGTTAAATGATTCCCACAGTTTTCAAACAATTTGTCACATATAAACAAAAATACATACACAAACACAAACATAGCGCACAGTAAAAATTTAATCAATTAATTAATAAATTAATTAATTACAGGAAAAAAAACACGGGTGGGCGGGTGCGTACACTTACACATTTACACGCAGTTACAATGTGATGGTACATAAATATAATTGGTCAAAGCTGTATCCTGAAGGTCAGGCAGCATTTGATGTAATACACTGTAACTATTAGGAGGGAGTGTTATGTGACAGGAAGACTTTTTTTTTTTAGGAAGAAGTAGGCAAATGCAATGGTTTCTTTAACCCTGTTTGGGATTTGAGTGTTAGCATTCATCAATCCAAATTAAGCAAACTCAAACTTTGGTGTGATTTCTATCTGAAATGCTTCTGATAAGTAGTTTGTAACTGTAAGCCAAAAATTTGATAATGCCAGGCAGGTCCAAAACATATATGTAAGATCTGCTTTGGCAATGTGGCAGCGATCACAGTATTCATCTAGCCCATTGTAGATTTTAGCCAGTTTAGTCTTGCAATAATGCATACGGTGGAGAACTTTAAACTGGATTAGATTAAGTCGAGCACATGAGGATGATTTATTAATCATACTCAGAGCAGATTCCCAAGTAGTGTCAGATATTTCTGTGGCTAACTCTGTAGCCCATGCATTTTGTAGTTGTTCCATCCATGCATCATTTGTGATATTAATTAGGTTATAAATTCTTGAGATTTGACTCTTACTGGGCCTTGGTAGCTCAAGAATTTCTTCCCAGGTATTTTTAGGTGGTAAAGTGGGAAAGTTGGAACAGTTGCTGCATATGAAGTTCCTGATTTGGAGGTAGCAGTAGAAACATGAAGGTGATAACTGAAATGAATCTGTTAGATCATGAATATAGCAAATATCCCATTGATATACAAGTCTGCAAATCTAGCTATACCCTTCCGTTGCCAGATTCTGAAGGTGTGGTCCAGTTTTGCAGGAATAAATGAGTGATTATCACATATGGGACTTTGATTAGATAGTCTGTCAAAGCCAAAATGACGTCATAATTGAATCCATATTTTTATAATAGACCTGACCACTGGGCATGATGTATAATTGGCGATAGGTAGAGGCAAATTTGCAGTAATTAAGGCTGGAAGTGAAGATGTAATACTGGAATCCACTTCTGCGGTACACCAGTTTAACCAAGGACACTGATACCATAGCACTACCTTTTGAATGTTAGCTGCCCAGTAATAAAACTAAAAAAGTTGGGATAGGAGAGGCCTCCCTGGTCTCTCTGCCGTTGGAGATAGCTTTTAAGAATTCTGGGTGTCTTCCCACCCCAAACAAATGACAGAAGTTGTTTATCAAAAGAACAAAAAATAGGAAGGAATAGGAAGTTGTTAAGAAAATAGGAAGGCTCATTAATAGATACAAGAATCTAGGTAAAACTGTCATCCTGATACAGTTTATTCATCCCACTAGAGACAGGCGTTGTGTATCCCATTTTTTGAAGATCTTGTTTCAGCTTATCTAAAAGAGGTATAAAGATTTTTGAGTAAAGTTCTTTAAATGATCGGGTAATGTTTACTCCCAGATATCTAAAACCAGTTAGAGATGTACACAAGGGTAGTACAGAGTTAGGATTAAATTTGTCTATGTTGTTCACAGGGAAGCACACACTTTTTGAGAAGTTGACTTTATAACCAGAAAATCTGCCAAAATGTTCTCACATTTTAATGACTCGAAATATTGAAGATGCCAGGTCTGACATAAATAAGATCAAGTCATCGGCATAGAGAGATACTCTATGTTCTACTCCTCTTCTATATACACCTCGGAAGTTAATGGTTGTTTTTAAGAAAATTGATAAGTGTTCAATAGCCAAAGTAAATAAACTCGGGGTAAGGGGATAACTTTGCCTGGTAGCTCTGAAGAGGGGATAATAGTTCAGCCCATTTGTGGACACGGAAACTTTTGGTGAGGTATATAGCACTTGGATCCAGGATATGAATTTTGGGCCGAAACCGAAAAAACCTCAAAACTGCAAACATATATGGCCACTCCACTCTATCGAAAGCTTTCCCAGCATCGAGGGATATGATGACCTCGGGAGATTCAGAAGTTGAGGGTGAATGTTTAACACTGAGAAGCTTACGGATATTTGAAAAAGATGAACGGCCTGGCATAAATCCACTCTGATCAGGGGATATTAAATTAGGTATAACTTTTTCCAATCTAGTAGATAAAAGTTTAGCCAAAATCTTGACATCTACATTCAGTAATGAGATGGGTCTATAGGAACATCATTCCACAGGATCCTTTCCTGGTTTTAGAAGAAGTGTAATGGATGCTTCTGTTAAGGTTTGGGATAAAGGGGATTGGGATGATTCCAACACATGGTTATACATTTGAGGAAGAAGAGGGGCTAATTTATAGAGAATTTTAAAGAGAATTTTTTTATCAAATTCAATTGGGTACCCGTCAGGCTGGCTTGGGATATAGTGAACCAGGCCAATATTAGCCCATTACTGAGCTGAAAACCATTAAATCTGGTTACTTTTGAAAAAAAACCAAACAAACAAAAAAAAACACAACCACAAATGTCTTCCACCACGTTCTTAACTTATCTTATAAATAAACAAAATGACACAAGTGTATGATAAATTCCAAACCTTTTTATTTGTAATAATACAAAAACAAGGCTTTTCACTTCTAGATAGGTGAAGAGTGAACACACTGATGGAACAGCAGAGGTTTTTTTCCACATCGCTTGAGGCATGACACTGTGATAACAAAATTCAAGGAACAGAAATCCTTCCCATATAAGGAAACTTCATTTCTGTAACTGTGACATGATTCTTGGATTATAACATTGCCACCCACCAGTGATGACCAAGCTTTTTAACTAACTGCCTTAAACAATGCCTCGATGCAAAATTCAAAACCCAAAGTGACACTGCTTCAGCCGATAACCCAAAATAAACATCAACAGCTTATTTAAGCTGGAGGCACCACTAAAGTTTCACGCAGTGGTCAGCTTACCTTATTAGACCTAGTGGGATTAAAACACACATCATGGAGAAATACGGTATATTCTTTCTGATGACTGTGACGATGGTGAAGACTATTCTGCTTAAGTGAGAGAAAATGAGTATTGCATATAATCCTGTTATTGACAGGTCTACAAAAACGACTTGCATCTAATGACAAACCCATATTGCTCTTGAAACCTGCGGTGGTTGCTTCTAAACATGGAGTATTATTCCCAGAACGTCATGCTTGAAACAAACCTAAAGCCACAGTTTTACTGAGTAATGGGAAAATGAATGATTTGACAATGAAGTGGTTGGGTTGAATTACTAAGACATGAGAACAGTAACAGTAGTTTTGCTTCAATGCCTAGCTATACTGCTTGGGTGTTTTTCAGAGATAACAGAATGTATTTGGCTTAAGAATAAATAGGACACAAAGGTAAGAGCATTTAAATAAATTCACATATTACAACCTCTAAGCTATTGTTAATCTTGCAAAGTTTACACTTCCAACATTTTTGCTCACTGAATATATTTCAGACTACTGCAATAGTAGCTTTTGCCCTGCGGTATATCTCTAAACCCCCTGAGCGTACACATCACAACCAATTCCAATACTGAATGAAAAAACTCACAGGCTTGCAAAAAAAGAGGGGGGGCGGGAAGCAAAGCCATGTTTTTTTTTGTTTCGTTCTTTCTGGGTTTTTTTCTATTTTACACACACAAACACATCACAACCAAAGAGAAAAAAGAAAAATCACGATTACTTTGGTATAAGAGTTCCAAGGTAAGAGTTCTGTCGAAAGAGCAAATTTCTAGAGTCAACGCCGCCTCCAAGGATGCAACCATTCCCATTTCTGTTAAGATACACTCTACTATTGGACATGGCTGGGTATGTGGATTTCACTCGTCATACTTCATAACAGATTTTAAAGGGAAGCTCAAATTAAACAACCACATGTTCCCAGCTCAAACAAATCTACTTTGCAAAATGCCTGCTAATATTGAAAATATTGAACTCTGCATTGCATAGCATTACAGCCAGACTGGTTTACTGGATTTACTGTTGCATGATTGTGATTTTGTTTGTGCAATCTATTTAAAGAAGATAAATAAGTATGATGTGACATTCATAGCGCAAATAATTAAAACTTTTCATAGGCCTTAATAACCTGCATCAAGAAACAGGAAATGAATCAACCAATGATTAAAAAGGTCACAATTGTTTACGGCGATGAATTTGTAGCAAAACAAAAACACACTGAGATCGTGTTCAGTCTGGATCCATACATACTGTACCAACATGTATAGCTATGAAGAATGAACCAGTGATGCTAAAACTGAAAACAAATGCATCTTTAAGAAGGGTCTAAGGATGGTAAAGTAGAAAGCTAGCCTCAGTTTCCAGGTAATACTATTATCCGGACAGCTAAAGTCACTGCAAAGCCATCACTCCACTGGGAGCAAGTCAAGTTATTTTCCTCTTGTATATCAAACATCTACAGATATGTTACGAACTGCCTTCTTCCTTTGCATATGGTTCACACAACACTTGCTTCCATTGGAAAACAGATCTATCCATGCTCTACCCACAAATCCTTACCATATGTGGACTGAATAGTGTTTGTAATAATAATGTAACTGTCATGCTCCGCCCACAAATCATAACCATTATGGACTAAATAGTGTTCATAGAGATATTGTAACTGTCACGCTCTGATCGCAAAATCATTCTTTGGTAGCAACTGTTACTGGGTTGGAGAAGCTTTACAAACTTGGCTTCTGCGTGCAAGCTATGGTCTCAAATTCTAGTCTAGACTCAAAGTCATTTGCATCCTACTTAGTCCTTACCAATAACAACAACACAGTCCTCTTCAGTAGTGTAGCATTAAAACTGGAAATTCAACATTATATAGCCACTGGGGATAAAACATTTCAACAGTACATATAGTAGCAAATTGTACCGCATATCATATTGCAGTGTGGCTAGCGTGCTAGCTTGTCCTAGCCATGATTACTAGAACTAGTAATGTTAAGTGTGGGGCTAACATACTAGCTTGTGGCTACAGCAGTACAGCGTTACAGCATGTTAAATGCCCTTATAAACTGGAAATGGAAACATTAACATGTTGATGTAAGGCACATCTTCAGCCACAGTTTATTCTTGATACACTACTTTTATGGTATAGTAAAACATACCTGCATTGCATCAAATCAAATAACCAAATTTATGAAATGTTACACGTCCATCAGCAACAGTAAACCAACACTGTACATGCCTGTGTCAATAATATTTTGGCAAAACAGAGTTGCACTGTAAATCGCTAAGACTTTTAGCAACACGCTATAAACAGTTGCTACGAAAGAATGTGATTTTTGCTGGAGCAAGAATAGAAAAATTGTTTCAGATCCATCGCAAAGCAAATGACACTTGAAACTAGAAGAAAGCATCCTCAAAGAGCACCAGAAATAGGCCATAAGCTGTACATGGCAAAATCAAAAATATCTAACGCCTGTAATAAAAGACTGAAAATAGCCATTGCATTAATTCTGATGGCACACAACCACTTAGGATTGTACAATGTTTGTGATGCTGTCAGATAATATAGCTGTTGTGCTCTTCAAATGAAGTGCTTATGAACGATGCTTGCATTTCCCACAGGAAAGTAGGTTTTACAGCAGAAAAAAGAACTGTACTTTCACATACTGTTCTCCAAACCAACGTAAAGCTGATACAGGTTATTCATCTCCTACCACAAACATTCACTTTGACGAGATGTAACCATTCATTGAGACTAATACCTTTGTTAGATTGATATTTGAACCTCACGGTACATACAAAAGTCTTCCTTGAAGTGTAAACATGTATTTTGTCGGATGCCCGATGTTCATTTACATAAGGACAAAGTATATAAAATAAAATATGTACTTAATATAATTAAAAACAGATCTTATTAAAATGTAAAAAAAAAAAATAACCAAGCTAGCTTTTAGTTTTTCTTAAGTTACTGTTTACATTTGTTTTTTTACAAGTGTTCTGTTGAGTTATAAATAGATATCTTTCTCTGTATAATATTCAAAGTGATTTTTTTATCCTGTTGTTATTGTTACATTCACTGCTTCCTGTGACTTTTCAACATAAATCATACCAGTCAAACAAACAAACACACACATACACACACATACACACACATTCACACTTCCCTTATAAATGAATAACCTTGTCCTCTTTGCAGCAGCTCTGGTGATGAGGTGTGCTCTACGTGCGGTTGAGTGTCTGGAAGATTCTGGAGATTTGGAGCATGACGGGACCGGTCTCAGGGTCATTCATCCATTGTGTGCTGTTCAAAGGATTCTCGAGCATGTCCTCAAAAGCTGCACACAACCAGCATTAAATCAATGACACAAACAGTGGACAGTCCAAGGAAAAGCCTTGCAAGGGGCTTTTATCATGAAATAATCTTTAATAGCCTGTAATCTATAGTTTTTATTCAGTGTTCTGCTACGGGTTTTTCATAGATGTTTTTAGATGTAGTCACTTCCATATCGCTTTTAATAGTCTATGTTAAACACTGAGCCTTTGTGCTAATGATTAAGGCCAATATAACTAATAAGGCTAATTTACCTACGCTATGCTAAAACTCCAGCTCTGCCTGATTTTTATTCCAAAAAGAAATGGTTAAGATGTGAACAAGGTACCCAAATGCTTCATCCATCTCAGTGTGGTATGCATGAATGGAATATGGAAAGGCTCGAAGCCTCTAAAAGCTACTTCAGAAAGCTATTACATTAAATGTTTATTAATATGCTGCCTTACGCCTGACACACTGGTTTATGACTGTTTTGTGACAGGTTCAGCCAACTTATTTTTAAAAAGCTGTTCAGGGAGAAGAGGTACATGCAGGGTGATGCAAAGCACAACTGTTTTAAAAGATACTTATCATTTAGATATATAACCCCAGTTCCAAAAAGTTAGGATACTGTGTAAAATGTAAATAAAGGTAAATGTATTTCCCTCTGGGATCAATAAAGTATCTATCTATCTATCTAAATCATAAAACATAAAACGCATATCAGATGTTAAAAGTTATGAGTTAACTTATAAAGGATTTTCATTCAGAAAACAGGACAACATACCTCTCCCAAAACTCCAGCAATTGATCTCACTTCCCAGACATGTACAGAGTGGTGTTAAAAGAAGATGGGATGCTACATAATGGTAGACATGGCCCTGTCCCAACTTTAAGATGTGTTGCTGCCATTAAGATCTAAATGAGTTAATAATTTTCATAAAATGGTGAAATGTCTCACCTCATCGATATATACATTTATTTACATTCTACACAAGTCCCAACTTTTTTGGAATTAGAATTGGAGTTGTACAAACTCTTAAGGCATTTCAGCAACTGAGATATGAAGAATTGTTTGTTGAAATATGTGCTCAAGTTTTGGATTCTGGGTTCTGTAACGTTATTTGATAATTTTTTAAGAATGTAATATACAGTATGTCAGTTAACTGCTTTTTCAGTCTAATCACAGCCCACAATGCAAAGTGTCAGCACAAAGTCCTGTGAGGTTTGAGGGCACTGAAACGGAAACAAAGCAGCAAAACAGAGCCAACAATACAGCAAACTGAGCAGACGTATCTTTGCAAAGCACAGCAAATTACACGCGGGCAGCACTAACAAAAGCTGACACCATTATCGGATAGGCACCACTCATGGCTGGCCATGGAAATAAAAGGAAACAGACTTACCCAGAAGTGTTTTAGGGTTAGTCAATCCCAACTGTACCACAGGGTTCTCCAAAATGGCCTGGAAGAGGGGGCTGTTAGTGTCAATACCCTTATCCAGCTCCTCAGGGGAGGGCTTCCTGTCACCTAGCAACCACTCACACTGGGTAAAGACACACCAACAAAGTCCAAATGGTGACATAGAGCAAAATATGACATTTTCTATCATTCTATTATTTCTATCTTTTCCTGTTTAAAGTGTAGCATGAATGAAGAAATTACGTTCTTATTACTAACTAGATTAATAGTTGATACTACAAATGTACTTGTAGGTAGAAGAATGCAAATAATTGATTATGGTTTTAAGTCTCATTTTGCAAAGAAAACAGAGTTTATATTATTGTCATGCTTAGTCACTGATTGGCATCTAAACAAGCAAAAAATAACGGAGATGTAAACTTAAGACTATGATTAAATGCAACTTGCACTGTAATTATAAATGTAATACAAATGTAATTAACTATAGAACTCCTGTCATTCTAACTAGACTTCTAACCAACACCTTAACACTTCAATTTGGTGACTTACAGCAGCATCTTGTTGATTATTATTGACACGAAGTGCATCAATCACTTCCTTCTCATCAAAGCCCATCTCCATCAGTGCAATCACTGCCTGCGCAAAACCACACAGGTGAGAGTTGTAATATTATATTCTTAGAAAAACACATACACATACAAATCTAAAGTATAATATAGAGCCTTCCCAGTTCTTTCAAAAATAGAAACAAGCTTTGGCTCTTGTTAGCAGCTGTAACTATACTCTGGTCTATAGCTTCCTCTGTTTAGAGACTGCATATGGCCAGAAGGCAAACTAAACACTAGGTTATAAGAATTTCAAGCCTTCACTGAGCTTGAAAACAAACCCCGCAGCCTCATGTCCAACACATGACACTAACCCGTGAGTCTGGCCTGAACTCTCTTTTCCTACGGATCCTCTTGAAAATCTCTGTCAGCTCGTCTTGCTTGGCCTCCTCAGAGTTGGACTGGGAGGGGGTGCGTATTAGACTCCTTGAGACATGGGGAATGGGACCTGCAGATGCAGAAGCTGCTGCTGCTGCTGCTGCTGCTGCAGCACCAGATTCTCCCTGAGCTTCCTGGCCTGGTAGGGGCATGTCCACTGTGGGGTCGTCCACATGCTCGATCAGCCATTCCATAGCCTGTGTCACAGACATACTGCAAAGCAAGCGGCTCTAAGTGCATGTGATTAATCGCCAGACATAGAAAGAGTGCTGATACAAACATCACATGCTTACATTACTATCCTTAGATACATTTAATACCACTACTGGTGTTGCAAATCATTACACATTATTTTATTTCAATATGATGAATGTCTTTAATTACAGAAGGTTTTCTTAGCCAACCAATAATATTACACACCACGTTTTCAAATGTCACTGTTACACTGTTTTGCTCATGTTGCAGTGGACATCCCAGGTTTTTTTTTTCTGTGTGCAGTAAAACAGGGATGTGGAACTCTAAACTGAAACTACAGATGCCTAGAAAACTTATAATCTTTAGAGATAATTTAAAGATAATTATTATTTCTCTTTGGCATCAAAGGAGCACCAAAATATACATTGCACAGTAAGGTAGGACAGTTATACTATATGTCTGCCAAAAAGAACACAAATAATATATATACATATAAAGCAGGATTCAAAGTTTTAGGCCAATATTAATGTGAAATGGTGCAAAATTGGAATAGGAGGCATGTTATAAATGTTAAAATAATAGTTTTAAAAACAAAAACGCTTAATAATTTTGGGTGTTATTCTGAATACAAACATCCTGTATGAAACTTTCCGCACTGAATGTATTAAAGGGGCCCCTATTCTACACCTTCTTCTTTTTATAGGACCCTTTTCCAAACTCTCTACGTCCTTCAGAATTTTTGTTAATGTTATATGTGTACATATGTGTTATATGTAAATGTCCTTACAAATATGTAACATGCTTTTTAGAATGTTGGTATAAATGTATAGAGCTAAACGTTAAGATATGAATGACACATTTTGTAAACATTTACATTTTACTTCAAACGCATTTATTTTAAAACAGTGGGGGAAATTTGTTTTTCTCTGATACAGGCCAGTTTTAAAAATGACAATTTGGGAAAAACTTAACTTAAAAATGAGCCACTCATTCTGGTGGTCAGACTGAAGGCTTAGATGGAATGAGTGTACTTACTGGTTTAAACGTAGTGCCTTGATAGCACGGCTCTCTGGGAAACCCATCTCCGTCAGTTGCTGTAGAGCTGTCTCATCCACCCGCTCCTCCTCATCCTCATCCAGCATGGCTTCAGAAAGGTAGGAAGAGAGAAAAGCAGAAAGAATACTTCAGTAAGCTACAGCAAAAACTAAAAGCAACTGCTTTAGCTCAGAAGGATTTAGGAGTTCATATGTACCTACCATTGGCCTTTTTAAAGAGCTCAACAGCATCTGGATTTAAGGCGAGAATTTTCTGGGCTACCTCAATCAGCGATACTAAAATTTTCCTCAGCTCTGTCTGAAACTGACAAAAATGCACCAAGAAAGTTAAATATACCAAACACAAATGTGTTTAAGCACAATCATCCAGCAAACAAGCAATCATCAACTGTAGCATTATATGCATTTGACACCAGGAGAATTATATACAAATATATATATATATATATATATATATATATATATATATATATATATATATATATATATATATATATATATATATTTGTATGTATTTGTATATAATTCTATATAATAATATATTTATATATATATTTGTGACCCAAAACCAGGTGAACCTACATGTGCCTTCAGATTTTTTGTAATGTTGAAATAGGGACAAATAATACAAATATGTGCATGAATCTTCCTGACACTAAATTATTCAAAACTGAATACATGTTACATTAAACTTTAGCTCTAAACCATCATAAATCAGTGTCTCGGGCATCTGGCAGCGGATCAATGCCATTTCACCTCATATCATAGAATAATTTTCTGTGAGATAGCCTAATAGGCAATAAACTCTTTAGACATCTGCTTTTTCCAACACAACTGTGAACAATTCTGACAAAGTAAGTTTCTACTGAATGGCACATTCTACATCAAACCACTCCGAATGACTGCTTACAACAGAATCACCAAAATCTTAAACAACTGGTGTTGTCCCTCTTTAAGTTCCCATTGCACTGCCTGTCAAGAAGACTGTTCTAGGGATTTAAAGTGACTGTTTTACTAGGTCTGAAAAGGCAGCCATTACTCACGTCTCTGATGTTATGTTGAGTGACGGTGCGGTCAGAGTGGCGAGTGGACAGATTTGCTGTGGCTTTGAGAATAGCATCCTTATCAGGAGCCTTGGCTTCCTGCTTCTTCTACCAGCAAATAAAAGGGAAAGAAAGAGAAAGAAAGAGAAAGAAAACAGAGTGAATAAGTGTATCCTATTAATCAGATTTTGCAATGTCCAATACTAGATATAAAGCTTTGCAGCTAAAAAAAGTCATCATAGTGGATTACCTTCTCTTCTGCAGATATGTCAGCCATTTTTGCATGTGGTGGTGGTCTCTTCTTTATCAATAACAGACAATCTGGAATCAAAGAAGGAGTTTGTATTTGCTGTTAGTGCAGTCAGCCTTTTTACGAAATATGAACCTGGAGTTCATGCACCTCAACATCAGCAATTTAAAGTCTGAAGAATTGGGTCAGTACCTTTATCTTTGAGGTTTTCGTCTGCAACAGTTTTGGTTTCCGTGAGAATCCTCTCTGTAGCTGCGTGAATCAGTTTGTGATGTGTGAGTGTTTTAGGATCTTCTAAACTCCCGTGTGCACACTGTCAAACCAGAAAGCAAGAAATATCACACACTGATGTCACTGTTTGGAGAAATTAAATTAATTCTTTCTCATCCAGGAGAAAATGGTGAGGAAAATGCCACAGAGCGTCCTCTACTTGGTTAGAGGTTCTAATTTTCACCTAATAGTGCCCCCCTCCCTTCATAATTTATGACTATGTAATGTTCATATTTTTATTTATAAAAATTCTATTGTTTTGCTAAAATCATTATGCACTGGACTGAATATCCAAAGTAATAAAAGCTCACTGTTTAGCAATACGATTTGGCAGTTTTCAGATAAGTGCTGATTTACAAACTCACAGAATGTATAATATATGTCAGATATAGACATAACATTTGAGTGGTTTTATGTATCAAAAATGGTCATAATTAATCTGTACATTAACTTTTTTCAACATCCCTCAATCCCTGAATCACTTAAGAAATAAAGGAGGCTGTTGACATGTTGAAAATGACATGGAAATATGGAAATGACCTCTGTTCTGATTGGCTGGCCTGTATTGTTTCTTTAAAAAGCATTCCAGGCTGAAATATTATTTATATTATTTATGTTATTTTTATGTTATTATTTAAAACAGGCTATTCTCCTCATATTTCTATATGTTGATGACATGCTTAGGAGACTAAACGGTACGTTTTGAATTTTTAACAAGGTTAGCATTATCAGAGGTGAGCAAGCAAAATATTTAATTTTCCTGTGCAATATTGCAATTACAATTTAAATTGCAAATCACTTTGGAAATAAAAACATTTTTATAGTGTGTTGTGCTTTATATATATTAGGTATGTGATGTATGTCTTTTTTGTGTGTGTGGTTGCTTTTGATCAGTTGAATTAATCTAAAAGCAGTTCATGACCTGCATATGAATAAGCTAAATTTGCCTACTTAAATGCCTTTTTTCAAACTGTTTTTTTCTTTTAATAAAAGTGATTACTCTCTGCCATACATATTATCAAAATATGTATATGATATGGGATAAGTCGCCCATCATTACAACATAAACTCTATTTTAGACTGCAATAAACACAAATGCCAAACAGCTACTGTGATTTGGTCGTATGCATTTAACGTGTACATTTTTCTGCCAGCTGGTAACATCATCAGGGAGAGATGGAAACACCAGCAGTCATCACGATATGAGTATCAAATGTTCAGTGCAGCTGTAATAATATTTGTGTGTCACACTGCTGTGGGCGAGAGCATACACATACGGAGGCTGTGGACAGCTGCAGACTCAGAACTGGGCATGAAGGCCAGTTTTCGGGTTGTATTATCATTTCAGTGGCTCAACAACAACAAAAAGGCTCCGCCAGACTGTACAGCTAACCAACAAACCCCAGCCTCAGCTAGGTGACAGCCCAAGTCTCTGAATTATAAATAGCTCTGTCTACTCGCCTGCTGGTTTCTAAAAATACTTGGCAATGGCAGTGACGATCCCCACAGGGCCTGTATGAAAGCCTTGGCAGGCAGACGTTGACATAAGACTCAAAAACAGCCCCGAAAATGAAAGAAAGTGGGAGAACACGACGCTCGCCCAGCCAGCCAGTCAGCTACGTACATGCTTCAAGCATTTCTCCTTGAGCTTCTCTATGGTGGTGTCTTCGGTCACTTCCTCCAGCCACTCCGCGCCCTCCATGGTGCAGATGTGGATCTTCAGCACCTTCCCTGCGAATATCTTTTCCTCTTGCACGAACATAGCTCTCCGCAGCGACTCCGCAGCCTAAACGCGCATGAATGTGCAGAAATGTGCTGAGCTGCTCCGGCTGGCTTCGGGCTCCTTCAGCCGACACTGTACAACTAACCGAACAAGCTCCCGTTATTAACGTCACTCCATTATTTTAGCCTGTTAGCCTCGTCCTGAGCTACAGCCGTCATCCCGCGTTTAATATATATCTAAGTTTAATGCCTATTCAATTTTAATATATATATGACTTTACTATTTGTGCTCGCAGCCTGTTTTTGTTGACACCTGTGATGCAGGCGACAACTGTACACGGAAGAGCGGGACGGTGTGACTGCGCATGCGCGCGATTTGTCTGCGATCTGATTGGACGATTGGACATTTTGTTTCAGTCGTTACCACGAGCCTATAATTTAAAATATTAATATTTTTAATTGTATTAACAGTCATATTTATATAACTAATAAGATGTAGGCAACATGCAAGTGTATTAATAATTAGTTACTGCAATAAATCCATGACACATGAAATTGTGAAAAACAATACATTATTAGGATAGTAAATATCTGAAACCAAAATATTTTCAGGATTTAAAAGAACTTTTGAAAGTTCAAAATGTTTCACCACTATGAGCTCACAGACGTGTTTATTGTTATTTATATTTAAAGAGAATATAGTAAAAAATATTTCTTTGTTTATGTTCTATGGTTTATGGTGTATGGTTATGATGTGATACTATTGGATGCAGCTATGGTGATCCTTAAAGAATTATTTTTTTTTGCTTTAAAGCTTAATTAAAACATTAGGGTCTATGCAAGGCTATACTGAGTGGTTTGATGTGATTATAAAAATTGGTTTAGGTTGTTCACAGAAATAATAGGAACAAAAAGCGTTTGAAGCATTTAAGTTCTCTAAAAGTTACCTAAATAACTTTTAGTAAGACACAAAATGGTCACTAATATGTTGTGTGATATCTAGTACATTTCTTAATAATAGTTTTGACATATGGTTTTGACATAAAACATGGTTTTAAAAATTAAGACCTGTGCAGATATGTGATAGTAAATTTGGATAAAACTCAAATGAAATGGCTGTATTGACATGGGGACTCATGGTTCCCATCAGCCGCACTGTAAAGAAATCTGCAGAATGTTTTTCCACAATGAACTATTTCACTTCAAACTCTGAACGACTTGATTTCAGGGACTAAAAAAAGACAAATGGGAAGGGAAAATCCTTCATATAGCAGTACATAGAATGCAAGGCTGGTTTTGTCATCTGAATGATATCTCACAGTCTTAGCTATTATATGTGCAGAGTGTAATATGTGCATCTATTATAAGTGCGGAGTAAACTATTATTGGAGCATGCTGGCAGAAAACAAGTCAAGCTAATGATGGACACATTAAAGTGAATACGCAGCAGTTACATTAACATTAATACACAGGTTTTATTAATGAGCTCATGCTGCACAGTTCCAGGGATGCCATACAGTGACAATCCCCATAAAGTGTCCACTCAAAATTGTAGTAAATGTTATTTATAATTAAACCATACATATTACTGAATAAAAACATTGTGAGTAGGACATTCACATGGAAACTGACTCTTTACAGTGTTTCGAATGGTAAGTACTGTTTTCGGTTATTAGTGCAGCTGCCAGGCCACTAGGTGGCGGTGTCACCTCCGCCTGCAAATAGGAAAGGGGGGAAGAAGAGCCGCATACGAAAAGTAAGGAGTATTTTCAGTTCGGCAAAGTTTATAGTTTTACAGTTTATTTTAGACAGACGTCTGGACCCGATACTGGAGCCGGTGTAGCCGGTATAGGCGATAGTAGACCGATCATTTGGCCTGTTTTGTTTGACAGGCCGTCAGTATTCCTCCGCTGTTAGAAGTAAGCAGGAAAGTGTTTCAGCAGCTCTGATGTCTGTTAACTAAGTTCACTCCGACAGTCTGACAGCGGAGAGGCCGGAATGTGTTATATGTGTTAGTACTCACACTTTAATTCAGTGAATCATCTTTACAAGCCCAACATGGCCAAACACAAAACATCCAAGAAAATGCTTATTATTGAGGATGATGGTGAGTATCATCTCTCTCTCTCTCTCTCTCTCTCACATACACACTTACTCACTTACAAACACACACACATACAAATGCATTACCGCTCACACACACACACACACACACACGCTGTGTCTCTCTTTATATCTGCTCTCACATATTACCTCTCTCACTTATTCTCTTTTTCTTCCTCTCTACTTCAGAGATATTAATAGAACACTTTAACTGGCTTCTTTATGAAAATAAAACAGAAAAAAAGTGTTACATTTTATTTCATGATATCATGTTATGTCTTTTTGGAATTGAAGAGCCTTCAGATGACCCAAAAGAGGGTGGAGATGAACTGAACCCCTTTTCTTTCAAAGAATTCATACGGAGCAAAAGTCAGCAAGTCAGCACCGCTGATGGTCTTGAGGTGAGCTGCAGTACAGATTGCTCAGGCTAGTTCCAGTCTGTGTTATGACAGCTGGTATCTTTAGAGTCTCTTGTTTATTTAGTAAGACGATGTCAGTGTTGTAACAGGAAAACAAAGGAGCATGGCTGATTCAGATAACTGGATAGTGGTGGTTGAGTGTGGGTTATTACTAAAAGATATAGTGCATAGGAATGATATGTATGAACTTCATATACATATACTTTAGGGTAAAGGTCAGAACCCTGCGGTGGCAAATGAATGTATGACAGTGATTCCTTATGTCCCCTGAACCACAATCTAAGATGGATTGATCTTGGCATGGTCGTCCTGGAATATGCCTGTGCCATTAGGGAAGAAAGTCTACAGTGGTTACAATTCATGACGCTTAAGAGGGCTAGGCTAAATTTACACTCATTAGACCACAAGGCCTTTTTGCATTCGTCCAATCTGTTTACACTCCTCAACAATCTGAACCCATTACACCTGATTAGTCTATTAGTCTCACTAAGACTTTTCTTATGGCTAAACAGCATTTTAGCCCCATTGCATTGTGCATAAGGAAATGCTCTTACTGTCACAAGCTCATCACCATGAGTTCTATTTGCATGATTTGATCTCGGATCATGGTCATTCAGGCTTTTTCCAAATTTCTTCTGAAGTTGGTGGTTTACAACTATCCTTCCAGATTTTAAAAGTGCCTCGGACACTTCCGAACCCAGTTCCTGTACTTTCCGCTTCTTCTTGTTGTCGTTGCTAGATGCCAGCCAATCATTTAAACCTTCTGAAACACAATAACATGTTTTCCATGACCACAGGACATGCCACATAGTTGTTTAAGAAATGAGCAGCTACTCAGTGTATCAGTTAAAAGACTTAGAAGAATTGTTGCCAGTTCAAACATATTAATCACTGTAGTAATGATCAAATCAAAGCCTTCGCTTATCTAAAATTCTTTGCTTATCTAAAACCAAATGGAGACTATTTCTGCCAGGCAGCGTAGAACAAAGTAAACATTTTCTGATCGTGACTTGCAGCTTTGACATAAAACGATCCTGATACATTCAAGGCAAGTTGTATGCAAATATAATTTATGGCTGAATGTGAAGCACCCATAATAGACTTCTTAAGTGACACATAAGGGATGGAAATGTGAAATGGCAGTTTTTCAAAAGAGATACAAGGGTTGGACAATGAAACTGAAACACCTGTCATTTTAGTGTGGGAGGTCTCATGGCTAAATTGGACCAGCCTGGTGGCCAATCTTCATTAATTGCACATTGCACCAGTAAGAGCAGAGTGTGAAGGTTCAGTTAGCAGGTAAGAGCACAGTTCTGCTCAAAATACTGCAATGCACACAACATTATGGGTGACATACCAGAGTTCAAAAGAGGACACATTGTTGGTGCACGTCTTGCTGGCGCATCTGTGACCAAGACAGCAAGTCTTTGTGATGTATCAAGAGCCACGGTATCCAGGGTAATGTCAGCATACCACCAAGAAGGACGAACCTCCACCAGCATCACGTAGTGACCTGGCCACTATCCTGCAAGAAGAATGGCTTAAACTCCCTCTGACCACTGTGCAGGACTTGTATATGTCATTCCCAAGACCAACTGACGCTGTATTGGCCGCAAAAGGAGGCCCTACACCATACTAATAAATGATTGTGGTCTAAAACCAGGTGTTTCAGTTTCATTGTCCAAACCCTGTATGTGCATATTTTTAGCACCTTAAACTCTAAAGGTTGGGATGTGGGAACTGTAGCTACTGAATAAGAAGTCTTAAGGACAGTAGCTGTACAAGCCTGGAGGATATCGTCTTAATTTACTGTTCTTTTCATGCCTGCAGACAACATATGCTAGTGCCTGTCAATCAGAGGACGAGTATAACTACAACAGAGGCCTCGACCACAGACATAAGGGCCAGTTTTTTACAGATCCCTTATTGCTCGATCAGTCCTTTGACACCGAACCTGACGATGAATGGACTGCTAGTTACCAGCCCTCAGCAGTTGAAGAGGCACACGAGTTAGGACTGTGTGCCACTTTGAATAGCGCTGCTCACATGGATCATTCGTTACTGTCCAGTGAAGACAAGGATGACACAGCAAATGAGTGGGCACTAGACGCGGGCTTTTCACCAGACGCTCATTTTCACAGAAGAAGCACTGGGAGCTATGAAGGAGATGAGGAGACATCAGTCATTGATATCTCCTACCACACCAAAAAAAGCAGTGCAGAGAATGGGATTAGGGACCAGCAGAAGGTAGTAAGCTCCTGCAGTGTTTACATGGTCTTATGATCTTCTATATTGTGATTGTGGCATATTTTAATGCCTGTGTTTAAAATGTGAGGAGTCATACATTTTAACATTTTGTCATTTCTAGCTAAGAGAAGAAAATTCCCAGCTTAGGAAACAAATCAAAGAACTGATAAGAAAGTCAGAGGCCGACTCCGCAAAGTAAGAGTGATTGCACAAGTAACATTTGTGGTATTCTGTTGTTTAAATTGACCCCCTACCCCCACCCCCATTGGCCATATGTTCTCTGAGCTTGCCTGTGCTCAAATCTGGGAAAACAAAGTAAACATATTCCTACAATAGGAATTCCTAATTTGATTGATAAAGGGGGTTAGGTTACTAACTGTGATGTTGTTATTCTGTAATAGTTCCTGAATGTAGTGTGTCTGTTAGAGGTGCCTTAACTTAAGTTAGAATGTTCTTTTTTTTTAATATGTAAATCTAATTCGAAAATCTGTTGATGCTATCCAGGATCAGACAACTCACAGACGAGTTGCACAACCGAAAGTTGCAGGAGGAGAGAGAAGCTAAAGCCTTGGAGACAATGGTGCAATCTGTGGAACAAAACCTTCAGCTTATGACTGTATGCAAAAGTTTCCATTTACTTTACTGTAACCCACAGTAACAAAGTGATGTTTATATATAACCATAATATTTCATCCACCACAAATTCAAGCATTCTTTTATTCCTCATATAGAAACGGGCTGTTAAAGCTGAAAACAATTTATCTAAATTGAAGCAAGAGGTCCAGCAACTCCAGGTTTAATTTTTTTTTCTGTTATATGTTGTTCTCTATTTAGATCTGCCTTGTTATGACCTCCAGTACTGTGCAAAAGTCGGAGACCACCATCTTTCATCAAACTTGCCATCATGTTACATGTTGTTTTTTTGTATTTCTGAGGAGATATTAGATATAATAATAGCCTTGGATTAGAAAAGAAAAAGAAAACATAAATATTACAAAGTTATTCCTTAGAACCATGTAAGAGCTGGTAGACCACTAAAACTGTCGCTCTCAGATAAACAGCTTCTAAAGCTCTCATCTTCGAAAAAACAGGAGAGCCATATGAAACCAGTCATATGTGATCCTGTCCTACCTTCCGCTGTTCAAAGATGGATGGACTGACCCAGAACTCAACACTGTGGTTTGGAATTAAAAAAAAAATGCAACCAACTTCTCAGACTGACCTTTGCAGGTGTGATAAAATGTTTCTAAAAGACTAAAACTGAGAGAAAGCCTCAGGGGAAAGATGGAGGCTATAAGGGACACAATAAATGCTGACCAAATGGAATTAGTCAAAAGTCAAAATGAACTTTGCCATTCGGACTGTACAACAAGTAGTGCACAGCTGAAAGAGATTCTCCAGACTCCGATGTGCAAATGTTACTCTGGACAGGACAGACGGACATAAATATGGAAAAACATGTAAACATTGTTTTAAAAAATAGTAAATATAATAGTGCGCATTGTACCCAATGGTGGCGTATTGCACAATGTGAACATGATAATCATGGTATTATTGTGAACATTGTAAACAGTGTGAACGTTGTACTTTAAACAATATGTTATAAACATTGGACCAATAAGCTATTATAAATTCCTATTTATAAATGCTTAATAATGAATAATATTTATTTGTTAGGGCTTCAGTGTATTTATTTTCTAATGCTGAAGCACCAGTAACTTGTACTTACTTGAGCGTAGTCTCTGACTTTTGTGCAGTACTGTATGTTGTAGATATTATCCTGTAGTCTTTTTCACTCCTAAAGGCTTTTTGACTAATTTTTGCTCTATAACCCCCACCCCCCCTCACAGAGCCAGCTAGAGGGATACAAGTGTGAAAATGAGCGACTTCGAGTAGGAGAAACTGCTGCCTTAACCACGATGAGGCACAATGCACAAATGGCATCAGAGTACCTGAACAAAGCAGCCAAAGACGCAGAGACTTCCATTAAGTATGTTGGAAAAAAACGAACTTTTAGTTTATTAGGTTTATTAGAATTGCACTAAGGCACAATTAAAAAGTCTGTATATGTTTTATGTCTCTCTTTACATCCACTGCAGTGTTTACATGTGCATTATGTATGTAACCACTGTGTTTCTCTATTCACAGGCAGTTGCTGACTGGAAGAGAGACTTTATGTCTCGTATCACAGCTGCTGGGTTCTATCGACAAGATCACGGAGATTCCAAAATAACCAACCGTCTGGTTTACATCAGTGTGTAGTGCTTTTGTTCATCTCATTTAATGGTTTTTCTTCTTCCTTTTTTCTTTTGCACATTATCAGTTGCCTCATACATATATTGACTGAGGGTTGTTATAATCAGAGTGTTATTCTCTTCCGCAGTTATACTTTTGTTTTGTCTGTTTTCTGTCAATATTAACTCAGAGCTAGAGATTGTTGAAGGTCTCTGCTCCCTCACTCCAGAGCACCACCAGTGTGTTAAGGTGAAAGCATAGGCATGCCTTTCCCTAATCAGTGTGCAGAATTTTACATGCAGCGTTGTTAAACAGGTCCGTTTGTCTGGAAGAGAACACTAGCTGCTTTTATGAACACAGTAAAGTTGAACCCTGTATTTTGTACTAGCTGATGCCTGTCCGCTAATTGCACTACGGGAAACCACACAGATATAGAGAGCATATGTCACGGCTGGGATTTTAACCCCAGTCCAAACGTCATGCACTTCTTTACTACAGAAGGGGTAGTGAATGGCCTTATACACACAGTTATGAGATAGCAGTGTGTAAATTCATTATGAAGTGGCTTGGGAGTGAGACTGAATGGCAAGGTGACATGAATCATCAGAGTTCAAATGTGGCATGATGATGGAATGACTTAACTGAACCCATGTTGGACGAAAGTTTAGGCCGCACCATTCGTCAGCACTCTCCAGAATGCTCCTTGAACCAGTTCTGGAGCATCTGGACAACTTGGGCCAGACGGCATGGCACCTTATCTGGCTGGAATATTCTGTCACTGTTGGGATACATGCAGTCCATGAATGGCTGCAAATCATCACCAAGCAGTGAAATGTATGGCCTGGTCAATGACATGTTAATGTGGACCACACGCCATACCTGGAACCACCTCTAGCCTGCACGGTGCCTTGTTGACAACTGGGCTCCTTGGCATCATAGCGTTTGCATCACACACAAACCCTACCATCACCCTAAAACAGTTAATACTCATTGGACAATTCCACATGGTGCCTTCTAGGGTCCAGTGAGCCCTGGTCAGGTGCTGTGTCAGGTGTTGTATTGTTACCAAAGGCATTCTGGTGTATCTTCTGGTTTCTACGATGCACTAAAAAATTACCAGAGACTTTTTCCTTTTGTTATCATGACCGAATTGTCTCAAAATAATTTTCCCTGCATAATTATGTCTTTATTTTCTGGGGATAATTATTTCACAAATAATTAAATCTCTAGAAACTTAAGCCCATTAACCGCTCTGCCTTGTAGATGGCACCAATTCTTAATTTCAGCAGCATTCCGCTCACTTTTGTCCCCCTAAGTCTATTGTATATTTTACAGACATGCTGGAAGTGTATCCATGATTGGTTAGCTAGCACGACAACAGTGCCCTTGTAATAAAGGCCAAGTTTAAAATAAAGTGCTATCTAAGGGTGTGTTACCATTAGAATACTTCCATTCTCATATATACTACAGCACTCCTGAAAAGTGGACAATAAGCCTCGGGAGACAATAGTGAGTGGAATGCAGCCTGAATGGAGTATTGGCCCCTTCCACAAGGCGAAGTGGGTAATGCATGTTTCCCTCCCAATAAAACATTTTATTAAAATTAATTTAAAAGAAAGAAAAAACTCCCCCTCACCCATGTCCTTTGGGGGCTCTGTATGTCGATGTATTTTACCGTGTACCAATATGTTGGTATATGGTGTTAATTACGTTTTTCAAAATGTGCAAGTTTTTGATTGTATACGTGTTGTAATAGTATAATATACTAGTGCAGTATACACTAAATAGTTTATAAAATGTAAAACACCATCAGTGAAGGAAATGCCACCTATATTAACTTTAATATAATTTTTACCTGGCTGCTTTTATACTTGGATAATTTTTAATAATCAAATTATATTAATGAAAACCGTTAATGTGAGAAAAAAAACATCAGATACATTTTGCTGTGTTAAATTATTTTTTCCACCTTTAGCCACTTGCATTCTTTTATATCTTTGTGATTTTGATGACTATACTAATTTAATAATAGAGATGTATTTTATGGAGCTTTATTACTTTTATGTTACTGTTATATAAGCATATGTTTAAATATCTCAATGAGTAAATGTGCGTATATTATTTCACTGTGGTCTGTGTTTTTTTTGTCTTGTTTTGTTTTTACTGTAGTCAAACAGTATATAAAAAAAGCTATTATCAAAACATTTATTTATTTAATAATCCTTTCAATTAGTATTATCAACATAAATAAAAACATACATAAATCTTTCCACAGGTTAAAAAAATATATAATGAAATAAAAAGTAAATAAATAAACCTAAAAAATCACTTTATCACATTACTTCCAAAGTACACCTTTAATAATAAGCACAGTTTTCGGGCATATTTACTATTTTTAAATACAAAGCCAACTCATTTTGGAACGCTAATCAACTGACAGTTTTTAAGAGTCTGCATTTATATATGTAATACTTTGGCAAATTTGTAATATTATACATTTAAAAAATAATTATTTTATTAACTGAACGTATTAATATATTCAATACAAGTGCCACATTTTATGAATGTATAATTATTCTAATTAAGGTACTATACCTTTCAGATGGTTTGCATGAGAGAAAAACAGATGTTCCAATGATTCTAGGTCTTCTTCTCAGAAAGTACAAGTATTAAAATGCATATTAAAAAATAAAACCTAATTGCATGGATAAATGTCACTGATTATTATAAATGCACCTCAAATGGAAGTGTGGGCTTCAAGTGTAGGCACCTTCAGGCTGGTTCCGATGATTAAAGAGCATGTACCGAAAGTAAAAAGGCTTTTATTTTGAAATACTTCCATTTATACGGGAACTGCGCACATTGCTTCCCGCTGCACGAGCGCTCCAACGACGCTTCATGAACGTTATGCTAGGTTTAGTTCATTAAGGTCGTTGTTTTGAATTCCACCTTATAAAAATGTCCCAATAAACCTGAACAACATTCTCCCACTTGAGGTAGGAAAGACTAAAGCTTGACCTACTTTTCCTCGCTAATATCGGAGTTTCAATGCTCCGGTGTTGCATTCTGGGTAATATGCTAACTAGCTGCTATTTACAGGGAGAGAGAAATGTGAGTTTGAGATTATCTACGTTAAATAAGGGTTTGTATATGAGAAACGGGGTTGTTTCTTATTGTGTCTGGAATTTAAATGTGATGTTGAGTTTTAAAACCAAAAACTGATGTTCTTAACACGCAACACTATTCGAGACCTGATGTACAGTCTCCTGTATGCGATAACTCCGCTGCTCTGCTGAACATGTTGATGTAAGTTAGTTGGTTGGCTCAGTTGCTGAACTATTTTAGCTGTGTATCTAACATGTCATACCGGTTGCATTGGCTCTGTTGCAGGAGCTGCTGTAATTTGAACTGGCAGGGTTTATCTGGATTAAAAATGGGATCACCAGAAAACCTGCTGTCACAGAGAAACAAACTACAACAACAGATTTTGGAGCTGGAGACTGCTCTAGGCGCGGGCAGTAGTATTGTAGATCTTCTCTCTTCATCCAGCGACAGTGGTGAGTCAGCTGCTAAGCTAAGATGCCTTTATTAAGATGTTCTTTTTCAAACTGAGTCCCATCACTTACCGATACACGTCTTGCTGACAGGTGGAGAGTCTGATGACAGTGGACATGCAGGGGCGGAACCGGTATGATCACCTTTCAGCCCATATCCAGCACTTCTGTTGTAATTCATTGTTAATGATATTTGGGTTTTCTTTGGTACAAACCGCGTTTCCAGAACATTTTTGAGCCTTTTGTAAAAAACAGTAAACAGAAGTATTTACAACTTGTTAAAAAAGCAATATGCAAGATTTGTAGTTTAACATATTCTAAACCTATCATCAGAAAATGAAAAAATAATAATAGTTTTGATGCTATGTCAAAGATGTTTATGTATCCTGTTTCAGTTATATCAACTGAGGTTAGCATGGTAACCTGCAAGCCTCAACCTGTCCTGTCTCATTATGCCTCTTTGTACCTGAAGACCTAATAGTGTAGCAGCAAGTCCAATCAATCTAATATGAGTGGACAAGCCCTCATAACAAGTACAACAACAACAACAAGTGACAGAAACAGCAGCAGAAAAAGATTTTACACTGGAGTTGCTTTCCACCGCTGGACATGCTCTTAGCCAGTGGGTTTTACTGACCGACTTGATTGTATTCTGAAAATATAAATTTGTTTGGAATTTGATGCTTGCAACACACTCAAAGCTGGGACAGGCATATTTAGTATGTGTTCACGTCATTTACGTCTTTTCTTTTAATTACTGTTTTTAATGGTTTGGGAACTGAGGATACTAATTATTGGAGTTTTACAAGTTATTTTATTTTTCTTGCGAGACTACAGCCACTTAGCAGTCTGTTGTTGTTGTTGTTGTTGTTGTTGTCTGATTCTTTTCTTCTTCATGCACCATACGGTTTCTAGAGAACCTGGTGGTTGTGATGGTGATGCTGACTTTTCATGCAGTGTTTTCAACATTCAGCTGTGGTTTTTGGCCTTGCCCTACACAGACTGAGATTCCTCCAGATTCCCTGAATCTTTTCACAGTATTATGTATGGTAGCTGTAAGACCTGAATTCTTTGCAGTCTTGCATTGCGAGTTGTTTTTTTTTAAAGCTGTTTGCCAGCACTTACAAAGTTGGCACAAAGCATGAGCTATGACCCATGTTTACTTGCAAGAACAGAGCCTTTGGGGGATGTTTTTTTTTTTTATTATTATTATTTATACCCCTCAACTGTTACCAATTCACGTGCTTAATAAGGAATGTTTCAAAATGGTGTAATTTGAACATCGTATAAACTTTTAACGTTTTGTACTATTCTTGTACTGTTGTACGTTACATAAAAGTTTAAGAAAATTAATAAATTGCATATCACAAAATGTCCCAACACTGTTTTTGGAAATGGGTATTGTACCTAAATGAGTCAAAATGTATTTTTAAAACATTATTTTCAAACTTTCTTTATCCCTCAGATTTAAACATGCTGTGTCTTTAGGGCTGAAGGATTTGGGAAGTTTATCTAGTTGTGATTTTTCTGATCAGTATTGCGACTGTGATTTTAAATTGCAATTCTTTTCTGGCGACTGAAGTCCAGGCCAGGTATTTGGACAGCAAGAAAATTGTATCTCCTTTCTCTGTTAGCTGTGGGTGTGACGTCGCAGGATGTAGTTGTTTGGCTGCCTCTGATTGGTCTAACTCAAGCTCTAATAATTACATTAATGTTCCCAGGTTTTGATAAAATAGCCTATAATTCAGCTTTATTCTGATTTGAGTATTGCACTTTTAAATGGCAATCTCAATATAAAACGATGAATCTGTCAGCCCTACATGTCTAAGTCTGATTTATGGAAATGACCTCTGTTGTTAATGGGTGACCAGTATTGCCCCTTAGAAACATATATCAAACTCTTATTTCACAAATGAAGGGGATGTATAGTTTTCCATAATATGTGTGCAGTAACCATGTTGTTTCCTCAGATATCAGAGGACCTCAGAGCAAAACGACAGAAATTACAAAACGAGATTAAAGCATTAGAGCAATCGCTCATAGTAGATGGAGCACTGGTGGCGGGATTGACAGGTAAAGTGCAGTAAAAGAATCTTACGATTTACTCGTATGTAAATGAAAACAGAATATGTGAAATATTCTCTGTAGATGGTGAAGTTTTATTCACTTGCATGGTGTTGTGTTTTGTTTTTTTGGGTTTTTTTTTTGGCTTGATTGTTTTAGACAGCGAACATGGCACAGGCAGCCACATGGATTCTGTAAGTCATCCAAATAGTAATTTTCATTATTTTCACAGCATAGGCAGTTGCGTGATTTATGACATTAATAATTCATTCATTCATTCATTCATTCATTCATAATTTGTGCCATTGATAACTCTGTGAAAAGTTCTGATCAGATTGTTATCTACCCCTTTAGAGTGATGAGGATAGTGATGAGGACTTGGATCTTCCTCAAGATGTGGAGACTTGTCTGCAGATGAATCTGGTCTATCAGGAGGTGCTAAAAGAAAAACTAGCCGAATTGGAGCGCCTTGTCATTGAAAACCGCCAGCAGCAGGTTAGTCAGACACATAGGTGTAAATGGATTTTGCTTTTAAACAATAATGTTCGAAATGCTAATGATTATAAATAGGTCATGAGAGAATTCTCTCTTTTAACAGAAAGAGATTGAAGCCCAGCTTTCTTGCTCTACGTCCAATTTTCCAGGGCTGCCTCACATGAAACTTTTCCTTGGCACCTTCATGAAACCATATTTCAAAGACAAGCTCACTGGTCTGGTAGGATCACTAAGTTACTTGCAGTATTTCTGTTAAATGCTTGTTGTGTTGCTAGTCATTTTAATAAAACCACATGATTCATGATATATGGACTTATTTGATGTCCAATTTTGTCTGTTTTGAAATGACTCTTTCAGGGCCCGCCAGCAAATGAAGAAACTAAAGAAAAGCTGAGTCACGGGACCAGGCCATGTGATGAAATGAAAATCAGAAGATGTATGTTGTAAGGTTTATTGATCCATTTGTATGCTAATCGTGTTTAATAAGTATTATAAATATAAGTTTTGGTTGCATCTTTCAGGGGAGGAGTGGCAGAAAACTTTGCTGATCAACTCTGTAGTCTCAGACACCATGAGACGCATGCTACAGCCTAAAATGTCCAAGTAAGTTTAAAGAAAGCTAATGGCTCATAAAGTTTCAACACGTTGTTCCTTTACAATTGTACAATATTTTACATGGAAGTTATTTTTGTTGTTTTATAGGCTGGATTACTTGACTGCAAAGATGTCCAGGGCAAAAGATGTGGAAAAAGAAGAACTACAAAAACAAATTGTTCGTTTGGAGAGGGACATTGAAGAGATTAGGTTTATATGAGTTTTACTAGCATTACTAGGTTTTCTATACAAGACTATGGCTGTGTTCCGACTGCAAGCAAATCAGATTTGTTTCTCAAATTAGATCCTATGAGACAACTACTGTATTTGCAAGTGATCAGATCAGATTTGTGTGTCTAGATGCCAGTAAACTATCTACATGGGATGCTGTAGTAATAATGTAGGTGTCAGTAATTACTTGGATACGCTGGTGATGGAAATTTTAAACATGGATGCGGGAGGGATGGAAGTGCATTATTTGGTTTTCCAAGGAATCGGACATTGCTCTTTTCCATAGTGTGAAGAATTTGAAATTATCTGGCATAAACATGAATCTTTGTAAATCCCAGGAAGATGTGAATCAGCCATTCTGGAGTTTATGTTGTTGTTTGTTGAACGTGAGTGGTGCAAAGGACGCTTGGAACTGTATGGAAATTTATGCAGCCAGCTGGTTTAGACTGAGATGCATCAGTAAAAATCTGATTTTAATCTCTATTTGTGGTTTGGATCCAATTTGAAAAAAAAGAATATAGGTTCATATGTTTTTAGTTTCCAGACTATTAAATCAATCTGGATTAAGTCTGGATATGCCAAAAATCAGATTTGAGCTTGCAGGCTGAACAAACCCTAAATTGCTGTATGAAAATCTAGAGTTTTAACCCCACCTGTAGGTCTGTAGGGGGCAGCTCAGTAATAGGTTTCGGATTAGACTAGTTGTAAGAATTGGAATTAAGAACTGCTTTGAGGATTCAGTATTGAACAAATTTAATGTGTACTCTTGTTTTCCAGCTCAATGAGTGAAGACCAGCTGTATGGGAATCGCCATGATGATCATGATTGGGATAAAATTGCAAATACAGATGTACGTCCTCTTAACTAGCTGTTAAACCCCATAAAACATTTTTATTCAACAGGTGCATGTTAATGTGTCTCATCATTGTATTTTCTAGTTTGAGGGCCTACGACAACCCGAGGATTTGAAGAGTTTTTGGCAGAATTACCTGCATCCCTCCATCAACAAATCAACATGGAAAGAGGACGAGATTGAAAAGCTTTCGGAAATTGTGGAACTATTCAAAAGCTGCCACTGGGACCAAATTGCAGAGGCTCTTGGAGTAAGCATATCACTTCAATATGAATACATTTTTTATGTGTGTCCTGTGAATGTTTGGGCACAACATGTGGTTCTTGGAGAAGTGTTAGTGATTGTAACATATTCTCAAGATATGTGTTCACTTGTACATTAAAAGACTAACTGTTCTACCTGCTGTTTTCACTTTTAGACCAACAGGACAGCTTTCATGTGTTTCCAGACATACCAGCGCTACATTGCTAAGAGTTTCAGAAAGAGAGAGTGGACTAAAGAGGAAGACCAGGCCCTCCGTGACCTTGTGGAGAAGATGAAAATTGGCAACTTCATACCGTACACCCAAAGTAATTGATGCAGAAGCAGAATCTGACATTTGCGGTGAAACCTGTTGTTTGAATTAACTTTTAAAGGCTTTATATCTTTTCACACCTCTACAGTTTCTTACTTTATGGAGGGTCGTGATTCCAGCCAGGTCATGTACCGCTGGACATCTGTTCTCGATCCTTCCCTAAAGAAAGGTCCCTGGTCAAAAGAAGAGGACTGGGTATGGAGGGCAGTTTACATTCAAAAGTTGCCATTTACACTATATTGTTATCTAAATGACAAAGCAGTGGATCTTAAGCTGGATTTTTAAAGGCCACTCTGGACTAGCCCTGGGGCAAGCATAGCAGTAACTGTGCTCTGATTATTTTATTTTTGTGCAGTTACTGCGGAAAGCCGTGGAAAAGTATGGGCTCAAGGACTGGTGGAAAATCAGACTGGAGGTACCTGGCAGGACAGACAATGCATGCCGAGACAGGTACCAGTCTTTACACTGAGGCAGAAATGAATATAGTGAATGTAGAAAAGAGTATAAAAAACTTATGCTCAGTGTGACCTGTGCTATCTCAGCGTTCCTCAGTCTATTTTCATCTTCAAATGTTGCAGATATTTAGATTGCCTCCGAGAAGATGTGAAGAGAGGTACCTGGAGTGATGAAGAGGTGGAACTGCTGAAAAAACTTGTTGAGAAATATGGTGCTGGTGAGTGATAACCTACCCAAAATGTTGTCTACTGACTTCAGTGTAAAGGATCCAGCTGTTTGCTTATTTGTCATGTCATCGCCAGGTAAATGGGCCAAGATTGCCTCTGAAATTCCAACCCGAACTGACAGCCAGTGCTTGAACAAGTGGAAATGGATGATGCGGAGTACAGTTGTAAGTTTATCACGTCTGTTATTAGTACCTGCTGTACCCACTTATTATGTTTAGGCTAGGGGAAGCACATAATGTTCATCAACTGAAATTATTGTGAAAAGACTAATAATTTATACAGAATAATGACGTTTTTATTGACGCTGTTACCAAGTGCCAGTTCCCAGATGTAGATCTAGGATAATAAGCCATTTTAACACATTATTTTTCCACTGCATATACGACAGCAACAGAGTGCTTCTCAGTGCCCACAAACATGTGCATACGCACGCACTCTCTCTGTTTGTGTCTCCCTCTGTGGGCATGCCTGCATCCTCCTTACAGAAACACAAACCCCAAATTTACAACAATGTATTAAAAAGGCAACATGAAGTGAGGTGCTCTTGGTAAATGCAGGGAACATGTCGACTGGGATGTGTGTGGGTTGTTGTCATATTGTGCTTTGTCATGTGTCTGCTGAGGTTGTGTTGGTATGTCTGCTGGGATGATAAAATGTTCATTGCAAAAATACACAAATACAAATTACGTGATATCTCAAAGTATTACATTATATTCTGTAGACAAAAAGGGTAAGGAAAAGGAAAAACGAATCACCAAAACCAGAGCCACTCTCCAAAAGGAAGAAAGTGACCAAGACAAACATCAAAGATGAAGAGGAATATGAAATAATCTCTACCTCTGAAGATGAGAATACAAAGCCCGTGTACATGGATAGTGATGGAGAACAGAAAAGGGCTAAGACCCCCCCTCCTGTAAAAGACTTCACAGAAGAGTACATCCAGCCTGATATGAAGGAATGGATCCCTGTGAATTGGAAGGCAAAGATGTATCCTGAATGTATTGTCAGGACCATATTGATCAGGTTGCCCACCGAGGAGGAAATACAGGCATGTGGAATGAACAGTACAGCTAATGGTGGTGCTGAAAGTTGCTACACTCGGAACAATGCACCAGTACGGTGTACCATACTGGACAACCAGGGAAACCCTGTTAAGACATACATGGGTCCAGAACCAGTATTTTTGGACCAGCAGGTAAGCTTGTTTTATTTTTTATTTATTTATTTTTTTTATTTATTCATATATTTTTTTTCCTCCTCTGTGCTCTGGGGTGCACACATTTACATAACTTTATCATAGATGAGATGTCACAATTTTACTGAATCCTTCAGGCAGCTGGTGAGCAGCTCCCAGGCGTAAAGGTTAAGTTATTCACACATTTAGTCAGGACTGCTGTGACTTGTGCAATATATACAAATGAGTCCCAAATTTTATTAAGGTGTAGGGAAGCCACAAGCTTCTATGTTCTTGCATGTTGACACTGTTTCCACAAGTCTTCAGAATTGTACTAGACGGGTGGAACATTATTCTCCCTAAAGATGTTTGCTCACCTTAAATGATATTGAATGTGCACTTTCGACCTTTATTTCAGACTATATTTACTGATGGATTTATTGTGTTCTTAATTTTCTAAATGCAGTCACTAAGTCTCAGTTCCTAATGAAACACTAGACAGCTAGGAAATCTTTGTGACTGCAGTTCATGCCCCTGCAGTTCATGCCTCATTGATGAATTCTAGATATTATTTCTTTATTGAAAGTCTTGATCAGTTCGGTTTGGGGCAACCTGTACAAGTTCCTGGTTGTAGGCAACATCAAAGGATTAAAATCTGGAATTTCTGCAGGCCCTTGCCAATCACATTTGTACCCCTGTAAACGTAAGATCAACACCTAGGGATAGGAATGTTATTTTCCTCTGTAAGATGATGAGCAAAAAGCAAAACCTGGTTGTCCAGCAGCTCAATGCAGTCACTGTGGTTATAATTTACCGTTGCCTCAAGCAAAGGACCCATTTCTGCATAATTAAAACACCCCCAGAACATCACAGTGACTTTGTTAAGGTAGCGTAGGATGTTAATTGCTTAATTGAATTGCACAGTGCACTGGTTTGTGAGCATCTTCACCCCTTATTTTTCCTCTGTTTTATTCAGGGTTAGGGTTTCTGTTTTTTGTCTGTCCACCAAATTAATCTTTTCCTTTTTTCTATTATTGCAATGCATCTGCAGAGCCTCTGGAATGAAAAAGCCTTGATCTTGGTGCCTGTAACAGATGTTAAAAGCTATCTGACTTGGATGAAAAGGTCTGCAATTAAAAGGGTATGTTTCCATCATAAGAATTTTGCTGTCATATTAAGACTGAACAGAGCAGATATCCTACAGTATATCAAAGCTGTAAGTTGCTCTTAGTCCAGGTCCTTTTTCAAAAACTACTGCTGCACAACCGTTTATCATTAGGTGGTAGAATGGTTGTTGTTTGTATTGTGAAATGCTTAGAAACCTTTTTACCACTAAAACTTTAATTCTTTTTACAGAAAGCCAAAATCATATCGTCCATATCTCCAGCTGAAACACAGACGAATGCACAAGAGACAAGTGATGAGCAAATGAGTAGTCAGACAGTCGCATGTAAACAAACCTCTTGTATCTCCAAGACAGTAAGCAACATCAGACTTGACTACGCTCTTCAGATGGCTGTTATGCCATGGATTGGTCATGTGTTACTGCCTCTTCCTTTCAGTGAAAAGAAAGTTTGTGAAGGTATTACGATATTATAAAACAGTGCCTTAAAAGACATTGGCATTGGTTTATTTCTATAGCAGTAAAACTTTGTCTGTCCTTTTTCAGCTGACATTGCTCGAGTAAGAGCAGCAGATGTCTCGCTCACAACAACGCAAGTGTTTGTGCTTTTACTGAAGGTGAACTATAAGCTCTTTGTTTCAACCTTTCCACTTCTATATAAACATGGGTAATGGTCAAACACATCTGTATCTGTATTGTTTTTAAATAGGTTCTTCGTATTGATGCTGAAGGCTGCAAAAAAGTCATAGAGGCTCAGAAACCCAAGCCAAGACCCTTACCAGGTATTTGAGCAAGTAGCTAGAAAATGTTAAAACATATATGTCTGAATTTGGTTAGTAATATTTTTGTTGTCTTTCAGTACTGTATTCGTCTATTAGGACAAAATCTGTGGGAATGTTGCTTGAGGCGAAGGAGAAGGAAGTCGCACAGTTCCCGGATCCCAAACAACCTCGTCCAACCTCACAGACAGCCGTTCAACCAGTTCCTCCAAGTCCTCAACAGAACAAGAAACTACAGACAATACCTACTTTGATGTCTCCCCAGACTTATGTTATAACTCAACCAAATATAGATCGGGGAGTTCTACCCCCACATCCTGTTGGATCAGGAGTTTTGCATCTTCTGCAATCAGGTACGCAGGCAACATCACCAACTGTTCAGCCCGTATTGCAGCTGGTGGCACCAGTAGAACCTGGTAAATCACCACAGCTGGCAAGGTCTCCTGCCACCTCAATATCTAGTCCATCCCCTACTAAACCTCCTACAAAGAACACGCAGAATCCAAGGGCTTCAAGACGCAAATGCAAGCCCACAATGAAAGCCCAAGTCTTGATGGAAAACGTTAAAACCAAGGCTTCCAAGAAACGTTCTGCTAAAAATAAATCAGCTCATGGAGGTGACCCCACAGTTGCTGTATTGCCACAGACTACAGCTTGGATTCTCACTTCTGCCGGATTAATGCAGTTTCAGCTAGTGTCTCCTAGTGTAGTTGGTATTCAGAACCAAGTAATGCTCAACAGTGGTCCTCAGCTGTTACTTCAGCCACCTGCTATAGTTAGCCAGGAGGGACGTGTTCATGCTGAGGGGAAAAGCAATGCAACAGATGTAACCCTAGCTCATGTACCATCTTCAACAGCAGTAGCAAATCTTGAACAGAACGTTTCCCCTTCCTCAGTCTCAAACAGCCCCAATGGTTCCTCTCTTCCTGCAATTGCTGCCACTAGTACGGATAGTGTTCCTTTAGTCTCACCCAACACTACAAATGTGCCCACTGCTGTCCAGGTTACACCTCCTGAAAACCAGAGTCAAAGCCAGAACTTGAATGTTGTTCCACAGGTGCCATTTCAGTCACCTGTCATTTTCAGACAGAGTGCTTCCCAAGTAGTTCTTTGCAATTCTGTGACACCCACGATTTCCTCCGATTCTTCCCAAACTCCTGTTGCAAATAAAGCTAGTCCTACATCTGCACCTGTGAAAACAAGTCAGAGTTACACATCATCAGATACTCTGTCTGTTAGTCGTGCCGTCATTGTCTCTTCAGGGTCAAGTGCACCTGCTATCCCTCCAGCTCACCCATTGGCTTTGATTTCCAGTCCTGTAGTCCAGATGACTTCTCCTGCTGCTTTAGGCAATAAGGATCAAAGAACGTCAGAAAGTGCTTCTCAGGTGGGCTTTCAACAGCCTATCTTGGTGAACCAAAATGGTTCTTTGGCACTGGTGAGCGGGCCACACCTACCTACGAATGTCCATACAGTCCCTATGCTGAATGTTTCTAAGGTTCTACCAAGCCCTGCAGCATCTGTTAATAACGTGCCTGCTGTATACACTGTCAGCCCGCCTTCTGTTGCTGGGAGTGGCATTTCCACAGTTGCTACTCCACCTGCAAATTTTGTGCGTGGTCACCTCTTGCCAACACCTACAAACCAGTTGTGTGCTAAGAGGTCTGTCAGGCTTATGCCGTGTAGTTCTCGACCTTTGCCTAAAACTGTAGTACAGCAGACAAGCCTGCAGGCCAATGCGCAGCCCCTTCACCAAAGAATCCGAACCACCCCAAAGAATCCGAACCTCAATCCTGTTTTGTTGTCTTTTGACCCTAACCTGATGTTCTTTGAGCATCCAGATCAAGTGAAGAACTGGATGAAGGGGAATGGTGGAATTTCACTGCCTCAATTAGACAACAAAATGCCCTATCTCCCCCCATTTGTCAGCAGTATCAATACACTGGCCTCTTTACTCAAGGCAAAAGAGTCTTTCTTGCGGCGGGCAGTGAAGCTCCTGCCTGAAGAAGAACAAACCAACAGTGAGGAGGAAGCTAAGGTAGCTGCTATACGGAACCTGGTGTCTGAGAGGTTAAAGACCAACCCAGCATATTCGCATTTGAAGGCACGCTTCCTGTCATGTTTTACTCTACCTGCTCTGTTGGCCACCATACATCCATGTAAGGAGTCCAGATTGCCTCATTCAGGCACGCTTGGTGGTGGCGAAGATGAAGATGATGATGATAAGGATGAAGTCGAGCTAATACAGGGTGAAAATGAGGATCAGCCTGATGTGAGTAGCGCAATAATTTGATACCTGTTACAGACATGGGATACATTTAATTTGTGTCTCTAAGTGTTTTGTAGAGGATTAATGGGATTAATTCTCTTGCAGGTGAGCGTGCTGAACACAAATCCAAGTGAAGCATCAGCAACACAGTTCTTAGGGATGACTACAGGAAGAGAAGAAAACAGCCATACTACTTCATAGAGGGAAAGCAAAAAGATTTTTTTTCTTGCGTTCTGTTAAACTAAAGTTATTTGCATTAAGTATATGTTATTTAAATGCTGAGAGCTTAGTAAATGATAATTGTGCATTTCAGTACCTGTACTAAAAGGTGTCATTAGTAAGAAAAAAAAAAAATAAATAAATAAATAAATCTGCATGTAAGATATGTAATGTTTTGTTGAAATAATATTTTCAAGGGTTTTTTATTTATAGTTTATTTGTATATTTTTTGAATAAAGCTTTTTCCTTAATAATTCATGGTCTTTATTTTATGTTAACTTTTCTCTAATTGACTCCTTCTGCACTGAATTAACGCATTGGCTTTAAAGACATTGAATACATTTTGAGTCACAGCAGTCATCTTTATTGGTGCCACATCCCAAGATCATCACAGTGGCATGACTGGATGGAAATAAGACATGGGAAATAAAGATGGTGGGGTGCATCTACCTGCCCCAGAGCCTCTGCTCAGACTGTATTTTGTCAGAATAGCTCTTGTAACCTGTGCTATGTGATATGTATCCTGATTCTCTACTGGCCTGTGATGCTTTGGGAGGTGTGGCCATGCAAAGCAGCTATGCCCTAAGGCTCTCAGGGGTGCCTATGCTCACAATAGGACAGACTTATTGTTTCTATTAGTTAATATGTGTTTGATGTGCTTATCATGTTAATCTGTACTGGGTTGTGGGGTAGCTAAAGTTGTTAAGTGTCTATTATATGCAGAAAGTGTATGGTTAGCCTGCTTTCCAGCCATTTCAGCCAGCACTCCTTGTAGTTCTCCCCTGATGCTCTATTACATAAGTAACAGTGACATCACTGCAAAAGCACATAAAGGCATAACACAAATGTTAGGATTAGAAAATCTACCTGACTAGCTCATGTTTTTATACTATGCCATTTCCTAAATTAAATGTTAGAAAGCACATTATGTTGCCTAGCTTGCAGTATATAATAATTTTTGTAATCATAACCCCAGGGATATGATACATATCGTGTCGGGCCCATCCAATACATGGCCTTAATAATAGCACACTATACTTAAATGGATTAATTGGTTAAATACTATCAATAGACTTACTCTGCCAAGTTAATACTACAAATATTATTCTTTACAAGGCTGCAGTATTCATTGGCTGCTGTTATATATAAATAATTATATAGCACTACAATGAATGATATAATTTATTTTATGTTATTAAGCATGTAGGCTTTTATTTTGAAAATACTTCCCCTTATACGGGAACTGCGCACATTGCTTCCCGCTGCACTAGCTCCAACGACGCTTCATGAACGTTATGCTAGGGTTAGTTCATTAAGGTCGTTGTTTTGAATTCCACCTTATAAAAATGTCCCGATAAACCTGAACAACATTCTCCTACCTGAGGTAGGAAAGACTAATGCTTGACCTACTTTTACCTCGCTAATATCGGAGTTTCAATGCTCCGGAGTTGCATGCTGGGTAATATATGAACAAGTTGTTACCTGCAGGGAGAGAGAAATGTGAATTTGAGATGCTCTACGTTAAATACGTGCTAAATATACGAAATATTTATTTTACTTTTTAATTTTGGAATTTAAATGTGTAGTTACGTTTAAAAAAAAACTATTCGAGACTTGGTGTACAGTCTCCTTCTGTCTCTGATAACTAACTGAACTGCTGTGCTGAATATGTTGATGTAAGTTATTGTGTATCTAACATGTCATGCCTGTTGTGTTGGCTCTGTTGCACTAGCGGGGTTTATCTGGATAAAAATGGGATCACCAGGAGACCTGCTGTCAAGTCAAAAACAACAGCTAGAGCGCGCTGTGGGTGCCGACAGTAGTATTACAGAAAAACTCCCATCATCCAGCAACAGTGGTGAGTCAGATAAGCTGCTAAGACGTTTTTAATAGGTTTACATTAGATTGGTAAGATCTTATCATATACTGATACACCACTTCTTGCTGACAGGTGGAGAGTCTGATGACAGTGGACATACAGGGGAGACACTGGTATGATCATCTTTCAGCCTATCTTTGACAGTTTTGTGTTGTATATTTGATCTGAGGTCTGCTTATGGTATTTGTAGACCACAATACATTTATTTCTACATCATTCATCAGTATTAAACATGCAGTTTTGTTACTGTGTCTTTAAGTGTGATATACAAAAGTATTGGGACACACATGTCTTAATCATTGAATTCTGATGTTTCATTCAAATCGGTTGTTACAGGTGTAAAACATCAGGCTCCTAGCCATACTGTCTCTCTTTACAATCATAGGTGAAAGTATGTGTCTTTCTAAAGGCCTTGGATTATAGACACTGAATTTGAGGGTGGTGCTGTAGTAGTAGGCCACCTTTGCAACAAGTCACTTTATATCATTTCCTCCCTCCTAGATATTCCACTATAAACTGTGAGTAGTATTGTTAAACGTGGAAGCAAATAAGCCATGAAGTGGTAGACCACATAAAGTTACCGAGGCGAGTCACTGAGGCACATAGTGTGTAAAGGTCACCGTTGTTCTGCTGACCGAATCGCTGCAGTGCTTGTTGAGTGGCGTATATGCCTCTATTGGACTCTAGAGCAGTAGAAACATGCTCTGTGCAGTGACGAATCACACTCATTAGAGATGAGTCTGGGTTTGACAAATGCCAGGATTATATTACCTGCCTGGCTGCATTGTGCCGACTACAGGTTTGGTAGAGGAGGGATAATGCTAAGCAGTTGTTTTTTCCGAGGTTGGTCTATATAAGCCCTTATTTCCAGTAAAGGGAAAATCTCAATGCTTCATTGTCTTGTAAAAAGAAAGTGAAAGCTGTTATAGCTATAAAGAGGGGGCGTACTCCACATCAGTGCCTCTGGATTTAGAATGAGATGTCATAAAAGCTGATATGTGTGTAATGTGTAGATGATCCAAAACGGTTGTCTATATAGCTCATGTGAATTATCTGTGACATCACCGTCTTGTGCCTCAGAAAGCGGACTTCACCGTGATTGGTTGGGAAAACCTGCTGTAGGTTATCTGTAAATATAGACTTCACAAGAATGGTGAATTCCAAACGGGTAGTTTTTGCAGCTTAACTGTGACGTATGGATTGGTGAATCACCAGAATGTTTTGAAACGTGTGTTTACATTGTTCATTCTCTCATAAAGTAAGAGATTTATGGTTTTCCATGAGCTGGGTCCATTAACCATCTTGTTTTACAGGTACCAGAAGACCTCGAGGCAAATCGACAGCAAATACAGAAAGTGGCTGATACACTTGGAGCAGATGCAGCATTGATGGCTGGCTTGACAGGTAAGGTCATGCCAGTAAAAGAAACCATCACTAATGATTTATCCTTTTGTGAGTGAAAATAGAGGACTGATAAAATATGCTGTGTATAGATAATAAATTCTAATTTACTTGCACAATCTTTTTTTTCTTCATTTCAAACAGACAGCGAACATTGTACTGGCAAACATACAGATTCTGTAAGTCTCTGCTTATTATTGAATAGGCTTGTTATTAATCATATTCCTTAATTCATTTATTAATCATTTTGTGCTGTCTGTGTTGCCAATTAATAACCCCCCAAAAAGTTCTGATCAGATTGTTTCTACCCAATTAGAACAATGAGACTGGTGATGGGGAGTTAGATCTACCTCAAGATGTGGAGACTTGTCTGCAGATGAATCTGGTCTATCAGGAGGTGCTGAAAGAAAAACTATCCAACTTAGATCACCTTCTCAAAGAAAACCGCCAGCAGCAGGTTAGTTAGAGACATATATTCAAATAGGTTTTGCATTAAAACTATTACAGCAATGCATGATTATAACTTGACATTGTGGGAATTCTCTCTTTTAACAGAAAGAGATTGAAGCCCAGCTTTCTTGCCCTGCGTCCATTTCTCCAGGGCTGCCTCACATAAGACTTTTCCTTGGCACCTTCATGAAACCATATTTCAAAGACAAGCTCACTGGTCTGGTAGGGTCGCCAAGTTAACGTCAGTGGTCCTGTTAAATGTTCATTGTGTGTCTTGTAATTTTAATAAAGCCAAGTGATTTATGATGTACACGCTTATGATGTCCGTCCTAAATCTGTGTGTCTCTTTCCTTTAGGGCCCGCCAGCAAATGAAGAAACTAAAGAAAAGCTGAGTCACGGGACCAGACCATGTGATGAAATGAAAATCAGAAGATGTATGTTGTAAGGTTTATTGATCCATTTGTATTGTATCGTGTTTAATAAGTATTATAAATATAAGTTTTGGTTGCATCTTTCAGGGGAGGAGTGGCAGAAAACTTTGCTGATCAACTCGGTAGTCTCAGACACCATGAGACGCATGCTACAGCCTAAAATGTCCAAGTAAGTTTTAAAGAAAGCTATAATGGCTCATAAAGTTGTCTGCACAGTGTCCTGTCTGTTGCAATTGTAGAATTATTTACATTGGACATGCTTTTTTGTTGTTGTTGTTATTTTATAGGCTGGATTACTTGACTGCAAGGATGTCCAAGGCAAAAGATGTGGAAAAAGAAGAACTAAAAAAACAAATTGCTCTTTTGGAGAGGGACATTGAAGAGATTAGGTTACTATAAATTACTAGATCTTTGTTTGTTTTTTATACAAGACTGCATTGTCACATAAAAATCCAAACTCAGAATCCCACCTATAGGCCTGTAGTTGGTAAACGTGATTTAACTAGTTTGACTGAGAATTCTAGTCTTATTGAAGAATTACATCATTATAATCATTTTCACCACATTAAACTGTGTACTTTTATTGGTTTCCAGTTCACTGAGTGAAGACCAGCTGTATGGGAATCGTCATGATGATCATGATTGGGACAAAATAGCAAATACTGATGTACGTCTTACTATCAAGCTGTAATACAGCTGCATGGTAATTACCATTAACCTCTCATAGCTCAATGTGTTACACTCATACCAGTGTCCAAATCTTGTATGTTCTAGTTTGAGGGCCTACGACAACCCGAGGATTTGAGAAGTTTCTGGCAGAATTTCCTGCATCCCTCCATCAACAAATCAACATGGAAAGAGGACGAGATTGAAAAGCTTTCGGAAATTGTGGAACAATTCAAATGCTGCCACTGGGACCAAATTGCAGAGGCTCTTGGGGTAAGCATATCACTTAGAGAATCGTTTTTTATGTGTGTCCTGTAAGTGTCTGTTCTGGCACAACATTGGATTCTTGGAGACTTGTTGCTGATAGTAGGATAAGATATATACTCAGTAACACACTGATCTTATCACACTAGCAGTAACACTAATCCTACTGTTGTTTTTCTGCTTTTAGACTAACAGGACAGCTTTCATGTGTTTCCAAATGTACCAACGCTACATTAGTAAAAGTTTCAGAAAGAGAGAGTGGACTGAAGAGGAAGACCAGGCCCTCCGTGACCTTGTGGGGAGGATGAGAATCGGCAACTTCATACCGTACACCCAAAGTAATTTAATTTAAAGCAGAATCAGATATTTACAGCGAACCCTGTTACATGAATTAACATTTAATTGCTCCACAGTGTCTTACTTTATGGAGGGTCGTGATTGTATGCAGATTATGTACCGCTGGACATCTGTTCTTGATCCCTTTATAAAGAAGGGCTCTTGGTCAAAAGAAGAGGACCAGGTATGGAGGGAAGTTTAGATTTGAATATTTCTGGTTTTAAAATGAAATGAAACGTGTTGCCCTTTGGACTACACTGTTATCTAAATGACATTGTAGTGATTCCTGAGCTGTATATGACATATACTGTTAGAGTGGTGAAGAAAGATCTGTTTTGCAGAATTATCTCTGAGTATGTCCTGGGACAGGCATAGTGTTTATTGGGCAGTACTTTATTGTTTTTAATATATATTTCCTAGAATATAACTTTAATTCTCAATCCACTTTAGACAAAGACATAGACTGATGGATGCAGTTTAGTTTCTGTATCTAATTTGGAAAACCATATTTAAACATGTTGTAATTAATTGGAGCTAATCATATTTCAGTTACTGCGGAAAGCTGTGGACAAGTATGGGCTTAAGGACTGGGTGAAAATCAGACTGGAGGTACCTGGCAGGACAGACGCTGCATGCCGAGACAGGTGTGCCAATACCCGCCCTTATACTGAGACAAATATGAATGTGGTAGAAAGTATGAAAGCATGTATGAGCCTTGCTTATGTCTCAGTGATGTATGCTGCATAAGCATTCTTCCGTCTTTATGTATCTTAAATGCTGCAGATATTTAAATTGCCTCCGGGATGATGTGAAGAGAGGTGCCTGGAGTGATGAAGAAGTGGAACTGTTGAAACAACTTGTGGAGAAATATGGTGTTGGTGAGTTATAACCTTAAAATTGGACAGGAAAGCTGATTCAAAATAATGTCTGGAGGCTTCTGTGTGAAGAATCTACATTTTTGTGAATTTGTCATAATATCACCAGGGAAGTGGACTAAGATCGCCTCTGAAATTCCGAACCGCATCGACAGCCAGTGTTTGAGCAAGTGGAAATCAGTGATGCGAACTGCTGCTGTAAGTGTATATTAGCACCATAGTCTACTGTAGTCTACTACTATGCATACACAAATACAGATTACTTGATATCTCAAAATAATAAATTATATTCTGTAGACAAAATGTGTAAAGAGAAGAAAAAAGGGGTCAACCAAACCAGAGATGAAAAGGAGAAAAGTGGAAGAGGAGGAAAGCGAGACAGACTCTACCTCTGAGGATGAAAACATAAAAGTAGTGTACATGGATAGTGATGAAGATGAGGAAGAAGGTAGTATCTTGTCAGAAGATGACCCAGACTTCACAGAGGAGTACACTCAGCCAGATATGAAGGAGTGGATCCCAGTAGATTGGAGAGCAAAGATGCATCCGGAAGGGACAGTGAGGACCACACTGGTCCAGTTGCCAACTGAGGAGGAAATGCCGGCTTGTGGAATAAACAGTGCAGGTGATGGTGACAGTTGCTACACTCAGGACAGCGCACCAATACGCTGTACCATACTGGACAACCTAGGATACCCTGTTAAGACATACATGGGAACAGAACCACAAGCTTTGGACAAGTGGGTAAGTTTCCTTTGTGCTCGGGAGTACACACATTTACACAATCATAGATGAGTCTTAAAAGTCTTAAGATTTCTTACATTTGCTGAGCCACTCTCAGACCTAATGGCTTTTAGGTTATTCACACCCTTACTTATGTTTACTGTGGCTTGTGCTAGATGCACAGATTCAGAAATCATAAGGAAAAAAAAATCATGCCCACAAGTCTATGGAATTGTTCTGAATGGATGGAACATTTGCCCTACAGTTATTCCTTCAATCTTGTTTTTGCAGGCAAGCAATAAATGTTAAAGTGTACACTTTGAATAATCTTCTTAATCTTGGGAAATGTTTCTGTAGGCATTCGCATTACCAAGCACCAAGCTGTCGTCTCTTGCCCTGCCTAGAGAAGCCTTTCAGAACCAGAGAAAGCAGTGAGATAACGCTAACCTAGCCAAAAACTAGCAACCTAGACGACCTGTCTGTATCTGTCGTTCATTCTATGTGATTATTCATTCATTTGTGCATTCCTTCATTCATGTGTTGCTTCATCCATCTGTTTGTAGTCTGTCCGTCTGCATGACTGAAGGCTATGGTATTTTTTTGACTGTCCAGCTACCAGTATGTAAAAGCTGTGTTGATGCAGGCTAGGAGTGATGAACTGAAAGCTGTCATTCAAGCTGCTTATTAGCCACGCCCACATATTTATCCCATAAGTCTGATCAGCGTCTTTCTGAGCCGTGTTTTCTTATATTTATATCTTACTTTTTTTCATTCAGTCTTTGCTGAGTGTTTAAATCATACAAACAGTTTGATATAGTTTGTGTCCCCGCTGAGAAACGATTGTGGATATTTGCACTCAACAGTACAACAGATACACCCCTCATTCCATGCTTCTTCAGAAGCTCCACCCACCAAATTCATTAATATAGGTGACACTGGACTAGCAAACTTTTTTTCTAAGATCTTTGTGGTAACAAAACCTGTAGTAACAAATACCATGAGATAAAGATAAGGTAAACAGCAACATGTAAGTAACATCATCTGGGTTGTAGGTCAGCAAATTGTCCAGCAAAACAAAACCTCTTTTATCTCTTCTGATGCGTTTCAACTTGCCATAAAGCTGAATTCAGATGCATGAAGTGGAGGTAGCTTTACTGCTGAAATGGCTCTCTGATGTTTTGGGTGGCTGTACTTTTACTTTCCAATTACAGACCTAGGACTGTGTACCCTACTTTTGCATTCACATGAAACATGCAGCTAGCAGGCGGGAGATATTTCTTGAATCTGATATATATATATATTAAAAAAAAAATGTGTTTTAAGTGTTTTAGATAAAAATGGCATACATTGCCTTTAGGTTACTGTTCCCATTCCAACGCTAGACAGGCGGAAAATCTTTATGACTTATGGAAATAAGCTTATTAGCCAACTCTTCTCTGTGGTGATTAATATATTAAATATATTATATTGTCATGGTCTCTGACAAAATCAACATAAGAAACTAAACTAAAACTAAATTAAGCTAAACTAAAGCTTCTGCCATTCAGGCAACCTCTTCTCTTGAAAGCCTGCTCTGCATTGTTATGCATGAAACAAAGCATGGTAGGATGTTAATTGTTTAATTGCATCATGTATTGCAAAGCCTTTTCAATTGTTATGTGTTTCCTCTCCTTTGTTCAGGTGTTTCCCCATCATTTGTACATCAAACTCATCCCCTTTTTGTATTGCCATGCATCTACAGGATCTCTGCAATGAAAAAGCCATGATCTCAGTGCCTGTAAAGGATGTTGAGAACTTGATGACTTGGATAAAAGGGTCTGCAGTGAAAGGGGTAAGTTTTCATTCAAAGAACTTTACTGTCATATTAAGACTGAGTAGTGGAGATATCCTACTGTACAATACAAAGTTGTAAGTTGCTCTTAGTCCAGGTCCTGTTTCTAAAACTTCTGGTGGGCAACAGTTTATCATTAGGTAGTAGAATGGTTGTTGTTTGTGTTGTAAAATGGTTAGAATGCATTACCTTGTTTTTTTTTCAGAGAGCCAAGATCAAACCATCCATATCTCCAGTTAAAGCACAGACGAATGCACAAGAGACAAGCCATGAGGGAATGAGGAGTGGTCAGACATTCAAATTCAAACGAACCACTCGTATCTGCAAGGGAGTAAACAACAACAGCCTCGACTATGCTCTTCTGATGGCTGTTATTCCATGGATTGGCAATGTGTTACTCCCACTTCCTGTCAGTGAAAGGAATGTTTGTGAAGGTACCAAGATGTCATAAAGTAATGACTTGACATAACATGGGCATTGATTTATCAATGAAGCTGTTTTTGTCTTTTTTTAGCTGACGTTGTTCGAACAAGAGCAGCAGATGTCCCGCTCACAAAAGCGCCAGTGTTTCTGCTTTTTCTGAAGGTGAACTATAAGCTTTTTGTTTCAGCCTTTCTGCTTCTGTGTAAACACTGCCAGTGGTCAAACACAACGTAACAAAGCTGTGTTTTCTTTAAATAGGTTCTTCAAGTAGATGATGAAGGCTACATGGCAGTCAGTGAGGGTCAGAAAAACAAGCCAAGACCCCCACCAGGTATTTGAGCAAGTTGAATAACAATAAAAAAAGTTAAAATGAAGAATCTGGCTGTGTTAAGTAGTGATATTTGTGTTGTCTTTCAGCCAAGCAGGGTTCAGCAAAGACAGTGGCAATGCTGCTTGCTGAGAAGAAGCAGCGGAAGAACAACTGCTTTAATGCCACACAGCTCACAGAGCCCGAACGACCTTCACCAACGCCACAGGCTACCAAACTCCCAATTCCTCCAAGCACTAAACAGAACAAGAAACCACAGACAAGGCCTGCTTTGATGTCTCCACAGGCTTTTGTTATAACTCAACCACAAACTACAGGTTGGATTCTCACTTCTGCTGGCTTGATGCCTGTTCAGCTACCGCCTCCTGGTGTCGTTAGAAATCAGAACCAAATAGTGCCCAGAAGTGTTCCTCAGGTATTACTTCAGCCCCCTGTCATAATCAACCAGAATAGACTTGTGCAAGCTAAGGGGCAAAGTGTTACAACAGATGTAACTCGAGCTGAGGTAACACCTCTAACAGCAATAACAAAACCTAAACAGAGTATTACTCCTTCCTCAGTCTCGAACAGCCCCAGTGGTTCCTCTGGTCCTGCAGTTGCTCTCAGTAGTACAGCTTTTGTTCCTTTAGTCCCATCTAACACTATAAATGTGCCCACCACTGTTACTGCATCCGCTGCCCAAGTGCCAACTCCTGAAATCCAATGCAGTCAAAACCAGAACATCTTGAACATTGTCCCTCAAGTGTCATTTCAGCCACCTATTATTCTGAGCCAGAGTGCTTCACATGTAGTTCTTTGCAATGCTGTGACACCCACGATTCCTTCCAATTCCTCTCTAACTCCTTTCACCAATACTGTGGTTGCAAAGAATTTTACATCAGCTAATACAACCAAAGCCTTTTCAACTCCGTCTGTTGGTCAAGTCATCAGTGTCTCTTCAGCTTCTTCTGTCGGAAGTGCACCTGCTCTCCCTCCAGTTCACCCATTTCCTCTGAACATTTCCAGTCCTGTAGTCCGGATGCCTTCTCCTGCTGTTTTAGGTAATCAGGGTCAAAGAATGTCGGACAGTGTTTCTCAGGTGGTCTGTCAGCAACCCATCATACTGAACCAAAATGGGTCTTTGGCATTCAGACTTATGACACCTACCTGTCAGATTTTGCATCCACCTGAACTACAGCAGAAAGACCTGCAAGCCAATACACAGCCCATTCATACAGCGACACCAACCACCACATCTAATCCAAGCCCCAATCCTGGCCCCAGTCCTGGCTCATTGTCTTTTGACCCTAACCTGATGTTTAATGAGCATCCAGATCAAGTGAAGAACTGGATGAAGGGGAATAGTGGAATTTCACTGCCTCAATTAGACAACAAAATGCCCTATCTTCCCCCATTTGTCAGCAGTATCAATACTCTGGCCTCTTTACTCGAGGCAAAAGAGTCTTTCTTGCAGGGGGCAGTGAAGCTCCTGCCTGAAGTAGAACGAGTCAACAGTGAGGAGGAAGCTAAGGTAGCTGCTATACGGAACCTGGTGTCTGAGAGGTTTAAGACCAACCCAACATACTCGCTCCTAAAGGCTCGCTTTCTGTCGTGCTTTACTTTGCCTGCCCTCTTGGCCACCATACATCCATGTAAGGAGTTCGGATTGCCTGGTTTGACCGTGCTTGGTGGTGGCGAAGATGAAGAAGACTATAGTGATGAAGACGAGCTGATAGTGGAGCACGGAAATGAAGACCAGCCTGCTGTAAGTTGTGCATCAATATTGTAGCGTCTTTAAGAAATGCTTTCCATGTTGGTTTTTAGGTTGCGTCTTCTTTGGCATTTATTCTCAGTGTTATTCTGCTTTTCCACACAGTGATGTGTGTGTGTGTGTGTGTGTGTGTGTGTGTGTGTGTGTGTGTGTGTGTGTGTGTGTGTGTGTGTGTGTGTGTGTGTGTGTATATGAGGAGCTGAAACTTGAGGGAGTAATATGTAGCTGAGGGTACAGCGAAGTATTAGAGAAAAGCTGAGCTTATGTACAGCATAGCTGTGTGCTGTATCTGTCACACTGCCCCAGTGTATAATGAATACTGTACACTACTGTTCATCAGTAGTATACTCTACAGTCTTCAGTATACAAAACGCCATGTGTTCACACTACAGGAAAGGGGTGGAACAGGCCTACCAACATGCGGCACTGAGCGTCTCGAGACCTTTTTCCTCAGCTTTAAATATTTTGCTTTGGATTGCTCTGTCTGGCTTCCCAGTTTATGAGTTGTTTAATTTCCATTACATTTGTAGTTGGTAATATGAGCCATTTGGAGAAAATAATAACCAGTGTTTGCACATGGGAGCCTGGAAAGCGTGTACTGAGTGGATCGTTTGGCTGAGTTACTGTTTTTTTTTTTGTTTTTTTTTTAACATTATGCAGAAAGTAAACTTACAAAGAGACAAAGTAAAGCAAAGCAAACCTGCCTAAATACCTGCTGAGAAAACTGGGGTGGCTTCAGTGTGGCAGCATTTGGTCGTTTTTCCATTATTAATATATAAAAAGTCTGAATCCAGTGATATTAGTAGCATCCAGGCATGAGGATGATGCTTTTGATCTTTGCAGAATCAGTTCACAAGAAGTATGTAGCAGGCTATTTTAAACACAGCCTGTGTCTTTTTTATATGTGGTCAGTGCTCTGATATGATAAGTATAGGAATTGAATAAATATAGTTTGTTCCTCTTTGCAGAAAGATTTTTTTATAGAGGATAAATGAGCTTTTCCTGTATCTCTCGCAGGTGCAGTTACTCAACACTAATTCAAGTGAAGCACCAGCAACACAGTTCTCAGGAATAAGTTCAGGAGGGCAAAGGAACAGCCCTACTACAAGAGGGGAACAAGATGCTGGACGTTAGTAAAAGTTCTGTTTAACTATTAAGGAGTTACTGCTAAGTAAGTATATGTTTATAAATGCTGAGAGCTCAGAAAATGGTATTTATATAATTGTACATAAAACTGTAAAAAGTTCTGGAATGTATTTTGTTTTTGTTTTTGTTTTTTTTGCCAAAGAAGAGTAACAATTTTGTTGTGAAAAAAAAAATATTAAAGCCTTAATCTCTCAGAGTTCTCTCTATTTTACTTATTTTGACAGTAACAATATAATTATAAAATCAATTCAAATGACATGAAAGGGGTACATTTTGAGCATTCAGGTATAGCCACTACAGTGATCATCATTCTTGCTAAGTCACGAGGCAATCACTGTGGCAGTACTGATTGGGAAAGAGACGGAAATGGAAAAACTGAAATGGTAACTAGAAAAGGGAACTACAATAGGCTTTGGTAGACCAGCATCATTTCCTGTTTGTTGCTCATATACTGCATGTCAGACATTAGTTCAGTTACCAGTGTTGAGTTGAGACACAGAAGAAGAAACATCTACAAAGGACAATGACTATGGCTGAAGGCCCAAGTGCTCTCGAGTTTGAGGAGGATGAAGAGTGTTGGATGCGGCTGGAAGACCACAGGATGCTGCTCATTAAGGCCATTGAGCCTTCACGAATAATACCATATCTGAGACAATGCAAAGTGCTTAATAGTGAGGACGAGGAACAGATTTACAATGACCCAAGTTTAGTTGTCAGAAGGCGAAAAGTAGGTAAGAAACTCTTGGAGACTTCTTGGATCACCCAAAGATTGGCCTTATGTGTTGTTTTGTATTGGTGCTTGATTATAGGTGTTGTTGCCTAGGTGTGCTGCTAGACATATTACAGCGAACAGGTATGAAGGGCTATGTAGCATTCCTGGAGAGTTTGGAACTGGACTATCCTCAACTATATCAGAAAATCACAGGCAAGGAGCCCTCTCGGGTCTTCTCTATACTTGTGGGTAAGTTCAATGCTCATTAAAGAGCATAATATCAGGTGCTTATTGGTCTTTTCATTGAAAAGTCCTGATTCTAAAAGTACAACAATAAGTCCTATATGAAATGCAGCGAAATGATGTCACTTAATTGTTACAATTATGTTTAGTTTGTCCTAACACATTATTTTTCCATCTATGTTCACACCCTTGATTTGTAACCAATGAAAAGCTTTCTAATAATTAAAAGACACAGTAGTGAACATAAGCCAGTAATATTAGGACTTTAGCATTATGTTAACCTAATGTTAGTTACGTTTCCATATCCTTTTAATGGCAAATACAGAGCATGTACAGTAACGCAATGTAAATATTTTTTAGGGCATGACCACAGATTACTATATCAAGGGCATGATGTACTATATTAAGGGCACAAGTTACTAAACTGAGGATACAAATTAATATAGAGGTGATGAGTTTCGAGAAACTTATCCTGTGGCCCCCAAGGTGAACCCCTAATAGTGAATATCAGCTAAAATGGCAACTATTGGCCATTAATTACTTTATTGAGGCCACAAACCATGAAAAAACTTAACTCATGCCCCCTACAGTGATGGTGAAAAAAAAAAAAAGGTGTGGCCACAAGTTAATATTCAGATAATATTTTTAAGTATTGACGTTTCTCATAAATTGTGGCCTCAGACATATAAATGAGATTACAGTATTGAGGCTACAAATGAATATACTGAAGTCATTTATAGGAAACTTGACTCGTGGCCTCGATATATGAATTTGTGGCCACTCGCCATGTCACGTGAGGGGCTAACATTTACAACAACCCTACACCAATCCGTGTTTGCGTTCAGACACAGCAGGTGAATCCGGACTGACACAGTTCCTCATGAATGAAGTTACCCGCCTCCAGAACGCGCTTCAGGACGAGCGCAGGGCGCGACTGGAGGCGGCGGCGCGCGCAGCCGAGCAGATGGATTCAGTCCGGCAGCTGCAGACGCGCGAGTGCGAACTTCGCAAACAGCACGAGCGCGTGCTACGCATGCGCGAGGACCGCGAGAAGCTGTGGGACGAGGTGCGGCACCTGAAGGACGAGAACTACAGACTGATGCACGACGTGACCCGCCTCAGCGAGGAGAAGAGCGGCGCTCTCATGTGCACGCGAGACCTGCAGCTGGAGGTCAGACAGACAGCACACGTGGTCCACTGTGGTCAGCAGAACATTTCCATGCAGGGTTTTGTTGATGTGAAATACCTCATAAATCTCGCTGATAACCCACTCTGTGTGCCTTTAAACCATAATAATAAAAACATGAACAGTGCACTCATAATTCATAAGAGAGATCATAAAGGCCTCATGAAAACGAGGAATCAAATGCTGTAGCTGGTTTATTACACTGACTGCAGGGTTTTTATTATTTCCTCTATATAAAATAATAAGTTGCAGAAAGTACAGATATGCTTCTGTTTCCTAGGAATGTAGATACAGTGTAGATTAAATGAACACATTTCATACACTTTATTTATTTTATTTAAATAGCACATTTTAATAAGTTTAAAATAAATGCTACTTAGCGTCTGAACTAAAGGCACCAGAGGCAGTAAAAAAAAGTCAAAAAACAAGAATATATATTTTTTTAAATTTAATTAATAAATTTAATAACTGTCAATGTTATCTATAAAAACTAATAAGACACACACTTGCTTACTGGTGGTGAATGGCTTTATTTGCATTGTAGACATTGTGACCCCTGTAAAGTTACCAAACCTGTAATGAAATCTATCTTTAAGTTTCTCTGGAAATGAACCACATCAGCACAAATTGCATGATGTTTTATTTACATATAAAAATATAAAAAACATAAAAACTATGCAGAATATTTGAAATGGTGAAATTTCTCTGTAAGATGCAGAGGGTGACCTTTGGGACACTAATTTACCTGAACACTTCCTGCAGTGCACATAAATAGTGCACTGTCATACGGTACACATCTCCATATTGGACATAAAGTGCGCTGTTTGGGTGTGGAATCAATGGGGCTGTTGGTCATGATGGTGAGCGATGTATCAGACATATTGATACTGACATAATTGTGCATCCGTGATTCTTAATAACACACCTCACCAGCTAGCTTCCATCAGCACTACTCGCTCATGTTCCCTAAGGTGACATAGTCCTATCCTGGGGCCTCAATATAATAATTTGTGGACCCCATATATGTGTTCCAGATTAAATTTGTAATTCACTGAAATACATATGTCTCATAGCAAACATTCTCAGGAATCATAACCTTTTTATCTGGGCAGTTTCGCGTTTAAGCCATCTTGAGCCAGCTGAATATGGCGTATGATCATTGTAATCACAATGGGCAGTAAATATATACAGTAGTGTTACCTTAGAGGCTAGTGGGCAGAGCGACATGCTGTGTCAGCTTCTATTTGTCCTGTTATTTATGTAAATATATATTTTATTATGTGGGGACTCATAATTATGAGGTATGCCTTCCTGTAGAATCACATTATACAATGCACTATATAGTGAAGAAAGAGGTTCTTGAAATTCAGTCTTAGGAAACATGTGGTCAGTCTGATGCCATGCACAAGTTGTCAACTTCCCACTTCCCCATTCATCATTAATATGCTGGTATGCTATTGTGAAGATATTGTTTTTGACCATTATTGACCATTCATTGGTGATGCTGACATGGCAGTGACACAGTAATGATGTTGAGTGTGGTCCACCACTTAAAATATATATAGCTGAACAGGCTAGAGCCTGACTAACATTAATTGCATGTCACAAAATAATTTTATTACTTCATTTGAATTTTTAAAATAATAATTATTTGCTAAATATGCACTCACAATTACTCTCCCCTGGCTTCATCTGTGTATTGTGTTTTCATGCAACATCTTTCAAAGCTTTGTAATTATATTTAGCACAGTTTGTGTGTCGCCTTGGATGTTTATTACACTCTTCTTACAACACTATAGTAACGTTTCTTGTAATTAAGCTTCTCTGCTGATTGGCAGATTGAGAGACTGAAGCACAGCTTAATGAACGCCGAGAGCGATACCAAGATTCAGCGCAGAAGGACAATGACACTGAAAAACGCCATGGAGCAAAGGCCTAGCCAGGAAATGATCTGGGAGCTCCAGAAACAGAATGATCTTCTCACTGCTCAAGTGCAGGAGCTTCAGAACTCTTCTCAGGTAAAACATCCTAAAAAAAAAAGAAAAGAGAAGTGATGTAATTATGAGTCCAAATGATTTCATGTGACCATAATGTTTTTCTAGGTCCAGATGTCAGAGCCTGACAGGCTGAGCATTCAGGCGCTGGAAGATTTCAAGAAGCAAAGCCAAGCACAGCATGAGGAGTTGTTGAATGACATTTATGCATTACGGAGGAAGCTGCATGATACAGAGGAGCAGCGAGATAAGGTTTGAGCAAAGGTTTAAGCCTAGCTACCACATATGTCCAGATATTCTCAGCTGGATATACCAGGAACTCCTCTTACAAGAGTTGCCTCATGTTCACAGTATCGAGAAAAGAAGGATGAGCTGGAGCTGAAGTGTGCAATCCTAAAGAAGGACTCTAAGGTGTATTGTAACCGCATGGAGGAGATCTTGAAGCAGCTGGATGAGGTCATCAAAGAAAGAGACAAGGTGGACCTTTTAACTTCCCAACTTCAAAGTCCCAAGTTTATTGCCTTATAATGTATATTTTTCAGTACCTGCATGGAAAGTGGAACTGCAGTGCAAAGTGGCTTTAAACATCTTATCACTGTTATTCTGTAAAAGTCCCTTTTTTTTTTGCTCTTAAACAGGCTTTTGCTGCACGTGAAGAGTACCATCAAGAAAACTGCAAAAGCCTTCAGGACAAGGACCGGTACCGGAAGCAGATCCGTGAGATGAGAGAGCATTATGATGAGCTCCAGGTCCAGCTCTTTCGGACTCAAGGAGAAGTTGTAGCCCTGCAGGCCAAGGTTCGCAAACAGAAACACTTGCAGGAAACCGTAATAGTACGTACCTTTTATTTAATACATTTACAGTCTAAATGGCCATCAAGTTTAAGTTATTCTGACCCATAGCGCTGAGTTTCTTTTCACAATAGAAGCTAGACAGAAACATTTGCAGCTGTTCTGATATCTGAGACAAGGACCGAGCTTGATTCAATCCTCTCTGTCAAAGATAAAAGCTAGTTTAGGTGGTCTAACCGGTCATGCACGGTTGTTAAGAGTCCCATTTTCTCTGGTAATTTTTAATCATTGTTTGATCTCCAGTTTTGGAAGCTCTTGTTTTTTTATTTATCTTCCCCTGTCTTTCCTCTTTCTTATTTAAGTGAATAATATTGTATCTAATCTCCTCAGAATTGTCTCCTTTAGTAATTTTATACGTGCATGAGAAAGAGATTCTAAAGAGAAAACATCTGAGGCAGCTCAGGTGTGTCTGCGTAGCTGCTTGTGTGCATGTTAGGGGCTCCTCAGGATCTATTGAAAGTCAGTGTCAGTGACTTCTTTCGGGAGATCTTGTGTTGGGAGTACTCCTGATTCAACTCACCAGCACATTAAGAAGCCCTTTCAGAGTTTCAGGGGGTGTGTTAAAGCAGGGAATCCATTAACATGTGCAGGGCAGGGTACCTCCAGGACCAAGGTTGAGAAACACTGTTCTAAACTCCCTAATTTGTACTTAATGGCCATTTCAACAGTATAATATAATATAATATAATATAATATAATATAATATAATATAATATAATATTGTGGATGTAATGTTTCTTTTTCCCACCAGACCTCAGAAGAAAGCTTTTATCAGAGCTCATTGGAGGTAATTGCAATACATTTTTTTTTTTTTAATTCCAGAATCAAGTCACAAAGGTCAACGCATTGTTGTTCATTCTGAATGAATTTGCATCTTGCCTCACTTGCACAAGTTCCTCTTTTGTTGTTATTTCTTTCTGCTTTCATATGAGAACCACTACAACTGACTTTTCACACTTTTTCCTTTAGCTAAAAAGCCAGACAAGTGAGGAGGACATGAGGGAGAGATATGACAAAGGTGCTCTCTCTTTAGTAACATAGTTTCAGTTCATGTAGTTATTTAAGGACCAGGTTTACATCTTCTGTTTGTTTACTTTTCTCTTTTTCTCTTTTAGCATCAGGTATAAGTGAGGATTCTCAAAGTGCCACCTCAGGAGAATACAACGTGTGCATAAGCATTAAAGACCAATGTCCCTCAGAGGTGAAGGAAGAAGACTTCCAGGTAACAGAACTCGCTTTTATTTATTTACGTATTTACTTATTTACTCTTGTTGAGCTCTCCAAACTCTTTGCCCATTTGATTAACTCCATGTACCATATAGGAGTACTTTGTAGTTCTACCTTTAGTCCCTGTAGTCTATCTGATTCACACATCTGTACACACATTCACTACATCAATGTCACGGCAGTGCTGGGAATGATCCACCACCCATTTATTCACACACCCACTTAGCACCAATGATATTGGTTCTGTGGTGGTCAGAGCAAAACGAAATTAGGGCAAACAAAACAAAATTATACCTTTTCTTCATGTTTTCTTATGTCTACTATCGTTTACTAATGTTTTACAATGATGTCACAGGAGAGGATGTTCTCTGAGAAGGAACTATCAGCCACCTGCACCTACAGGACGAGATGCAATTTTCATTACAGAAGGTTCGTGTTGTGCCCTCATCTAGTGTGCTTTTAGCAAAACCTATATGAACAACACCACACAGTCATGTCGTACATGTGCATCTGGAACATAACACAGTTGTAATGGTGTCTTGCTGTGTATTCTCACAACAGGAAACGGGCTTTGAGAACAAAGGCCACTGTTAAAGAGAGTGTCATAGAGCGCACCCAGGGTATTCTGGACAACACCAGCGGGAGTGATAACTCAGACACAGATGGAATATGACATAAGCAAACCAACCAGAGGAGGAAATGTCGCCTTTGCTGAACAGTTCGAGTCAACTTACGAAAAGGCCAAAGGCTAAAGTTTATTTTCTCTTAACATAAAAACCATCTCACACATCACTGTTAAGTCTTCTTACTGGTTGGCTTTGCTAACAGCATCATTGCCATGATTGTAAATGTTTCGTTTGTTTTTATATATGTAAAATATGTCTTTTTGCTAAAGTCTGATATGTCATAAACGATAGAAAATACAAATTCATATCACTTCTTTTGTGTCACATGTCTTTTCTCCTTTGTATTTTCACAAAAGGCACAAATGCTTTTCACCAAGATGCACAAAAGTTTCTTACTGGAACAAATTTACATTCAATTTAAATTAAATGAAACTAAATCTAGCACTGCATGTCAACATTAAAATAACATTGGTCCAGATTTAGACTGGCTAAATTTACTGCAGTGTTAACCCTGTATGCAATAGGTGCAAGATGTACTCACACACGTCTTAATCCTGCTCACACCATCTTCAATCAATACTTATTTTCTCTGATATTTCCAGAGATCAGTGCTGCCATCTGCTATTATGGCAATAAATCTGCAGGATAGTTCCTTGTGAGAGTGATTGTGTTTTTGTGCTAGCTAAGCGACTTGTCCTACTGAAAAGGACAGACCTGGATGAGGGGGATTGTAGGCACATAACACCATTTTGCCAACGTCAGTGTTACATATAAAACATTCGGAAGACAGATGTGGGTTTGTATAGATTTAATGTCTTTATTTGTGTGACCCCTTGTTCCCATCACTACCTCAAGGTTGACGTTACCTACCTTATTCACAATGTCTTATTCACAGGCTAAAATGAGTTCCTTATTCATGCCTTCTGACAACAGCGAAAAGAAAAGTTTGTTTCCCTACAGTAACCCATTTCACACCAAACCACCATGAATTATTCTGTTTACATCTCAAGGGTTGAATTTTTCAGAAATTTTGAAATATTGGTGGAATTCCCCTTCATGTTCTATAATAACTGGCAGCATATCTTGTCATAGATAACATCTCGATATTACATCTCACTTCTATGAAGTTATACTTTCAAAAACTGTATAGTGTATACTGTAGATAGTTATTATGATTGCCTTTAATTATTTCTTTTTAAATATACATATTAATTACATGTTGGTGCAGGTTTTTCTTTTCTTTTATTATTGTCTAAAACAGTGTTTCAAGCCCTCGACACTGGCCTGCATATTTTAGTGGACCTGCTGCTCTGAAAGGGCTTGTTAAGGGCTGATTGGTTGGATCAAGTGTGTAAATGGTTTGGGCAGGGTGCCTCCAGGACCAGGTCTAAAACAATACAAACCTCCTTGCTGCGTCCAGGAAATCCAGTAAGGACATCTGCTGGTCGGACCTGAGGACAACGTTGATCTGCTTCCCGGCGGTCTCGGTTGGACTTGTTGTCCTGCCTCCTTGTTACCACAGTAACTGAGAAACGCCAGCGCAGTAGCGGCTCCAGCAGAGAGGCGGTCTGGTGTTTAATGGAGCTGTCCAGATATACAATACCGATTTTTCGCTTTAATATCGCATACATTGTCATACATTTAACTACACAGCCGAGTTTTGTGCTCTAACGTTAGCTCAGGGTAAATGAACGTTATTTAAAGCTAGCTGAAGTTTGTTACTGTACAACAAAGATGGCGGAGACTCGCGTTGTTCCGAGCGGAAAGGTGTACCGACAAATGTTTGATGCCCAGGTGAGCACTAGCTAGCCAAATAGACATTTATCTGCCTTCAATCCCTAACACGAATATAAGAGAAGTAGTTTAGTTATTTTACATTATACGAATTTAGTTCTTTTTAGACACTTTATGATAACTGTAAAGGAGGATCCCACCTCCTTGTTTTGAGGTTTTGAATTTCTGAATAATTCAGTAATTGAGATGTAAACGTTTAGGGCGGTTTGATGTGAAATTGTTTAATTTACAGAGAACCTACTCAGATTTCTGTACAGTGGTGGTGATGGGAACCAGAGGTCACCCTGTCCACAGCACAAATATGGCCATTTTATTTACTATAGACGACCACCTGTGAACCTGCACACCCCTTCTGGGTATTTATGCTGCTGCTGATAAAACTTTCATAAATACAATAAAAGACTTTTCTGTGAGGGAGATTTGAGAGGCATTAAACTCTTCAGCTGTCTGTATCCCATCACCACCACTGTAAACACTGACTCCTAAGTTTCTCTAGAACTGTACATTTAATACCAGACCACTCAGAACTATTTAATTATGTGGACTTTTAAGAAATCGATGGGCTTGTCCTGTCACAAGAAGTTAGTTATTTCACATTGTAACATTGTGATATTAGAACTTTTTAAGGTGTTTCAGAATATTTATGTTTTCATTGTCCGATTCAGTGTTGTTCTTCTTGGTTGAGAGATTTTAGTTTACTAACAAATCCTGCAGTTTTCAAGATATCAACACAGTCGCAACTCGGAAATGTTCAGCCTGATCGGGAATGGTGTACTTGTGTACATCCTTTTAATCCAGTTAACAGTTTTTGGCATTTTTTTTCCCCATAGAGAATAAATGGGCGGAACAAAACACACCATTTACTGTACTTTTGCTGTACTGACAGACACTGCATGCATCTCAGGGCAAACCTAGCATGAACTCAATGTTAATCTGAATCACTGTTAACCTGCACTCATCTGTTTATCTTGTTTTTCCAAGCCCCCAGTATTCCCCATTTAATTTTGGCCCTACCTAGTCTCTACAATTTTTCTTTAACTACAGTCACCAAACTGCATGTACTCACTTAGAGCAGATCCTCAAACTCTAATCCACAGACATACTGACTCACACTCCTCTATGTGTTGTTTATTTGTCCCTCGTTTCTGCCATAGCAAACACAGCCTAGCAGGGAATAGGAACCGTTTAACCTTCAGGAAATGCAGTAGTCTATTTTTCAATTGGAACAGAGAAACAAAAGAACCAACAGTACTACATTAGAAACTGTGAACACAGTGATATTTATGAAGTATTCAAGCATACTGTGTTGTACTATATCCAGTTAACCAAGACTAATTTTGCTCTCTTTGTTATGTTGCCATAAATGTTAACATAAAGGATCTTCATCATCATTTATTATGATAACTATATTTATTGCTATACTGCTCAGCCCTAAACACTGACATAAACTTACCATAAATACAACATTATAATTTACAGATGTAAAAATATAAATATATTTTCTTTTATTTCATAGGTACATTTGTCATTGTCTCTTCATGAGACACGAAGGAGGCGTGTTGCAAATGAAGGTTATCTCAGTGGTGATGAGCCTGTTAGCAGAGACACAGATAGTGGTCTACACCAGCACACTGGAGATGTGACTATAAGGTACAACCCTAATGTGGTCTGCTTTACACATAGCCTCGTCATAAAGACATAACAACAAGCATTAAACTCTTGCATTCTTTGTGCCACAAAAGCTTCCTTAAAGAACTGTTTTAGGATGTAATTAACAGGAATATCTACAGAATAAATTTTATACAAACCATACTGTGACTGAATATATTGAGTTGTTGAATGTATTGTCAATATATATATATTTTATACTATATAAAACATGTTGTTTGACAGAAACCAGACGTTTTCAGTCACTGGACACACAAAGAGTGAGGACTGGGCTGATTGTGAAGAGATTCGAGGATTGCCTGATAATGTTGGTTGGTAGAGTTATGAAGTAATGCTAAAGAATGTTCATGTCACTTCATTTCTTCTGCTGATAAACAGCTCTTTTGTGCAAACTGTTGCCCACAGTTTCAGCAAAGACAGGCTCAGACATCATTGAGCGGCTCATGGAGAAAAAAGAAAGGGATCACACAGAATCTGTTGCTCAACTTCAGGCAGACCTTTCGCTGCTCAGTGCGGTAAGTACCCTAAGTTTTATGCAAAGATGTATTTGCATACGTTTTAGAACTGTGTTAAGAACCATAGTGATTGGTTGTGTCATGGGTTCAGAAGCTGTTTCAGAAACACTACATTTTGCCTACCGTAGGTGTTCTGTAGGTACATTTAACTTAAACAATGAAATATTTATTAAATTTACGTTAACGTTCACTGACTGGCACTAATGCTAACTCAAGACCTGAGCCTGATTTTAAACTTGGTCCTTGTACTAATTCTTCCTAACCCTTTGATAATCAACTGAGTTGTACTAGACCTACATGTTTTTAAATAATTTGACCATCTGTAGATAACCTGCAGATGGCTATCCAATTCAAGTGGTACTGTTGGCTCTTTTTTCTCAGGGGTATGAGCCATTATTCAAGCAAACTGGAGAAGACATCCTTCTCAGGCTATCAGAATGTGATGAGAAGCTGGAGAGACTTATGCAGAAAATGGAAACTGTTGCTGATTTAGAAGCCTACAGCTATCAGGTGAGTGGCCACATCTGTATGGTTTCATAGCATGGATCAATAGTATTGGCGTAACATCTTTGTTTAATTTATGAGGGAATTTGTTCGAGTTCAGGTTTTCTGGTGGCTGTTAAATTGTTAGCGTACAGTGTGACAATTTTTTTCATTTTCTCAGGAGCTGCATGAGTTTTGGAACACTGTTAGCCATGAGTCTGCTTTGAGGAGAAAATTAATACAGGAGCTGGATGAGACATTCATTAAATTTGAGGCTGAAAGAGCATCAATGGTACATGGTCTGAGTTGAGGTACTGTTCATATTGTCATGTGTTGACATATGATGTCATGTGACCTATCTGTGTTTTCTAGATTTCATTGTTACTGAAGAAATATGCAGCAAAACTTGAAAAAACCTGTTATGTGATGCCCTGTGATGTCCATCGACTGATTGATTATGAAGCTATGGTAAGATACTATCACAACAAATTTTATATACAGTGAGGAAAATAAGTATTTGAACACCCTGCGACTTTGCAAGTTCTCCCACTTAGAAATCATAGAAGGGTCTGAAATTTTCATCTTAGATGCATGTCCACTGTGAGAGACATAATCAAAAAAAAAATCCAGAAATTACAATGTATGATTTTTTAATAATTTATTTGTGTGTTACTGCTGCAAATAAGTATTTGAACACCTGTGAAAATCAATGTTAATATTTGGCACAGTAGCCTTTGTTTGCAATTACAGAGGTCCTGCAGTTTTTCACCAGGTTTGCACACACTGCAGCAGGGATTTTGGCCCATTCCTCCACACAGATCTTCTCCAGGTCAGCCAGGTTTCTGGGCTGTCGCTGAAACCTGGCTGGAAAGGGCTATGGGGCAATTACCAAAAAAAATTTTTGGCCTATTTGTGATGCATTCTTTTTTCTAGATGATAAACCAAGCATTATTGGCAAATAGGCGTGCTATAGCTAGACTCCATTTGAACATGCTGGAAAAGGATCTGCAGAAACAAGCCTCCCATAGGCTAAAGTGGGAGACCAAGCTTCAGGACTGGAAGAAAATCAAAGTTCTGGCTGCAGTCAGACAGTTTAAGTAAGTTCAGTTAAAGACATTTCTACATGCATTTTGAAATACTGAATATAGTAGCATAGATTTGTATTTGGCATATATGTTATCCAACTACTGTAGCCTCTAACCGAGTCATAATCCTGGGAGCTATTAATATAGGTTCTTACCAGCTGTTTTTTGTTTTTTTGGGTGATTTTTCATTGCAATTTACTCGTAAGACTAGATTTTATCCATGTCTTTGTTTTCAGAGATTTCATAAACAGCCCTGAAATTCAGAGACCTAGAAATGTACAAGACGCTCTGAACACCATGTGGGAAACACAAGAAATGTACAGTGAGCAACGTATCAAAATCCTTGAGCAAATCAGGTTGAGTATTGAAATTTGGTCTGCAAACTGTACATTTTTAAAAAGCGTGGTCATAATATTTTAAATCATTTGGAATAATTTGTATTTCTGTTTGAAGGACTATGATCCCTCCAAGGTGCTCTAAGGCATTAGTTGCTGAATGGTACTCCTCTTTATCTTCAGTCAATGAGCAAATTGGTAAGAATATCCTTATAATAAATTGGCATAATATATAATCACATTGTTTTGAATTTTCTGTGCCGGTGTTACTTCTTTTTTTAGGCAGCATGCACGTTGACACGATGATGAAACTGCGTAAATATTATGAGGACACCTGGCAAGAATGCTTGGGAGAAACTGAACGCATTAAGGTTTAAGATATTAAGGATTTCATGTTTTCCATAAGTTGACTGTTTGTTTAACTGGGAAACAGATTTTAAAAACTTGTTTTTGTACACAGAATGAGTTATCTACATATGGATTCACTTCAGATGAGGCACAGGACATCATTAAGGATGATATGCTACCTGTAATTGGGAAGTGCCAAACACAAGCAGAGGAACGTTTGTTAGCAATGGATGTACGTTCAAAGGAAGTACTCTGTATTGGTAAAAAGAACTGACTGCCTCAAAATTGTTTAACTTTATTATTTGAAGCTCTATAATATCTAAAGGTTGGTTCCAACTTTTTTAAAATGAGATAACTGAGTAACTAAGTAACCAGTATCATTCAGAGGGTTTTCTGTAAAACATTAAAGCATAACCACTTTTTTCTTATAGTGGTGGTGTAAGAACTCATCTACATCTTAATTATAGACATATCATGTCATGTGTCTATTGTAAAACAATATCTCAAGCAAGACACAACGTTTTCAATAGTTGCTATTACCACCACTGTGATACCATATTCTATAGAATGGCAAATTATATATAACCACTCCGAATGACTTAGTTTTCATCTTAACAGTATAATTTTATAATAAAGTTACACTGAATTATATTTACAGTGTGGCCAACGCTGTATTTGCTATATTTTGCAGAAATCTTTTAAGGATCAGGCCCAGACAGCCAGACTCTCGACTAAGTCCTTGTTCAATTTCATGCGTGGCGCAGCTCACCTCTGGGAGGTGCACAGTGCAGGCCTGCAGAATAGAGAGCAGCAGCTGCAGGATCTTGTTGAGGAAGTTCGCTATTACTATGATCAGGAAAACCAGGTGATCACACTATCCTAACCTGTCTGCATGTAGATACAGTTCAGTAAAGGTGTGTCTTTATGTAGAATGTTTGATACTTCTGTGTCATTGTTCAAAGTTATTTTAGATTTGTGTTTTGCTGCTAGAAAAAAGAGGCTCAGCTGGACGTGTTGATGGACAAACTCAGACAGGAAAGCACAGAGGAAGGCCTGAAAGCTGCCTTAGAGAAAACTCTTTCTTTCTTGGAGGAAGTTAAGGATGGGTAATCAGTTATTTCTGCTTTTTGTGATGAGGGGATGTCCACCTAAAATCACCAGATTTCGGAACAGGTTTCTGCTTGACCATCTTGGATTTTCTTAATACTTTTCAGGAAGTAACTACTGTAAAACAATGTCATGTAGCATATTAGTTTTATTATTAATATGTCCAGTAAGATTATTTTTTATTATTATTCAGTGCAGAGCTTCAGCCTGTTTCTTTTTCTATGAGTTATAAGAAATAGAATCTATAGATAATATAGAAAGTGGATGTGGCCTTTATGTTTTGCTTTGAATAAGGGTAAGGTAAAAGGTGCAAACTTTGATAAGGTATTACTTTTTGAATGGTGAACCTAGATCTAATTTGAATTTTAAAATAATAACAACATCAGATCATTTTATATTCATTAATCACATTCCAGAACTTTTACACTTCACAGTAGAATTATTTTCTAAAGCATTAAGCATATTTTGTGTGGTTGGGTCAGGAGGTTTTTCTTTCACATGCACTGACCGTTTAGTAACCACAGCTAATATCCGAATATTTTTCATTTCATTTTCTACAGATATGTCACTTTCCACAAAGAGGAAGTTGATACAGTGGAGACTTTCCCTGCAACAGTTCTACAAGAATTAAAATCTTACAGCTCAGCAGTCAGCCGATACTTCAGCGTCAAAGAAGTATACAGCCAGGTACAGTTTCAGTCATGGCCTGTCTTCATGCAAGCAATCATGCAGCCAGTAAGGCTGTCATAGTATCCCATTTGAATGGTATACATTATTTATATCCACTTCTAAAACTTTGTAAGACTTAACTAATCTCTTGTATGTCCACATATTCTAGAACCTTGAGGAGCTGCAGATGCTTTATCCCTCTCTTAAATTTGGTGAGTTAAAAAACCTAATGTCATCCATTTCTTCTGGGATCTTTTGGTGTCTTTTCATATACAGTACTGTGCAGATGTCAAAGACCACACTTCATTTGTTTAATTTCCAGTTAAAAAGACCATAAAGTACAAGACCATCATTTTCAGAAGATATTTCTGAGAAGATAATAATAGTCCACTGGCACAAAACACCAAAAACAGAAAAAAAACAGATTCCAATAAATAAATAAACAAATAAATAAATAAATAGTTCCACCAAGAAGGAATCAACTGACATGAATGAAACTTGTTTTGTCATTGTGAGACATTGCGGGCTAACATCATACTGAGAGACTCTACTTTTGTATGTGTAGCCCAATAAACATTGCCCCTATCAGTCTAAATTTATCATCACTTATTACCTTTATCTTCCTTCCCAATAACATTGCAATCCCACACTTCCCTCTGGGTGCAGCTATCCTTTTGATGATGGGTGTTTTTAATAGCCTGTACAAGACCTGGAAGACCACCAAAGCTGTCACCATAAACGTAACAAAATAAATAGATATAAAAACATAAATGAATAAATACATCGCAACTCGAACAAAGAAGCAGCTGCTGTTCTCAGAACAATGGACTTCGCAGACTTCATGGAGTCCAGACATCATTGAATGTGCATGGACTGACTGTTGAGTTTTTTCAGATGCCAGCATAAAGAAAAGGACTGTAGGAAGTCCGAGGAGCAAACACTGCGCAGATGTGTCCCAGAAGGTTGATCCAAACTGCTCCTTTGACTCAAACCTCACTGAGGTAGGCATATGTGTGCATGAGTCTTCAGTGACCTCTTAAATACCCGTTTAACAAACCTACCTTATTAAAAATCCCACTCGGTTGGTGAATTGATCTTGCAGGAGTTTCGAGGTTCTGAAAACAGTGAAACCATCACAACAGCAAAAGAAAATGTGTTTAACTGCTATGCCTTTGTAAAGTTGTGTGGTGGTGAGGTGGATGTAAGCCTTGAGGAAGTGGAGCGAGTTTTGTACCCAAAAAATCTTCTGATTGATTTGCAAAACAGGTAAGACAAGTATATTTAAAGGTAACATAACAACACTAGTCTCTTGTTATTAAACATCTGCTTTCAAACCTGCCTTGTCCCCTTGTTGTAGTGTGAGAGAACAGTTCTTTAATCATCTTGAGGAGAGGTTTCATGCTGTACTAAGTAACACGGTGACAATCATCCTAGCGAAGAAGGAGCAGCTTAAGGCTGAGTTAGATCTCTGCCTTCATCTTCACCAAACTCGAGCTAAGAGAATTGAGATGGAGATTTATGATGTCCGAGCAGGTGTGTCCTTAGCCGACTACCATTGTTATTTACTGTTTGTACTGTAGATTCATGGTTTGATCAGTATATAATGTAAATATGTGTATTTGTGCCTTTTCGGTATGATGCCTCCAGCTGAGCTGATCTTACATAGAGATCGTGTGGATAGACATTGTAAAGGTATCCAGCAGGCTTTAGCTGATATCCACACCAACTTCAACGAGCTGCAGGCCAAATTGCACAATCTAACTGAAAACTTTCGGTCTCAAATCTACAACATGGAGGACACTTTTAACGCTGCTACCAAATCTGCTAAGTAAGTACCACTGTGATGAGTGAACAATGTAGGGCTTGTGCTCCATGTGTATCTACATGTGTAAGTACTTATGGTTGTGTGTTTATATTTAATAGGCTGGTCAAACTTACTGCTTCACTACAAACCAGCTTGGTTGAACACATGAATGTAATTCAAGAATCACAGAGACACTTCCGACAAAACATAGAAGTTAAATTCGAAGGCCTTAGAGAGGCTAATGCACAACTGATGAAATCCTTCAAGTAAGTCTGTGATATTACTCCAGGTTTTAGTATGAGCCCGATATAAAACTAGAATAACACTGTGATCATTCTCTCTGTTCTGTAAAGGCTATTTTCTGAAGGAGGAAATTTCACTCCTAAAGAAATTGAAGTGTACCAAAAGCACCTAGGGAAGATAGCCAAGCGAATTGACTCAGCTGATGAGGCTCTAGCACTGGATATGGAGGGCACAGAGTCCAAGTGCCTAGAAAAGGTGTGTGTGTTTACTGGCTTACTGAATAGCAATGCTTACTGTTGCTTACTGAATGACTGAACTGGCAATATTGACTGATAAGCAATATATTTCTGTCTACTTTGTCAGGCAAAAGATGTAATCAACAAATTTGAAGAGAAGTTTCACTTTCTGACAGTGGATCTAATGTTTCTTGAGAAAATCCAAGGAGTGCTGACAAATACACAGGTCCAGATTAAAGCAGAGGTATTTTAAAAGCTATTAGTAGGATTACTTTTCCCGCTAACAGTAGTCCATTCTAAAACATTGTGTGTGTGTGTGTGTTCCTGCAGGCAATGAAGTGTAACATGCAGAAAAAGGTGATCACCACTATGATGAGTGAACTGGAAGAAGTGATCCAGGTTTGTGCCCAACCCAATTCAGAAAAAAGGGTATATATTTACATCCTAGCCTGACTGATGCACCGATTAGTTAATAACATCCACATAGATAATAGAAGAATAGCTAATAGAATCCAACAAAATCAGTAAGAAGGTCAGGTCCTGGAAAGAAAGCATACATCAGGATAAAGTTATGATATAGTTTAACTTGTCTCCTTATAGTCATATCATTAGCAGCCTTACTTTACAGTCTTCACAAGCACACGTTATGTATGCCAATTGCACAGCTATACATATAATGTGTTCATTCATTTAAATAAAGTGTCTTACAGGTCGTAACTTCAGAAGACATCTCCAGTTTAACAACCTCTCTGATAGAAGAGCTACGGAAGAGATGCCAGTACCTTGACTGCTTTCTGGTACGTTGCAGGCTGATGAGTTCTGTAACAGTATTTTGTTCTTTGAAGTTTGTGGTAAAAGATGATGACTTCACTTCAATTATCATTATAATTTATTTAACACAGGACCCTTCTATGGCTGTTGCACTGCCTGATGCCCCTTTACAGGGGGCATTTGCAGTGGCTGCTCGTCCCCGCTCCCATAAACAGGAGAAGGTAGTAAACCCAGCTGGGGACTCACTACTCCAGCCCAGCCGCATGGGAGTTGCCTTCATGAATGATGTGGCTGTGGGAGTGATAAAAGGACTGCTTAGGTAAAGAAAAAAGCTGAGGTGAAAGAATGAAAAATTACAGATTTTTTGTTCCAAGTACTGGCGTAAGGTTAGACTCTATACTACTGACTTTCTCAGTATCAGGTCAGGAGTGAGAGGTAATATCTACTGTTATTGTATACAATGTTTAGCAAGAACTAAAACAGGGATTAGTTACACACTCAGATTTGCAAACATATTTCTTCATGTCATATGGAAATCATATTTTTCTATCCAAACACTGGAGTAATAGTGCAGAAATGGTCCTTCTAACTTCTGCTAAACCCAAACATTGCTTCATGTCCAAAGAGTGGTTGTTTCAACATCTTGGAAACACCCAACAAGGAGCGAACACAAAGTTTCGAACTGACTTGTTCATTACACACTATCTTTATCAAAACCTCAGGATGAACAACCCTCAAGCTAATCATGAGATCAGTGCAGATGTCACAGACCGAGGCTCAGCAGCAGTAACAGGTAAACAGCATGAATGTGCACCAGGACTATGTCTAAATTTTAGTTCCACAGAGTGCAAAAAGATTAAATCCTATATTATCAACTGTGTTGTCTTTAGTTTTAAGTGTGAGCATTGTGAACTGCCTGTAGACAAGTTATTTACAGTCAGATCCAGCAAAACTTCCATGTTGTAACAGAGCAACTTATTGGCAGTCAGGCACGCTACATTTGGAGGTCAAACTTTAGGCTAGAAAAAGGTGGATACTGTGGTCTTCTTGGCCACAAAAAACAGACCTGAAGCTTAATTTTTACACAATAATCACAATTTAAGTTGCAATATTGGTCAGAAAATTCACATAGATATGTTTGGCCTAATGTAAACAGTGGGCTAGCTTTCGCTTTGAAATTATACATTGTGGTTTTGCTATATGACCCACCAGTCCCTGTCAGACAAAGTTTGTCTGTGGTGTCAGGTCAAAGGTCAGGGAGAAGCCGCAGCCAATCAGTCCTGGAGACCCTGCGCAGGAAATCGGTTGAGTCTGTCAGCCCACAGAGGTTAGCAACACTTCAAACACTTCAAAAAGTTCATTTTACTTCAAAGCTCCATTCAAAGCTCTATGGAGTGCTTTTAGAATGCTCTCAGGTCACACTTTCACCTTGACTGACTTTGTGTGCATCGTGTCTTTGTAACTTTGTGGATTTGTCTTATGGCAAGTAATGATTTTCTTTTACTGTCCTTCTGATAATGTGGTGTTTAATTCCTGTATTAGGTCATGCTGTTTTTAGTCTAGTTCCACTCTGTTATCTAGCTCTCCTCTGACAGATGCTGATAATCAGCTAGCATCAAGTTGGAAGAGTCATATTTTCCTTCCAGTGAAAGCATGGCCAACTGTTGTCTCAACAATTCCCAGCTGTGAAAAGTTGTAATAGAATTCAATGTTTTTGGACGGTGTAGATGAGCTCTTGAGATACTTTTTTCAGTTTAAGAAGATTTTCTAAACCTACTCGGCTTGATAAGAGGTTCCAGGTGTTTGGCTCAAAACCAGAAGATCCGAAGGGCAAGTAAGTCTATAACAGGCTTTATATATACTGTACTGTAAGTACTTTACACTTGGTTTGGAAGATACTGTTATGGATTATATAATCAAATGACTGCTAAACTTAATTTACACCAGTGCTTTAGTTTTAGTGCTTTCCCTGCTTCCAGCACACTTAATTCAACTTGTCAGCTCATTAACAAACTCTATCAGAGTATGCACGCCAGGATTAAGAAACACTGGATTAAACAAATGAAATGACACAGATATTTCTTTTTCTATTTTTTTTCTTATCCAAACCCAGTTTATTCAGTTTCATTGACTTAGGTATTACATCCTCAATTTTATTTTGTTGTCATTGTTATCGTGTTGTTTATCACATGTTCTTTTTGATTTGTGTTATTTTAGTCTCACTTTTAAAGGCTTCCTTGGCAACATTCTGTGGCAAGCCAATGATATTCTTCTTCAGGTGGCTGAGGTATGTGCACTCTTTTTCGAGCTCCCTTTAAATAATACAATTTCAGAATAAGTCAGATCAAGTAACTCCCCCAAACAGGACTTCTACAAAAAGAAGGAGCGTCGTCCTGTGAGCCGCCCTCAGTACCTCCAGGAGTCTTTTGAGCAATGTGCTGAAGAGCTAAACAAGAGGCTTCTCGTCTACCAGAGTCAGTCTCACGAGTACCACAGCGCCTGTGTGCAAGGCTAGTGAAAGATCCAACGACACAAAATTAGCACAAATATGGTCCTATGGAAAACCAGTAACTTATGTTTACTTCTCTGACTAGAGTTCCAGCAGCAGTTGAAGGCTGCTGAAGAGTGTATCTGTGACATGCCTGAAGTTCTCCTGTCCAAACTGAGGGATCAGCATTTAGAGAATCTGAGCCAGAATGTGATGCTTATTCATAAGAAATTTGAACAGTTGCTGGAACAGAGTGAACGAAAGAAGGCAAGTGACCTGTATAAACTGATTAAATTAAATGCTACCCTGAAAAAGAATGGCAGTTTTTGAATTACTACGTTTGTAAAGTGGACTTCTCTTTGATAAATGCCATGTGCGAAGTTTAAATCTAACTGTTCCTAAATGCTTTTTGGAGAAAAACACAGAATATTTACATTTTAACTCATTTAAACATCTCCATCTACCACTGGCCTTTATTCTACACTTCCAAGGTTCAGTCAGGCTGCTTTTTTTTGCTTCTCATGATCTAGGTAATCCAAAATACAACTTTCTCAGAAATACAAAAATCTCAGATGCCCAGTTACAGTATCTGAGTGCAGAGTTCTCTATTTTGTTTCCCTTTCTCAGTTACAACTTCTTGAAAGCTACACATCCTTTCAGACCCACAACATGTAATAGTAATTTTGTGGGTTTTTTAGACGTTAAGCAAGAGTGGAGCTTGATTTTCTCCTCACTCAAATATTAAAAGTTTAGTACTGCTATCAGATAGTGAGTTTTGGTGGTCTTTTAGGTCTGGTTAGGAGTCTCGTATCCTTTATCTTTTAATTATTTTTTTAACTCTACTTGAACTGTAACTTTTCACTGTAAGTCCACTGCAAGTCATTTCCGAGGCACTTGTTCATTAGTTAACAAGTTGAATCAGTAGTGTTGATAAAACCCAAATATGTGCATAGTTTGGTCACCAGGTACCTGATTAATACCTGATCAGTTTAATGAGCTAGTTAACACTATGCAGGATGACTCCAGGACCAGTGTTTGTAAGTATTTGTGTATGATATTTTAATATTTTAATAAACTGTTCACTCCCCTCTCATCAGAAAGAACACTGCGATCAGCTGCGTGTCCGTCTGAGCCACCCTGCTTGTGAAGAGGAGCTGACCAGGCTGGCTATGGCTGAGCAAGACAGGCAGGAGGAACAGAAAAAGACTACGCAGAACATCATACTGGAATTCCAGGTAAAGCTGCTTTATGCCGTCTCTCTCTTCAGCTTTTAAAGCTATTGCTTATGATTATTCATTTTTATGTTGTTGTTTTCCAAAAGGCCTGTATTAGGAAGAATGCAGATGAGTTTGTGATGGCACTTGCTACTTTGACAGAGAACATGCTCTTCCAATTGGACAACATGCTGACTGCGGATGAGGTCCATGGAGGATGTAGGTAGTCTGTTGTTAAGCTACAGATAAAAGCATAGTTTTGACAACAAAGACCACAGAAGGAAAAATAATGGCACCATCAAAGTGTATTACATTTATATAACGCTTTGAATATTACAGCTTCAGGATCCCTTTTTGGCCTGACTGGCTAACTGTTACTATGCAAGTTGATGCAAGATTTATTTTTTTGATTCATGCATCCAAGTTTAAATGTAATGTAACCAGTGCCCTATCTAAGATTACCATATATCAAAACGAAGTTTGTTGCTATTAACTAGCTTTAAAATGGGAGTGCATATCAAGATCCTGAGCACTGGATCTGTAACCTGACCATTCTTTATGACTGCAGTAATTGAACCAAAGCAGGAAACTATCACAATGCTTGTTCGCCAAAAACAAGCAGGTGCTCTACAGGAAGGGGACAAAAGAAGACCTTTATTGGACAGAAGGAGCAGGTACAGACTGATATGAATCTCATAGAACAGTTCCTGTTAACGGTTGTTTTATCAAAGAGAAAAATCCCACTTTTTTATTTTTCATTTTATAGAACATGGCCAGGAATTCACTATTTTGGGACCACTGATGACCACCAACAGCGCACAACCGCCACCATCACTACAGCTAAAACCACAATGGGGCATCTTAAAGCTATAGAGGTCCGAAATGCATTGCATCTGGTAAGGCTCTGTACACTCTACAAGCAACCCACAAGCCACCAAAATACACGTAATATACATATACACTTAAAGCAAGTGTTATCAAAGCTCCAACTTAATTACACGTGTGCACATTTACTCATAGTAAGCCTCCAGGAAGGGGTTTCACTGTGTTGGCTGTGTCCAATGTTCTGTATGTATCTGTAACTCAGAGCTATGAAGAGAAGGTGATGAAAGAGCTGGAGAGGGTTGAAAAGTCCAGCCATGAGAAGGAAGCTGAGCTGCTGCGCTGGCAGGAGCACTGGAGAGCCCAGCTAAAGACTTTATCTACACTCAAGTCAGAGTGATTTCCTGATACATCAAATACCCTAGAAACAGATGTTCTGTAAAAAAGTGATAGTCATACATTCCTACTACATAGAATAAACTTTTATTTACCAGCCACACATTGTGGATTGGATGATGAGGGTTCAAAAATGTGTCGATAGTAAAAACCTGTATAACAACCATTCTGTATTAAACACTGACCTGTAACAATATTACTTGTAGTATATCACTGCTAATCAGAAAACAAGGTGTGAATAAATATAAAAGAACTGCATTTCACTGGCTCAAGTAAAAAACTTATTTATTACTTATTTTTAAGCAACATCACTTAGTGTTGTGCAAGGATTCTTAAAACATAAGTTCTGCAGCAGATGTTCTCAATAGGGTGACAAAAGGCCCAAAAGACAAACAACAGTAAAACTTCCTCTCTGAATTAATTCACAGTCAGAAATGTGCTAACTAGCTAATTCATTTTATTTTAAATAATACAGATTATTTTATACTCAAAGGAGTTAAGTTTTCCAGATTTAGTGCTTAGTATGGATGAGGCTTTTTCACATTTTGTCAAACCATTCAAGCCTTATTCTGAAATGTCTCTTCAGCCTCAAAAAGCACCTTGAAACTATAAAAACTCTAATAACACGGAGGCTGAATTTCATACTTTGTGTTTACCCAAGGATGCTGCTTTCTAGCAAATCTCCACTGCATCTGTTCCACTCTGTACCAACTCTGTGTTGTGTTGATTAGAAACTTCAGAGGAGAATTGTAGTGATCAGCGTTTCCGAAAGAGAATATCCCAGCTCTCTCTCCAGCGAAGTGCGGCCAGCTGCTCTGAGGTCAGCTCAGGTTGGCCATATGTGAGGGGGCTGAAGGTGCGATAGCAAAGGTACACTGAACACAGCGCTGCCAGAATAATTCCACCAAATGCTTTTTGCTGAGAAGATCTGAGGGTAGAAAAAAAATAAGTATTACTACATAAGAGCAAGTTAGAGAAGAAGAAAAAAAGAGGGCATGAGAATTATTCTTTATAATATAAATGTAATAATTAACTAAATCTTAAATGTTCTTTAAGGACATTAACTGAGATGCAAATTTCTAGTGCATTTTGTAGCGATGCATGAATACCACTCCCACTTACTCCCTGATACCAACATACTGATACCACGGGTTATAGGCTGCATGTATACACACAATCACAACCGCTTCCCCAAAACAGCTAGTGAGAACCACTTCCCAATACGGGTGGGAAGACATAGCTAGCAAAACATTTCTGTCCAAAAAGTCCCACTTTTACTCTGTTCGGACAACAATAGCTAGCTGTGAAACCATTCTCCTAGCTAAAAGGACTCAGAGCGTTTGGTGCCATACTTTAAGCTTTAATTACTGTCGACATATACAACATAACCAACATACATGACACTTACATTTACATACATACATTTACAAGGATACATACAGTACATATACACATACATACATACATACATACAGCTTTACATACATACACACACACACACACACACACACACACACACACACACACACACACACACATACATATATTATAGACACTTTCATATATGTACCATTATATACACATACACATTTTAACATATATATATAATACAACACATAACTATACATATACACACACATATATATATATATATATATATATATATAAAAATAATAAATAAATAAAAATAGAGACAATGACAACAACTGCTTTAATCTAAGTATGTAATGTGTTATGGTATCTGACTCTGTATTGGCAGGTACTAAAACATACTTGTCTGGAAAAATGGGTATTGATGCATCTCTAGAATTAATGAACATGGCCAAACATTATTTACAATGATCTTTGTGAAGTCACCTCAATACATGGGTGTATAAGTGCTCCACAACAACAGGTATCTGCAGGATCTGGAAAGTGATAGCGGGAAGGTAGTGGTATAAGAACAGGGTCTTCTCCATCAGAAAGAAGGGCAGGTAGTTAACCACCCATCCCCCAGAACACACGGCACCAGCCAGAACAAGCTGCTCCCAACAGGCTACATGTGAGAAAAAAAAAAAAAGAAAAAAAATCTGTTATACAACACCTCCCACCACACCCCACCCCACCCCAAGAGTAGTGATCCATATATAAATCTCACAAGCAACAACAACATATAACCTTCAGGAATGTCCTCTATCTTCCGCCGTCGCCGTAGTAAGTAAGTTAAAAACAGGAGTGCATACACAAACAGTGCAAGGTTGGCAAGGGTCCAGGTGACAAAGTTCCCTATCAAGTGGATTTGTGCCTGAAATAAACAACGTAGTGCATATTATATAATACATTTGTCCTAAATTTTGACAAGAGCATATGACACAAGAAGAAAATAATAAACACGTACGTTACTTGACGTATGAAGCCAGTATGCTATATTGGTGTCCATGGTGATCCATTCCAGAGGAAGGGAGCTATACTTGTGCTCAGACTCTTCATTTCTGACTGTCAGCATTTTCCACTATAGAAATATGGGCACACAAACGCACACAAACATGCCATAAGCATTTTGACACGAGAAGACAGCTTTAGTCCAGACCAGATTGAACTCATCACTTAATCCTCGGGTTTAGAGTTAAACACCACCACGAATTGGATATGCATTTACATTTACATTTATGGCATTTAGCTGACGCTCTTATCCAGAGCGACTTACAAGGTTAATCATATTACAGGTGGGCCAGTGTAGTGTTAGGAGTCTTGCCCAAGGACTCTTATTGGTGTAGCACAGCATAGTCACCCAGACCGGGATTCGTCTCCCACATGTGGTGGTGGCTCCCTGGTGGGTAGAGGTGTTATCTGCTGAGCTACACCAACCACATTTAGGACCACTTGTGAATAAAAACTGGATTTATGTCAATGACTGATGCTTATAGATCTGACTGTATGAAACACCTACCTGCAGCTCTATAAACTTGGCCATAAATGTCAGGTTTCTGCTTATGTCATCTTGAGTGGGGGACTTGAGCTCCAGCTCTCTCTCCTTCTGCTCATGACCTATAAAAGCACAATTATGGATAGATACAGAAATCAAGTAAGAGAATGTAGACGTTAAAACACCAGATCCCTCAAAGAGAACCGAATTATCGTACTTCTGCCATAGCGATGCTCTTCAACGTTCCAGACCCCACTCTGCTGGTAACCTTTATAGATCTTATCTCCCACCACCTCCAGCTGTCGGAAGCCCCAGTCTGGAAGAGATGCTCCACTCAGCTGTACAAAAGATGAGACATTACGAAGTATTAGTGACGTGTACGATAAAGAGTGACTGGGTTTTAAGTTGCCTTTTTTTAAATGTCGTTTCAAAGTGGTCGTTTTGAGTGCTTGTGCCTAGACGCATGTACATACACACCTTTAGCACAGCAGAAGTGTTGACATGGATCAGTCGCACCTCTGACAGAATAGTCTTCCACACATCTCGGTCAGATTCCCGGTTTGTTATGTCCTGCAGTAAGTTTTGTAATTTAATAAACACGGTAAATTAATTACATATAATTCATTTCATTTGATCTTAAAGCACTTTGTTTTTACAGATGTCCTGGCAGGGTACTTACCACTCTCCACAGATTCTGGGCTGGCATTGACACATTAAAGTCAATGTAACCAGACACTTCTTGAGAGTGAGGGCTCATCGGAGCTGCAACATCGTGCCTTAGAAAAAACACAGAGTTAATTAAAAGTACACATACGGGAGAAGACTTAATACTTAACCTTCTGATCAATAACAACAACTGACATTCAGAAATAATACCTGCATAAACTAAAATCTGACTTCAGTAATGCATGTCATATCAGGCTTAAAGCAAAGTGGTGATTGTGGCGTGTAATTACGTGTTGAGGAACCGGGATGTCATTCCGTGCAACAGCTGAATAATATCACCATGTCTGACAGGTCTGGGAGGACTGTTCACCACAAGACTCTGCCTGGGGATCACGGATTAAAACAGAGAAAAAGACTTATGCAATCAAATAAATCACATACCTCATTCACATTTCCACAATAATGCAATAATGCCAAAAATGCAGAAAATGTTGGGCTTCTCTGTGTAAATAATAAAACACTGTAATAACCCTGACCGTGTAACACTTTTTCATTATTTAAAAATGTTTCCTATAATATTTGAAATATTTTCAGGTTGCTGAGCTCATCTTTGATTATAACATTATTGGATTCCACACTGCACTGTATATTTTACGAGACTTAAAATGTTTTCTAACTATAGGTAAAACAAATTCCATTGTAAACCCCATCCAACCAGTGACATTCCTGATGTCTTTCTTAACTTAAGTGAAGATTTGCTTCCAAGTAGTTCCAAGTACGCAGTAAAATGTATCAGCATGTGGAATTTGAGGCTGCTATGTACTGTGGTGTTTTCTATATCACTGTAAATGTTCTCACGCATTGGCAATGAGACACATCACATTTGTTTTTAAAGTGTATTTATAATATGAGATGTGGTACTGAGTTAACCACTGTATTCTGTGGAACACAAGGGACACCTTGAGACCATATGCTGGTATTACATCATGAAGTACATCAACAAGTAATAACAGAACACGAGAGCGTGTTTTAATTCGATCTCGTGTTCTGTTATTACTTGTTGATGTACTGGATGATGTAATACCAGCATATGGTCTCAAGGTGTCGATCTTGCATTCGATCTCCAGTGTCCTACTGATTTTATACAACAGCTCAGCACAATAACGTAAAAAGTAAAACAAAGAAGGCCTGAATATTGTGTCACTAGTGTCCCTGTGTATAAAGCCGTACAACCGTAGCAGGTTTGACTGTTTTTCACATTCGCCCAATTAATCTGGACGCTGTTTTATACAAATAACTGCAGTGCTTAATCAGACTGTGTTGGTGGAATTAACTGCAGTTTGTGGCAAATATTAATAACACAGTCAATTGTAGGAACGTTCAATTTGCCTGACTGAGAGGAATGACAAATGAAGCAGCATGCTGTCTCTATTGCTGAATGCTCTGGAAAGGTTTCTGAGCGAGCGTGCAGTTATGCTATTAAAGGAGAAGAGTAGACTAGAAGGGAGAAATAGCTGTTTTTGTTTAAGGTTAAGTGTTATGGTGATAAATCTGTGTGTACCTGCTGGGGTCTTTAATAATCCACCAGTTGTTGACATCTTTAAAAGGGTAGCAGGTTACCTGCTGCTGATGGGAGCTGCCGCGGCCATTTTCATATCTTTACATAAACAGAAAGATATAAAAGATATAACTGCATGTAATCCAAGTTTACAGTCTGGTTATATTTTACTGTAACACCGTTAACAGATTAGCATCGTTAACCTGATTGGATAGTTGGCTTTGTGGGAATGAAGCCAGCATGGAAGGGGCTTGCTGGATGCACCCCGGAGAGTCACTTGCGAGCCAAATGCCACCTCTAGAGGCTGACCTTGAGTGATCCTGGCCAGGCCACCCTGTAATGCACAATGGACAACTCATGTTATCCCACTGTCATCTGATTCACAGTGTAGGCTCGTAAATAAATACCAAAAATAGAGATACAAGCCCAAATAGCAGATCTACATTTGTTACAATAATAACTGTATAATGCAAACTGAATCACGGTCAGGACGTTTTAAAGCATAATTCATAATTATATTCATGTATATGATTCTATTCACTGGTAATAAAATTGGTATTTAGGACTAAACTACACCTTTAGACAAACTGCAGTTACTCCAGACCTTAATTACACTGTCCAACTGTTCTTTAGTAAATTGGTCTGAAGTGGATGGTACCTCTAAACTGGCTTGAAAAGCACTGCTCATCATCTGGTCATGTGGCCCACTATGGTACAGGAGTGTCAGATGTACAAAGAAAAATCCCAAGTACAGAACAGCCGGGAGCACCACAAGGGCCAAGAACCGAACCACAACTTGACCCAACACTTTACCCTGCAGGGGAATTAAGAAACAAGTGGTTATTGTAGTCAGAGGCTCCAGTATTGACTGACATGAGAAGGCTTTTTTAAAAACTAAAACTCACATTGTTTAATGTTTTATCTCCAATGACATGCCAGGTGTGAACTGCAGCCACACCCAGCAACAGCAAGTAGGTGAAGAGACCCATGTACTTGACTCTGGGGAGAAAAGCTGGATTAGCATAAATATTAACAGCTTTGCAGGTTTATACACCCTATTACACCAACAGTCGGCTAAACTGACCAGCGCAGACATTGTGGATTTCTGACACTGTACTTACCCCACTGCAAACCCACAACTGGCCCCAGAGAGGAAAAGCCATGGCCATCTGCATAACGAACTGAAACCACAAAGACGTTAAGATCATCGTCTAAATCACAAATAGATAATCTAGGCAGTAGCTTTCATGCTTGTGACAGTTAATTCCCAGCTTCATTCAGTTTACACATTATCCTATATATAACCGGTGATGACCATGTCTACTAAAACTCAAAAGTGACTGAACACCACAACAAGACTTAAAGCTTAAAGCCCTAAAACATCAGTTAAACATGGTGTCTCTTCCTTTTATGTACAGGTTACAAGGTGATGTCATCTCATAACACAATCCTCATTGCCCGCATACCAGCAAGCGGGGCTCACCCTCACACAACACTCAGAGAGCTTACAAAGTCAAAACTTAACACCCTGAAACATCTGCTCCAGTCTAACTAGCAAAAGTGGATCAGGTCCACCAACTAGTTTTACAGAGCAGACCCAACACTACTGTAAGAATAGCCACAGTGGTGTGGTGGGTGGAACTCGTAGAAGGATGACGCAGTTTAAAAGTCAGAACACACTGGGCTCATCAGGAGGTGGAAGTTAAGGGCACACATGCTCTAACAGAGCTTTTCAGTGTTGAAGCACAATTTCCACAACATATTACAAGTAAAGCAGTTTTTAAAAACACATGAGCTCTTTTTAAGCGCTGTAGATTTTCATTCTCACCTTTTTGGGGCATTGTAGAACCGCAAATAGGAGACAACCGCAAGCAGCAGGAAAAATATAAGCACCGACTCCAGCAGCATGAAGCGAGACTGCACAATCAGTGAGTTCTCTACAAAAAGAAGAAGGAAAAAAATTCACTACCACAAATCAATCTTCCACAACCAATCAAAGCTTTTAAACTCGCAGGATAAATTTAATAAGGTTTCTCAACACTTGAGAAGAAGATACAGAAATCTGTACTTACCCATTAGGAGAAGCAGTGATGCTCCAAGAGCAGTGAAATGAGAATATCCAAGCTCCACCATGAGAAGATAGCCAAGGGGCACACAGAATGATCCAGCCAAGGCAGGTATCAGTCTGAGGGTCCATACAGGAACATTACTGGTGTATTCTTAGACAGGAAAAGACAGGGTCAAAATAATTAAACTAATCTCCTTTCCATCACCTTCACTGTCAGAGTACAGACCACAATAACATATCTTACTCACCTGCTCCGATTCTGTTCCAGACAAAATTGCCATCAAAGCCTCCCAAATACCCTGTAGACAGAACCACATTACAATAATGTACAGTGAAAACTATGGGTCAAGTATGATGACCGATATAGCAGATGCTCACCTCCTAATGCTAGAATCATGTGACCAAACGGTGGTCCACTTTCATCGATGAAAAATACCCGTTTCATGTACAGAGACACGAACTGCCCATAGTAAACTTCATCAAAACTGTGGAACAAAGCTAGAATTAGTCCTGAGGATCAAAACCATACCAATACCAGTAGTGATACCTTGACTGCGCACACACACACACGCATCCACGCACTATACACTATATTGCCAAAAATATTAACTCACCCACCCATTTCACTGAATTCAGGTATTCTGATCGCTTCCATGGCCATAAAGCCAAGCACCAAGGCATGCAGACTGTCTCTACACACATTAGTGAAAGAATGGGCGGCTCTCAGGAGCTCAGAGAATTCCAGCGGGCTATCGTGACAGGATATGCAGTCATGAAGTTTCCTCACTGATACATTTTTTCAACTGTCATTGGAATTATAACAAAGTGGATGCGCTTGTGAATGACAGCAACTCAGATACGAAGTGGTAGGTCACATAAAATGACAGAGCGGGTCAGGGGATGCTGAGGTGCATAGTGCGCAGAGGTCGGCCACTTTCTGCAGAGTCAGTCACTACAGACCTCCAAACGTCATGTAGCCTTCAGATTAGCTCAAGAGCAGTGCGTAGAGAGCTTCAAGGAATGAGCATCCAAGCCTTACATCACCAAGCAAAATAGAAAGCAGTGGAGACATGTTCTCTGGAGAGACGAATCATGCTTCTCTGTCTGGCAATCCAATAGGCGAGTCCTGGTTTGGCAGTCGCCAGGGGAACGGTACTTATCTGACTGCACTGTGCCAAGGGTAAAGTTTGGTGGAGGGGGGATTGTGGTGTGGGGTTCTGTTTCAGGAGTTGGGATCGGCCCCTTAGCTACAGTGAAAGGAACTCTCAATGCTTCAGCAGACCAAGAGCCTCTGGACAATTTCATGCTCTCAACTTTGTGGGAACAGTTTAGGGACGGCCCCTTCCTGTTCCAACTTGACTGTGCACTAGCGCACAAAGCAAGGTCAATAAAGACATGGAAGAGAAAGTCTGGTGTGGAAGAACTTGACTGGCCTGCACAAAGTCCTGACCTCAACCTGACAGAACACTTTTTGGGATGAATTAGACCAGAGACTGCGAGCCAGGCCTTCTCATCCAACATCCGACTCTAACCCCACTAACACACTTCTGGAAGAACGGTCAAGAAGTCCCATAACCACATTCCTAGACCTAGTGGAAAGTGTTCACAGAAAAGCTGAAGCTGTTATAGCTGCAAAGGGTGGGCCGACATCATATTAACCCTATGGATTAAGAATGGCATGTAACTCAAGTTCAGATGCATGTGAAGGCGTATGAGCGAATACTTTGGGCAATATAGTGTACATACACATATCACACCAGATCATTCAGAAGCACTTTGTTTACATATGAACCATATAATAATGTACATATTTTGAAAAATTGGAAAATGAAAAGTCTTACAAGGGAATGTAAACGTGTTCAGAGACACTGATGCTGCTGCTATCTGAGTTTGTACTGGTATCTGTATCCTGCCACTGTTAATGTTAATGAGAGGTTCATCAGCCAATCACCACTCTGTAATTGGGATCAAGCGAGCTGATTGGTTCTCTGACACTGATGAGACGGTCTACGCCGGAACTGGACTTAATTAAGGTTTCTACGTTGATCGGTGTGAAATTGATGTGATGAGAACAAGACTGAGCTATATGAGATACGAACACACTTCAAACAAACTGTACCACAGCATACTTACACCACAGATCTGGGAAACTGAATCCCGTACAGTCTGGTAATAAACCCCAACACTGTCACCACAATCAGCAGCACGTTGATTTCGCATCTTACAGTAACCGGCAGTTTTACTCGCTCCATTCTCGTGTGTCAGCGTTCAATAGCCTGCCGCTGTTACTGGGTAAGTCCGGGGAGGCTCTGCATTCAGTCAGCCAGCCAGCTAACTTAGGAGCAGCTCCCAGTCCAGTTTCCCTTCAGACCGCTCAGCTCAGCTCAGCTCTGCATGCGGCCGGCGCTGTTTAATGGAGTCTGCGCAGCAGCTCGGGCTGTTCTCCATCAGCTACATGCTTAACAATTAATAATTATCTAACAACAAATCATGTTATGAATTATAACTGACCACGTATAATAAACACAACTATAGCTCAAACAAATGAAATGTGTCTCAACAGGAGTAGCATTTCCCCTCGCTGCCAGTTTCAAAATAAAAGTCCTCGAATTTATTATTTATTTAGGGGCATTTTTGTACATCAGTTCACTTTAGTGCACAATTGCAATTATTTACTGAATATATCATGTATATATATATATATATATATATATATATATATATATATATATATATATATACACTGACACTACTTTTATCCATATAGTGTGATCTAGATGACCTTAAATCAGGCCAAACCATTTTTAGAGGTCCTAAGTGAACCCAACTAACATTACACTTGCATATTTATTTATTGAAGAAAATGATCCAATGGCACCTTTGCAACACTAACTGCAAATACACAGTTCCAGTACATTGAACAGTCCTGCACATCGGCTAGAGTCTTTTGGATTATGGTCAGCTCTTTGGCTATTTCAAAACATTAACATTATCCTTCTTCAACCATTCTTTAGTAAAATAACTTGTGTTCTTGTGGTTGTTGTCTTGCACGACCCATGCTCTCTTGAGATTCAGCTCACAGATGTTCTGACATTGTCCTTCAGAATTCACTGGTATAATTGAGAACGAGATGACACAAACCATGATACTACCAGCAGGTTCACGGATGGGATAGGGTTCTTATGCTGTATTGAAGTGTTTTGCTTTTTCCCTTCTCTAGACATAACGCTTCTTGCTTAAGCAAAAAAAAAAAAGGTTATCTTTTGATTTTACACGTCCCCAAAACATTTTTCGACATCAAACTGCTAATAGGCTGCAGTGTTCTTTTTCTGGAGTAGTGGTTTTCTCTTGAACACTAGCATTAGCCTATGTGAGAGAGGCATGTAGCTGCTTTAGTTGCATAGAAGTTACTCTGGAACTATTACATGCCTGTACATGTGCGTGATCTTTGTTGGTCGACCTCTCCTTGGGTGGGTCACAATCAACTTGAGTTTCCGTCATTGGTGCACAGTCTGTCTGACTGTATGTTGGTGCAGTCCGGAGTCACTGGAGATGATTTTGTAACCCATTCCTCAGAAATATCCTGGTTCTGTGCTATGTTACACTTGATGTGCTATGAAGCTTTGATAGAGTCCTGATTAAATACAACTAGATGGTCATGGACACCTGATTTTCACTGACTACTATCCTTTTGTATCCAAAAATTGTATTTCATTTATAACCTTGGCAAAATATACACTACATTAATCCCCTGTATATGCCAGCATTTAATATTTAGAAAATCAGTTTTGATGAATTTGTGACTTTGTAATTACTAATACGTTTACTCCTACTCAAGTGTATTTACGAGTAAGACCTGTGTTTGCAGTTCCATTCCTGTTGGGCTATTATTATTTAGTTCCTCATTCCTTTTTTGCATGTCTAATTTCATCCTGTTATGTTGCTGATAATGTCTGTACTGCTTTGCGATAGCTCACACCGCTCCTCATACCTTTATCCTTCTGGTTTAGCATTTTACTTTAGACCAAGAGTGCATTAACAAGACAAATAAGACCTAGTAAGCTTTCCTGTTCTCAGCGCTGGATGACGTTCCACCATAGTTCTGTAAGCTACTCAGTACTGAAGCAGGTTTTTGACCTTCTACTTCTTTTTTTCTGGAAATATATATTTTGAATTATTCTTAATAGATTAATTCATTGAAGCAACAATAACACTCAGAGAGACACATCCCAGGGGAAACACTGTAAGTTTGAAAGTTTATTAAAACCAGTAAGAAGTTAAAAAATAACCAACCACAAAAAAAAGGAAAATAAACAACAAAGACATTACCACCGCCGCTGAGTGGTACAGGAAATAAAACATTTTTATATCATGTCATATACTGGAAAACAGCACGTTTACAAAGGTCGAAAAGGAAACATCCGTTTCACTGATATATAAGATTTGTTGTGATTTCCCGAAGACAGTGCTATGGCTAACAAAAAAAACAAAATATCAAAATAAAAAATGAATATGTTTCACAGTTGTAATTGCTATTATAAGGAACCATTAAGTGCATCTACTTAAAATATCCTGAAGGACAGTAATGTGCTAGTGGATATCCTACACTGGTGTTCACAGCTTTGGTCCTGGATGTCCACTGTCTTGCACATTTTAGTGTGTGCCTTGCTTTAACTGAATACGAAATTGTTAAAGAGCTGATTGGTTGGGTCAGGTGTTTAGAGAAGGCAAAGTACTTTAATGGGTGCCAGGTTGTTTAGTGTTGCTGCCTTCACACTCAGGAACTCCCTACCCTCATCTACACGCACTTCACCCTCTCTACCCTCACTCACTTAAAAACTTATCTTCTCTCAAAACATTTTCATTGTTCATGTAAATTTTTGTTTGTTTGTTTGTTTTGTTTATTTTTGTGTTTGTAAAGCATCCTTGGGTTTGTGAAAGACGCTATAGAAGTGTAACCCATTATTATTATTATTATTATTAAATGTGAGGGACAGTGAGCCTTCAGGACCAGGGTTGGGAAACCATGACCTACACTACTTCCTGCAGCATACTTTAAAGTTGGAATCAAGAGCGAAATATTTCTAATAGACGTATTTTAACATATACTAAGACCTTCACAGTATTGACTTGGCAGCTAACTGCAATTAGCTGTACAAACACTGAAGAAATAAAAGCCTATTATATATGCCCTCTGAAAATTGACCTATAACCTAGAACCACTAAACATGTTAGAGCTAGCTTTAATAATGGTTTTGTACACAATACAGGGAGCAGTAATATTCTGCTCACAGAACTGAAAGAAATAGTTCACAGAAAACAATTTCCGCCGCTCCAGTAGCATTCGATGGGCCAAAACATTTTTAATGTCTTTGGTTTTGCAGTGGAGCTACAAAGCTAATACTCCGACCTGACCAAAAAAAATAAGAATTAGCACACTATTATTTTACTGAAACGCCTTTAGCCTTGATTATGGCACACGTAGGACAAGGCATTGTTTCTCTCTCCAGAGCTGCAAACATTTTTGGCTGAAATCTTTAAGTGACGATGGAAGAGTCAAATCCTTTCGTAAAGTTTTCATCAGCACATCCTAAATGACTACATTCAGGAAGTCAGCTGACCACATTAGTGCCACATTAAAGCTAAACTAAACTAAAGCACCCCCAGATCGTAACACTGCCTCCTGATGTTTGTAGTGCGCCCTATGCATTGAAGGCTGCATCGCTTCATGTGCTTCCCTTCTTACCCTGACAGCCCCATCGCTCTAGAACAGGGCCATTTTGACTCATCAGACCACACGACCACTGGCAGATTGAAGCCGTTTTTCCAATTAGACAACACACAGTTTTCTTATGGCCACGCATCTGTTTAGCCCCAAGCCTTAAGTTTTCATCGTACTGTATGTAGAAATGCTCTTACTGTCACTATTAAACATTCACCATCCTTCCAGGCATTATAGTGCATTAGTCAGTTCTTAGCCCGCTTCCAGTCATTTCAGCTTGTTCTTGTTTTCCTCCTTGATAAAGGCCAATAGCACTACGTTACAAATTTGTATTGTTTTTTCTGATACGAGGTGCATTTTCTTAATTCCTTGGGTCCTAGATGTACAGAAAATTGCCATTGTTTCCCATAAACTTTGCTTTTGTGGTCAGGACAATGGTATTTTGACAAGTTCCAGACTATTTTCCAGAACATTTGCAATACATTCAGTGCTGAATAGACATTAAGAGGCTTCTAGAACCATGAGAACTCTCTGTACGTTTATCAACTGCCTGAAATTGTTTAAGGATAATTATTTAGAAACTGTCTGGGACTGTCCAGTGGTACACCTAGCAGTATAAATACAGGTGAGTTAAAATGTTCCAGTGAGTGCATAGTGGATATAGAGCTACATTTAATTCAATGGGCATCAAGAGGTCGCTGCATCCAACAGATGCATTCTGCTACGTCTTTGGCCAATTTGTTAAGACCAGAGCAAGTAGTACTCAGAGAAAGCATCTGCTAAGGTGTGCCAGGCCCACAAAGCGTGCTACAGCATGCCTGTCGGGGATCAGGACTAACTGTGGGGACCTAAGTTTTTGTACAAGCACAATTCTTAAACGTAAAGTGGACAGTTGCTGCTTGCTTAGATGGCAGAATTATATTTAGTAAAGTTTTGAGGATTCATTGTTCAAAGTTTTGAGGATTCAAAGTTTAAATTAAAAAAAAAAATGTTACTCAAAAAATATTTTGGGTGACATTAAGGCTACATTCATATTACAAGTCTCATAGCTCACGTCTGTTTTATTGCTCAGTGCCTCAAATCGGTCATTAATGTGAGCAGACCTGCATCCTGAAAAAGCCCACATGAATAAATAATGTTTATCATGAACAGAACAGAACAGGCTTTAAGTGCAAAGATAACATATTCTGGGCAGCTCTCAGCTGCTCCTTATTAGGGCAAGACAGGGGTCTGATCTGTTTCTTTTCCACTGTTTACTGGCTTTAAGTTCACATTTGGATCTAGACTGGAAAAGGTCAGATCTGATGTGTTCACACACCCCTGTAGTATTCAGATCTGTGTCACATGATGATGAAAATCTGAGTCACTTCAGCCTGGTAAAGCGAACATAGCCATCCTCCAATCACATTTATCACATTTTAGAGATATTGGCCTCATAGCTCCAGTGCAAAACTAGAAAAGAAATGTTCTGGCCAGTCAAAACTGTGTAAATTAGGATTTACAGCGAACAACTTGTGTAACCGTAAACTCATTCTAGGTACTGAAACTCACTGTAGTGAACTACTATTCTGTATATGTATTATTTTCTGCCTGAAAGTGTTCACAGAAACACATATACAGGGACACTGCTGATTTAACATTGATAATAAATGCTGAAAAAGATGGAAATATGCCATTATATAGCGATCCCTTTGAAGTGTTTAATAAAATAGAGTAGGAAATATTAAAAAAACCTCTTGTACATTTTTTAAAAATGTCAAATTTAAAAAGACAAAATTCGAAAATTATGAAATTAAATCAAAAATTGTATGTTTAATTTTATATATCAAAACTGTAATGCAAAAACGAGAGTAGTAGTGTTATTTTGGTCCCTTAAAGGATGGGTACCAAGCCCTGCTTGGCTAGGAGCTATACAATTTTTGGTCTTGCAAGGCGTTTAGATCTTCGAGGTGTTAGGTCAACTATGGCTTTTCTTTTTTCCTGGGATTTCTTTTTTTCCTCCTGCTCTATCTCTACTTCTGAACTATCTTCCATTTCACTCTGACTCTCTGTAGGAAATCGCTTGCTTTGCCTTTGTGATCTCCCTCTAAGAGCTTGTCTTCCTCTCCCAGCAGATTCTTCTTCGTCGTTATCTGTGTTCCTGATGGTTGTGGATGCCTCCTTTGGACATTCCATTAATGAAGCTTTTATTTCATCCACCACCTTGTTTTCCTGTGGGCCATTATTTTCCTCCTCCTCTTCCAACTCTAGAGTGAAGCTTTCATCTAGGATAAGACTGATTTCACTACCTTCCTGGCCATTCTTCCCCATTAGCTCTGCCTCTTCCTGATTCTCATGGATGTCTCCTACTGTACCTACTGTTGTAGCACCTTCATCTGTGTTCTTGTTTTCATGTTCCGCCGCCTTCCCCTTATATTCATCTGCTTCTGCTTTGTTTTCACCTTCCTCCTCCCCTTTCTTACCTTCCTGAGCCTCCATGTTAGTATTTGTGTCTGGCACATCTATGAGCTCATGTGTGGCGTCTTCTTTCTCTGTGCTTTCGTTTGTTTCTCCTTCACCCAGTTCCTGAGTTTTCTCTGAGACAGCTCCACCATCGTTTTCAGTGTCATCTGCTTGTTCTGCTTGATGTGTGGTTTCTTTTTCTGTAAGTGTCATCACATCAGCCTGCTCCGTCGCTGGTTCTTCAGTGGTGGACACGTGCACCTGCTCAGGGGTTTCATCCTGACCTTGTTTGCACATACGTTTGGATTTCCTTTTAATGGTGGCTTTAATAGCTATTGTTCTCTTCCTCAGTGACCTTCTTTCAACACCTACCCTCTCTTCCACTTCATCAGGACTTTTGTCTGGGCTTGACATCGTTTCTTCTTCTACTACTGCTCTAGACACTTCCTCAGACTGTTCCATAAGAAGCTGCTCCTTAACCTTGTCAAGAACGTGTTCCTGTTGATCGTCTCCTTGCTCCGGGTTTGCACTGCCTTCTTCTTCTTTATCTGGTTCCTTCTCCAAAGCATTATCCACGAAATCCCTGACCTCTACTACTTTTTCATTGTTTGCATCCTCAGTTGTCCTCTCTTCCAACTTATCTTCAGGGACTCCTTCCACTGTGTCTTTCTCCCCACCAGTGATCTTTTCCACCTTTTCTCCATCAGGTTCAGCAGTGTTTGTCCCCTCCTGCTCATCTAAACAGACCACTTCTTCGCCTGTCTCTTTCTCACTCTCGTCTTTTAAATTTGTCTCTTTGATCTTTATTTCATTCTTCTTTTCAGCAGCGGTAATGGGCCCAGCTGTTTCCAGTTTAGTTGAATCCTCTCTCGATGGTGCTTCCTTCTCAGACTGCGGTTTGTCAGAGGGTTTCTCTGCCACTTCTTGACGTTTATATTTCCTTCGCATTGGAGACTTGACTGTTATTGTTCTGCGTCTGAGACTCCTCGTGATTAGAGTTTCCTCTTCATCCTTAGAGACCACCTTTTCAGTGGTTTCATGGGGAGGTTTAGTCACACTTGTGTTCTGATTATTTTCTTTCCCAGTGCTATCCACTTCTCCCTCCTCCATTCCTTCTTTGTGTGAAGTGGCCTTTACTACCACATTTGCTGGGCTACCCGTTGATATCTCCTCTTCCTGTACAGGTAAAGTCATGTCTCCATCCATATTCTCCTCACCTACATTGTCCACTTCAGTGCTCTTCACCCGTGATATCTTTACCTTTTCTCTTGTAGTGGCCTCTACATCAGCAGCGACTGCTGTGTCGGATGCAATTTCTTCCTTTCCTTTAGCTTCACTTTCTTCCCTAACACCATCTCCCTCTTTAGCTAGCTTTTCCAATCTTTCTAATTCAATTTTAGGAATTTCTTCAACAATCAGTGCCTCTATCCCCTGCTCCCTCATAATGCATTCCTGTTCTTCTGCTTCTGATATAGCTTTTCCATTGCCGCTAGTATCTTCCACTTCTCGTTCGGGCATACTGGCCTCCACAGGCAAGCATGTTAATGGTGTTTTTCCAGCTTTGTTAACATCTGTGTCTTCATCTGCCTCAGCTTTTTCAGTATCGGCTTGCAGCCCAGGTTTCTGGACATGTTTATATTTTTTTTGTGGTGTAGATATGACTGTTACTGTTCTCCGCCTGAGACTTCTGCTGGTTATAACTGGAGTCTCTTCTTCAGGTGAGCTTTCTTGGGCAGTCTCTTGATCAGATGTTATACCCTCCTGAACCTCTTTCTGATTTTTATGTGTACATGCTGCCGTCATCTCTTCAGACACTGTTGCAGTGGATTCTCCTTCTAGAGCAGTATCTCCAACGTTATCATCTTTCAGTTTCTCTTCTGCCAACACTGTCTCCTCTTGTTCAGTGCCTGTGTTCAGTGAGTTATCTGCACCCACATTTACAGTTGGCTCTTGTTCTGCTATTTCCTTATTGCTCTCCTCTCTCTCTTCATCGATACTCATTTGATTGTCTATCACCTCCTGAGACTGTGAGGTTTCCTCGGGGGTCTCACTGTCACCTGTTTGTATTGGGGGGACTTTGTTTAAGACAGTAGCCTTCTGTATGGTGAAAGCTGAAGTGGACTTGACTGCTTTGTCCCCATCTTCATTCTGAGCCATTTCTGTGACTGGTGCCTCCACTTGCTCTTTAACAGGCTCTGTAACTGGCTGTGCTGGTGTTTTCTCTTCAACTCCTGTTTCAGAAGTTTTCATAGTGTCACTGACATCATGACCTGATATACTCTCTTCATCCATGGTTCCCTTTATCTGTGCAACCTTATCCTCCTGTTCTAAAGCTTTCTGAGTCCTGTTATCTGTCACTGCCTGATTGTCCTCAATTTGTTCAGCTTCCAGCTCAATGTTTTCTTTAACCCTGCTCTCTAGAGTTGTAATCAGCCCTTTCATAGCCCCTTCAGTGGTAACTGTCTCCACTTTCTCTCCCTCTGCAACTTCTTTCTGCATCATGCCTTTGGTTAGATGTGTGTCTCGCTGATTGGGAGTGCCCTTAACTTGTTTTGTTGAGCTTCTCAGGACCCTTGTTGTCAATTCACTTACCATGGGCTGATCTGCAAGTCGTCTAGAATGCCTTACTGGGGTTCCAACTTCTGATCTTTCACTGTCCACTTGTTCTCTTCTGTCTGCTTTGTGTGCCGTATCTGAAAATTCCTCTTCATTTTGAATATGGGATTCCTCTTTGCCAATTTGAAGTGGCTCCTGGACTTGAGTGGCTCCTGGACTTTCCTGAACAGCAATAGTCTCGTGCACAGGCTCCTTCTCTTGCATCAGCTCTGGTATGCCTTCTTCCTCTGCCTCCATCTTTTCATCTTGATCATCTCTTATTTCAGAGGTGCCCTCAGCTGTTTTACTTTGAGCATCATCCATCACTACAGATTCACTTTCAGCAGTTACTGCATTTTTATCTGCTTGTTCTTTTTCAGCTGATTCAGTTTGAGTATGTGTCTGTTTCATCCCTTCATCCTCTGCTTTACTCTTCATGCTGATATCTGCTGGCTCTTCCAGTTCTTGGTGTGCCTTTTCCTGAGGCTGTGAAGTTTCTCCAGGATTTCCATGGTAAGTTGTTTGTTTAGGGGGAACTTCCACAAGCACGTCAGAAGCTTTCTGCAGTGTCAAACTGGCTATGGCTTCCTCTCCTTTCTGCTCACCCTGTCCAGGTATTATTTCTATGGATGATCCCTCAAACTGCTCTTCAACAGACTTTGAAGACGATTGTTTCTTCCATTCAACATCTGTGTGAGCATCTTTCACAGTTTCAGCAAGATCACTGTCAGCAACACTTGATTCACTGAGCTCTTTAACTGCTGATTTCTCGTTCTCTTGAGGAGTGCTGGTCTCTTTCACATGTTCTACCTCTTGAAGCACCTCCATCTGGCTTTGGTCTATGATACTTGACTCTGGAGCTTCTTCATGATGTAACAGAGCACTGTTTCCAGCCTCCATCTTCTTATCTTTGTTTTCATCTTCTTTTTCCTCAGTGCTACTCTTACCAATTTTCTCCACAGTCTCAGTCACGCATACTTTCTCATGTTCTGATATTTCCACTTCTGTTTTCTGGACACGTTTATGTTTTCTTTGTGGTGTTGATATGACTGTTACTGTTCTTCGTCTGAGACTTCTACTGGTGATAACTGGTGTCTCTTCTTCAGGTAAGGTTTCCTGGGGAGTCTCCTCATGGCCAGGTGTTACACTCTCCTCAACGTCTTTCTGATTTTCATATGTACTCACTACCATCATCTCTTCTGACACTGTTACAATGGACTCTGTTTCTAATATAGCATCTCCAACGTTATCATCTTTCAGTTTTTCTTTTGCCAACACAATCTCCTCTTGTTTAGTGCCTGTGTTCAGTGAGTTATCTGCATCCATATTTACAGTTGCCTCCTCTAGGTTCTCTGTCATGGGCTTCTCTACCTCCATCTCTGGAAGAGGTTCACTTTCCTCTAAAACACTGGTAGACTTGCTCTTAACTGTTTGTTCTTTTTCTGCTATTTCCTTATGGCTCTTCTCTCTCTCTTCATCAATAGTCATTTGATTATCTATCAGCTCCTGAGACTGTGAGGTTTCCTCTGTGGTCTCACTGTCACCTATTTGCATAGGGGGAACTTTGTTGAAGTCTACAAGCACGACAGTAGCCTTCTGTATTGTGAAAGCTGAAGTGGACTCGACTGCTTTGTCCTCATCTTCATTCTGAGCCATTTCTGTGACTGGCGCGTTCACTTGCTCTTCAACAGACTCAGTAACTGGCTGTGCCAGTGTTTTCTCCCCAACTCTCATTTCAGTAGCTTTTTCTTGATCTGTGGTTTCCCCTGTAGGTTCTTCAACCTCATCCGCTGCAGCTTTGTCTTCTTCTGAACCTGGTTGGGTGCTGATATCTATCACTGCTTCATTGTCCTTGGTTATTTCAGCTTCCAGTTCATTATTTTCCTCATCTCTGCCCTCTACAGCTGTAATCAGCTCTGTCGTAGTCCCTTCAGTAATAACTATCTCTCCTTTCTCTCCCTCTGCAGTGTCAGCATGTATCCTCTTAATTTCCTCTCTTTTCTCTCCAGTCTTATCCACCGTTTGTTCACTTTCTTCTTTCTGCATCATGCCTTTGGTTTGACGTGTGTCTCGCTGCTTGGGAGTGGCTTGTTTTGTAGAGCTTCTCAGGACTCTTGTCGTCAATTCGCTTGCCATGGTCTGATCTGCAAGCTGTCTAGAACGTCTTACTGGGGTTCCAACTTCAGATCTTTCGTTGTCCGCTCGTTTTCTTCTGTCTGCTTTGTGTGCCTTTTTAGAAAATTCCACATCAGTTTGAATATGGGATTCCTCTTTGTTAGCCTGAGCTGGCTCTTGGGTTTGAGTTCCATGTGGAAGTTCTGGTAGAGTCTCTACAGGTTCCTCTGCTTGCATTAGCTCTGGAACTCTGCCTTCATCTTCTTTCACACTTTCTTCCTCTGTCTCCATCTTTTCATCATTAGCATCTCTTATTTCAGAGGTCCCCTCAGCTGTTTTATTTTCAGCATCATCCATCACTACATTTTCACTTTCAGTAATTTTCACTGCACCTTCATCGACTTGTTCTTTTTCAGCTGATTCAACCTGAGCTTCTGTCAATTTCATCTCTTCATCCTCTGCTTTACTCTTTTCTGTGTCCATGCTCATATCTGCTGGCTCTACCAGTTCTTGGCATGCCTCTTCTTGAGGCTGTAAAGTTTTTTCAGCAGCTTGTTTAGGGGGGACTTTACTGAAATCCACAAGCACAACTGACGCTTTCTGCAGTTTCAAACTTTCTGTGGATTCCTCTGGTTTCTGCTCAGCCTGTCCAGGTATTACTTCTATGGCTGATTTCTCCAGCTGCTCTTCAGCAGACTCTGAGGATAACTGTTCTTTATCTTCATCTTCATCTTCTGTTTCAGCATCTTTTACAACTTCAGCAAAATCACTGCCAGCGAGACTTGATTCACTGAGCTCTTTACCTGCTGATTCCTCATTACTTGGGATGTTTTGAGGAGTGCTGGTCTCTTTCACATGTTCTACTTCTTGGAGCACCTCCATCTGGCTTTGGTCTATGACAACTAACTCTGGAATGCCATCATCACTGGACAGAGCACTGTTCTTGGTCTTTATCTTATCATCTTTGTTTTCTTCTGTTTCTTCAGTCCTGCTCTTGTCAGGTTTTTCCATAACCTTTTCGTGTTCTGATATTTTCACTTCTGTTACCTGCAGATGTTTCGGTTTTCTTTGTGGCGTGGATATAACTGTTATTGTTCTCTTCCTGAGACTTCTGCTGATGATAACTGGTGTCTCTTCTTCAAGTGAGCTTTCCTGGACAGCCTCCTCATGACCAGGTGTTACACTCTCCTGAACCTCTTTCTGTTGTTTCTCACTTTCCCTTGTACACCCTTCTGCTGTATATGCAGCCACTTCTGCAGATGTTTCTTCTATTAATGTGATCTCTCCTGCTCTGTCATCTTTCAGTTTTTCATCTATGAACATACTCTCTTCTTGTTCAGTGCCTGTCTTCAGCATCTTATCCACACCCACTTCCACAACCTGGTCCTCTGTTATGGGATTCTCTGCCCCCATCTCTTGTAGTGCATCTGCCTTGTTTGCCCAGTCCTTCTCCTGAGACAGTGTTTTGGCCAAAGTCTCATTCACACCTGTTGTTTCTTTTTCAGCTGATTCATCAAGAGATTCTCTCTCTCTCACCTCTTCATCCTCTTCTTTGTTCTTCTCCTCTTCAGTACCTGGAGGTTTATCCGGTTCTTGATCTGCCTCCTCCAGATTCTGACGTGTCTCTCCAGTAGTCTCAGTGTCATGTGTTTGTTTGGGGGGGACCTTGTTAAAATCCACAAGCACAACAGCAACGTTTTCCAGTGAAATGGATTCCACTACTTCCTGTCCATCCTCCTTCTGGGCCATTTCTATGCCTGGGTCCTCCACTTGCTTTTCAGTAGGCTCTCCAACTGACCCATGTGTTGTTTTAACTTCAGTTTCTCTTTCAGCATCATTAATATCCACAACTGTTACTTTCTTACCATCTTCAGTTGCTTCATCCTGTGAGCCATCTTCCGTTTTGTTCTCCACTTTCTTGAGGTCATGGTCATCATCTGTTTCTGCTTGTAAATGTTTCTTTTCCGTTCCGCTTTCATCCTCAGTGCTGTCCTTTAGATGTCGGCTGTCCTCTGTACTGGTAAAGCCTGTTTCCTCCTCTACATCTCCAGAGTGTGACTGCATAAGGACTTCCTTCTGCTGAGGTTCACCTACTGCTTGTGCACTTTCCTCTCGTCGCTTCACAGTTTCCGTGTGTCGTATGTGCTTTTGTTTGGAAATGGCTCTGGCTGGTTTTGTGCCACTTCTGAGAACCATTTTTGTCAATTCACCTTCTAGAGACTGATCTTTGAATCTTCCAGAACGTCTTAGTGGTGTTGCATAGTATGGTCGGCTAGCAGCATCTTTTCCTCTTGAGCGGTCTGCCCTATCTGAATCTTCTTCTTCAAGAAATAGTGCCGTCCAGTTACCTGATTTACCCCCCTCATCCCCAGGCTTTACCTTACTAACCTCTGTAATTTCCATTTCCTCATTCCCTGGGACTTCTTGAGGAGTATTGGTCTCTTTCAGAGTTTCCTCTCCTTGCATCACCTCCATTCGACACTGGTCTACATCAGTTGACTTTGGAGCTTTGACTGCTTTGTTTGATTCAGCATCCTCAGTCTCCACTTTTTCATCTTTGTTTTCCTCTGGTTCTTCAATGCTACTCTTATGAAGGCTGTCTGTAACCTCCACCATCACTTCATGCTCCCTTCCAGGCATTTCCCCCTCTGTTTTTTGGAGACGCTTGGGTTTTCTTTGCAGTGGAGACATGACTGTTACTGTTCTCTGTCTGAGACTCCTACTTACGATAACTGGTATCTCTTCTTCAGTTGAGCTGTCCTGGACGGTCCCCTCATGACCAGATGTTACACCCTCCTGATCATCTTTCTGATGTTTTTCACGTTTCTCTTCTGCTGTATTTCTAGTCACTGCTGCAGTGGATTCTTCTTCTTCTACCATCTCTCCAACTCCATCATCTTTCAGTTTTTCTTCTGCCAACATATTCTGGTCTTGTTCATTGTCAGTCTTATCTGGACCCATTTCCCCAACTTGCTTGTCTAGACTAGATGTCATGGATTCCTCTACCCCAATCTCTGTATATGCATCTTCTTTCTCTGCAGTATCAGCTTTGTTCAGCCTGTCCTCCTTCTGAGACTCTGATGTTCCTATAGAGGTCTCACTCACAGCTGCTGGTTCTTTTTCAGCTGGCTCTGTCTGCTTCTCCACTTCTGTCTGTTCTTTGCTCTCCTCCTTGTTTTCATCAGTAATTGCTTTCAGCAGTATGAAACCTGAGGTGGATTCTACCACATTCTGTCCATCCTTCTTCTGTGTCATTTCCAAGGCTTGCTCGTCCTCCTGCTCTTCAGCAGGCTCTGCAACTGACTGCACTGTTGTTTTCCCTTCAGCTTGTGTTTCAGCGTCTTTCATAACAGCATCATCAATATCCATGACTGCTATGTTCCTGCCATCTCCGGTTGGTTCATTCTGTGAACCATCTGCCATTTGGTTCTCATGATCATCATTTGTTTGTATTTCTAAATGCTCCTTTCCTATTTTGCTCTCCCCCTCAACACTGCTAATAATGACTGTGTTCATTTTCTCCTCTGCTTCTGCAGTGTGTGACTCCACACATGCTTCTTTCTGCTCAGCTTCAGGCTCAACTACTGCTTGTGCACTTTCATATTTTTGCTTTACAGTGTTTGTGTGGCGCGTATGCTTTTGTGTGGAAACGACTGATTTTGTACCACTTCTGAGAACCCTTTCTGTCAATTCACCTTCTAGAGGCTGATCTTTAAATCTTCCCGAACGCCTCAATGGTGTTGCATAGTTTGATCTTCGGACATCAGCCTGTTTTTCTGTTGAGCTTGAGTTCTCCACTACCTGCTCACTCTCTGTTTGCTCTTTTTCAGTTGCTTCAACCAGAGATTCTGTCTGCACCACCTCTTTCTCCTGCACCATATCTGGTCCCTCCTCTTGCTCTTCAACAGGTTCTCCAACCGACTGTAAGGTTTCTTTCCCTTCAACTTCAGCATCCTTGGTACCTTCAGCATCATCAAAATTAATGACTGCTATCTCTACTGTTTCCCCAGCTGTCTTTGTAACTTCAGAAAATGGATCTTCAGTCCTCACCTGGTCTTCATCCACCTTATTTTTAGTCCGTGAACCATCTTCTTTTCTGAACTCTACTTCTTTAAGGTCATGGTCATCACTTGTTTCTGCTTTTAAATGTTCCGTTTCCAGTGAGCCCCTCTCCTCATCATCATGTTTTACATTTTCATCATCTTCTACACTGGTAATTCTTACTGTCTCCATGTTTTCTCCCTCTGTATCTCCAGTGTGTGTTTCCATAACGTGTACTGGTGGTTCACTTTCCCCTTGTTGCTTCACAGTTTTGATGTGTCGGGCATGCCTTTGTTTGGAAACAGCTGTGAAAGGTTTTGTGCCACTTCTGAGAACCCTTCTTGTCAATTCACCCTCTGGAGTCTCATCTTTAAGTGTTTGAGAACGTCTTATTGGGGTCTTATTGTCTGATCTCTGGCCATCATGCTTCACTGTTGAGGATGAATCTTCCTCTTCAGTCAGTTCAGTCCTATTTGCTAATATTACCTCATCATTATCAAGACTTGGTGCTTGAACTTCAGGCACCTTCTCCTTTTCAGATATGCTTTCTTGTGTGTCTTTCTTGTGTGCCTCATACTCATCTACAGTATCTTTCTCAATCTCCAGGTTTTCATTCTTTTCTTCAGCACCACCAACCACATTTTCACATTTTTGCTTAATCTCTGCTTTTTCCTTTTCAACTGATTCAATCTCTCGATCTTCGTTGGTAGCTCCAGCAACATCTAGTGGTGTCTTGGGCTCTAGTAATTCTTCAGAGGGTTCACTGTCCTGTATCTCTGACAGTTCTACAACAGAATGACTCGTAACCTCTCTGTTTTTCTCAGCTATTATTCTCTCAACATTTGTCTTAATATCTTCTCCCTCTAAAACTACATCCAGTGGACCCACCTGATGTTCTTCTGTTACGACGTCTTCATTCGTGACATCTGTTTTCTCTGTGTCTTTATTCTGAGTTGAACATGCCTCATTAGCATCTCTGCCTATGTCCATTACATCTTCCTTCTCCTTCTCTTTCCCCATTTCCTGGTCCTCCTCATTTTCAGATTGCTCGACCACTTCTGTCCTCTCCTCTTGGTGCACTGCTTTGCTCCTTTGTATAGATTTTTGTTGGGGTGCAGCTTGATCCTCTTGGCTGGCTACCTGAAGTTCCTTGTATAGGCGAGTGGATTTCTGTGGAGGTGTTGCAGTGCTCACTCTACAACTGCTTTTTCTCAGGACTCTGATTTCTGTGGTTGTACTCTCCTCTGAGAACATACTGACTGGCTTAGGATCAAGCTCAGTCTGGTGGCAAGGTTTCTCCAGACATGCTATTTCTTCACTTGATGACTTTGCCTCCTCTACTACACTAGCTACAGCTACCACAGTCTTTTCCACCTCACCTTTAGATCCTGTGACCTCTTCAGTTCCTGAGGTCATCTTAACAACCTCCACCTCTACCGCTTGCTGAAGTTCTAAAGGTTGAAGATCTACCAGACCGATGGTGGTTTCAAACGATTTAACAACTTGTGTTTCCTTATGGCTCTTCATACTCTGGATTTCTGCACTGGGAGTCATTTGGAACACCTCTGTTGTCTCCAGAGCTTCCTCTGGAGTTACTGTAGCTGGCTCTGAGGTAGGCTGGGTTAGAGCACACACTTCCAGTGCACACTCTTCGGATTCAACAGTCATTTCTTTGTGTTCTTTGTCATGAACCTGAGTAACGTCCAATACATGTTCCTCACTATGAGTCACAGTGACAGTTGCTTCCTGTAAAAAACATTACAACATGAGAGCAAAAATTGACCAAATGACGCTGGATTCATTCCACCACCAGAGTCAGTCCTTAACTGCATCAGTGAAAATGCAGCAATAGGCAAATAAATATTTTCGGAAAATGTCATACCTTTAGATTAGCCTCTGTTACATTCAGAGAACTGCTGACAACCGAAGGCATCAACTCTTCCACTGGAGACTGAACTCCAGCCTCTATGTCCTCCACCCTGTATCAGGCATATTTTCAGATTAGGTCTGATATGTGCAATGTACAATGATCTGTAATCGATTTAAAATACTTAAAATCTGAATAGTATGTTTTATTACCTAATGATTTTTTCAGCTGTGTCTCCTGTTTCTTCTCCGAGTTTTTTGCGTTTCAGATTGCTGCTCCGAACACGTGTGGAAACAGGGGTGTCTTGCACCTCTAAAATATCAAGGGAATAACAGTGAGATGTTAGAAAGATATTACTCTATGAAATTACCATATTTGAAAAGGGTAGATGTAATATAGATCTTGTTTAGACTGTCAGTCCAAATCTGATTTTTTTGTCATATGCTAAATGTATCCAGATTGATTTTTGATTCTGACACATGAAATCTGATATTTGCAAATTGGATCTAAAACACATCTGAAGGTGGTTTGAAGTGCAATTCCATTTAGAGTCTTTCAAATCCACCTCAGTTTGGATCCTCTGGCCTCTCCAATCATGTCTTATTTTGTGATTCTGAACCGCAACTTGACAGACTGATTGTTTGGAGGGCAAGTTGATGCACCTCTGTCTCTCTCCGGCATCCGTGTTTGAATCCACAGCACCAGTCTTCACTTACTGACGCCTATGTTGCTTCCACAACAAACTAGGTAAGGAGGCTGATGATGTCTGGACACACAAATCCAATCTGATCACTTGCAAATGACAGCACAGATAGTTCAATTGATCTGATCTGAAACAAATCTGATTTGCCTGCAGTTTAAACAGACCCTTATAGTGTGCCAAAGTCTACCATACCCACCACCAAACTCTTTACTTGCCTTTTGTTATTTTAATCTGGACAACCTCCTCCTAAGATTAAGAGAATGGATTAACATCAAGGTTAGATGATCTTTTTTGGTAACATGCAATATTACTGTGTAAAACAGCCATACTAAAGAGCCCATTATGTTTTGTATTTTCTTTGATTGTGTGTGTGAGTTTATATAAAAAAATTCATTTTTACGTTACTATGTTCCAAATTTGCGATTCTTTATCTTACAAAGCCGGTGGATTAAGTTACTACGTCTTTAGGCTAATGACCTCTGCTCTGAGTGGTTGCCCTGTATTGTGTCAAATTCATAACAGTTCAGTCTGCAACACTCTTCAATGTGAGTGAGTGTAGCTAAAGTGTTGTAGGCGGATATGAGTAGATATATGACCTCACAATTACAATTAACAATTAACATGGACTGTTTTTCTGTGTTTCCGTACGTGGACTGTATGCATGAGGAGTGAACAGTACAATCTATAATGTTTCCAATATTTACATGCGATATCAAACATTACTTTACAATTACACGGGGTCTTTAATATTACTAAGTACAACCTCCACAGTGTACTCCATGGTCTTCTGCACCTGTGTCCTCACTTCTTCCATTTGGACATCAGTGTGTTCGGTCTCAAAATTCAACCTGCTCACAACTTGATGATCCCCTATTAAGAGATTAGGTTTTGAAATGAATCAAATCTAACAACATTAGTTTTTTAATTTCGTCCAATCAACTGATCTTAATTTGACTTCGTCTTACCCTTTAGCTCCATTGCCTGTAGCTTTCTCGCTATTAGAGTTCTCTGGAAAAGACCTCCTATACCGTCTACTTCCCACAGCAGCTCTTTGTCTGCCGGGTAAGTGCTGAGATAGTTTTTACAAACTGTTAAAACAGATTTAGAATAAGATAATAACGTTAATAATGTCAGAGAATAAATAAAATTCATAAGCTCCAGCTTTTTACATGTGACGGGTTAATGTTGGTACCTTTATACATGGCTGGAGAAAGCGGGTATTTTAAACCCAGACAGTCCGTTTTGAAACTCCTGACAAAGTCTGTCAGCATTTGTAGGCCGTAACCATTGCGGCGGTGACATTTCCTTATGTATATGGTATCCATGATAGGAAGCTGATAGCACTGTGTCAAGAAGCTCCTGCATAAGGTGCCTGTTGATGAGATCAAATGATGCTAGAAAACAAGCTTTAAATACGTTTTAGACTTAGGCCTTGGGAAGGTCAATGGTACCTTCAGGTTTGACCGAGTAAAAGCCAATGGCTTCGCCATCTTTCCAGAGGATTTTGGCAATTTCGTGTTCTTCATGGCACAGGAAGTGGGTGTCATCGCTGGCTTTCTCCTGCGTTCTGTATATGATCCTATTGAGAACATACAAGACGATCCGTTCTCCAGGGGTTCTGACCTGGGGTTAAAAAAGCAAAATTCATTTGTATTTCAGTGATATATATAATGTAAGAGTCTCACACTAATGCATCCTCTGCAGATGACAGTCATGTACAATAACGTCAGGAGGCAGAAGCCATAACTCTTTTCAAGGCACCTCGAGCAGTCCTGTTCTTGAGGGGTCTGCGGTTTTAAGAATATCCTCAGCTGCCCACCACTGACCCAGCAGATAGAGCCCAACAGCTGACGAGATGAGACAGAGCGTAATGCATTACACTGTTATTGACATCAACATTATAAAATTGTTCATTAATGAATTTAATCTTCCTTCTGTTGTACATGTTACCTTTGAAACGGTCTTCTGGTGAAAACAGCGCAAGGATCTTCTGTTTAATGTCACATCCATACAGCGGCACAAACCCCACATTACAAAGGCCAATTTCAACCTATAGCATGGAATCAAAAATGACACAATAAGTAATATTAATGTGAAATAATATCAAATTACACAAAAATGAACTTTCTCATCTGGTTGCTGACACAGCATGACATTGTCTATTGAAGTGCAGACATGATTCAAGCTTTAAGGTGGCAGCTACAACTGTTTTTAGTGTAAACATGTCTTGGCCAATAACCTACATGCAGGCCAAAGTGGAAAAAAAATCATTTTATGACTTTTGGCCCATTTGTGACTCTGAAACACCAGGGGCCTGTTGTAGACCTTAATAAATGACATGTTTCTTACCTCACTGGAGTCAGGTAGGCTGAGGGACTCACGTATTTCTGGGTTTCTGTAGAGCAGTTTAGACATGTAGTCTTTCGCTGCCTGCTCCAGGGCTTCAGGATCCACAGTGGCCAATAAATCCACTGGGAATTCCATCCTGAGGGAGAAAAACAATTTCACTTGCAACACAAGTGGATTACAAGACATAAATACTATAAATCAGTCACTTCAGAACCTAATTCCATAACCTGTAGTTAGGTGCCCTGTGACATGAATTTGAAAGTAAACCTGTATGGCTTGTATGTCATCTATCAGAAACACTGTATGTATTCAAAGAACAATAACCAGAACATCTTCACAGTATTAGAAAAACAAAACTCATCACATGTAAAGCCCAATAACTAATTTTGTTAAAACATTGTTGTTCCTTATTCAAATACAAAACCTGTGTTCATAAAAGAAGGCAATAAAAAAACTCAATTGCCCCCAAATATACAAATACCAATACAAATACAAACTCCAGCCCAGCAGAAACAACAGCAACAGAATAGGAGCGATGGCTGATTATGCTGTACATGAAGATATAAGCAAATTTCGCATCATTTCCAATGATCTGTCAGCGAGCATCTTTAAAAGATGCCTAAGTTGGCTTCCTATTTGCCAGTTTCTTAATCGACACCAACAGTGCAGAACCATATTCTCCAGGTTCTAAGAGGATGGATACTTTTTCTGCCCTTTCCAAGGACATTCTGAAAGGTTATGGCTGAAAGGTCATGGCTTCCTTTAAACAAGTCTAAAGTTGGCTTTAAATGTTCAGTTCCACCTTAAAAGCTACAGCTTGCTCAGGCACCAGGATGTAAATATGGCACAATTTAACGCAGAATGGAAAACTGGCACAAAAGCTGGCAAACAGAAAGTCAACTTCAACTCACACATCTCTAAGATAAATATTCATGAGCTTATCTGGGCCCGAGCAAAGTAGCATGCCTTCTGTGTAAACATCAGAGAACAATTTAAAATACTTTGCATTCTACAGCACTTTCAAAATACATAAGGTCAGGAGGTGCAGCATTTGAATGTACAGAGAAGAGTTAAGCAACCTTCTAATGTCATTGTTAGACACTACATCCTGAAACACAAGGGCTTTTTAGCTCGGCCTGGCAGGCGCCAGCAACCCAAACAGCCAATGGTTTAACAGCCATGTTACTAAGACACTGTGCAGCAATTTAGGAGAGCGATTAAGTGTTCAAATATATTTGTGCCACTTTCATCATTTTCATCGGTTTTAAAATGTCTTTTAACAGAAAATGAGCCAAAAAATAGTTTTAAATAAACAATAGTTTTTACTAGGGTTAGGGTTAGGGTTAGCCAGTTGAGCCATTAGCAGATAAGCATTCCTGGATCAAAGAAGAGGACTTGTATTTGGAATGGTATCTCCTTCTGGAGAAGCTCTGGAAAAGGGTAGAACTAAATACGGACAAGAGAGGAACAGCGCCACGCACAGAGAATATTTATTTGGCAAGCTTTAAGGGCTTTATGGTTTGGCTTGATGCCGACGTAGCCCCATTTTCAATCTGACCATGGAAGTCTCTCCATGCCTCAAGCAAGCACAAACCGGTTTGTCCCTGTTCAAGGGAAAGTTCACCCAAATCATGTAGTAAACACGGTTCTCTCTGGAATGAGACTCCACCTATAAGGTCCCTCGGTACACTGGTTAGTTAGTCTCGAGGCTGTAATCCATGCTCAAGTTCAAAACAGACATAAGAGGTGTGATAAAATGACTTCTAACCCTGAGGAGGCAATTTAATTACTCCTAGTCAATTATCTGTAATTGTACAGTCTCCAAAGTCTACCAGTTATCAGTGCTGTTCTCCAGATTCATTTTCATTGTAAAATAAAAAAGAATTTTATTTTTTATTATTTTTAGGATTAAATAAGTCATCAGCTCCCAGCTATTAGATGAAATTCAAATGAATAATTAAAATGCCGCAAAAAACAGACCAGTTTCTATTGGCTCTATACAAGAGACGAAAACCGTTCCAGGGTCACGCCAGTAAAACACTTCTGACCAAATGTTCTTGGGTTTTTTATGGCCACATTTTTGTATTTTGCATCATACCAGCATTAAGACAGAAGGGCAAACCCACTGGCTTAAAAATATATAGGAAAAGGACACAGGCATCTTCTGCCTGCTTACAGTTTATTATCACTGTTACGACCCCACATGGGATCAATAACATATGGCATTAATACACTGAACCAGTAATAGATGGATAAAAGAATGAGGAACAAAAACAAATAAGAGCTTTAAGCTGTTTTAATTTAAACCCAACCACAACAAAAAGCTGTGCTATTATACTGAGTTCCACACTGGAAGAATCAAACGCTGTCCGACACCAAAGAAAACAACAAAACAAAACATTACTGCTCTAGTCGGCTCTGAAACAAAAAGGTACTCAGCTAAGATACAGGATTAAACAGAAAGTTAACTACTCTACTCTTCCCAGGCCAATAACGCTGACTGCATGGGTGCCTACCCTCCAACCTAAGAGACTAGACAAAGTGGTCTTCCACATAGTGCAAATGTATAGGCAAGTCAAGTCAAGTAGCTTTATCGTCAATACTTCAATATGTACAAGACATACAGAGATGTCATTCTCTGACCCAAGGTGCAGCACATAAAGCTTTAATGATAAATACATTACACTAATACAAGAACAAGAGTATACTGAATGTAATAAACACTAAAACATAAAACAGACGAACGTTACATACGATAACATACGATCAAATAAGGACCCTGAGACAGTAAGACACTGAAGATAAGGGCGATACAGTGACATGTGCTCTAGCAGAATTAGGATGTAGGATTAAAGTAGATATGACAGTGCCAGTATAAACAGTAGTGAAAATTGAAAAGCATTAAGGCTGTTCTACATTAGCGCAGACCAGTTCTTGAAAAAGCCACATTTCGGTACAGACGCACCCCTCTAACCTGTGACCTGTTTAAAACCCCAGGTGGTACAAAACAAACAATCTCTTTTAAAACCAAGTTAAAAGCATGCAAGTAAAATACTAACCTAACATAATCCTTCAACACAAGAGGCAAGCTCATATACACCAAGTTGAAGGAAGTCCTGATAAAATGCCTAAAACAACACACACTCCGAGCGCCAATACGTTTTCTTCTCTAATAAGACAGTTCACAAAACACATGACTATTACCCTACTCGTTATCCACATTCCTCATTAAGGAAATGTGTTTGTGTTTATTGAATTTTATGCACTGTTTTTATTTTTTTTTTGGTCATTGCCACTAAGTCTTATTATTTAACATAGAGGGAGATAAAGAGGCAGGACACATGTGCAAGTCCTTTGTATTATTAAATCCCCTACAATGGCAAAGTTGTAAAATCCAAGAAAAAACACAAGCGACAAAAAGAAAACGGGATCGGGATATCACAACTACACACGAACAGGGCATGGCACGCCAACACAACAGGCAAATCCAAGATAAACAACCGGGAATATAAATACATAAAACCACAAACACCTGGCGCTAATGAGAGGGCGGGGCTAACAGACTACACACAGGTGAGACAGAAGACAAGGAGGCAGGACATTAGGAATGACAACAAAAGCACATGGCAGGACATGAGGAAAGGGTAAAGGGAGGATGAATGAATTTCATGATTTGCTGTCATCTGACTTTCTTTTTACCACAGTACACTATCAGGAAAGCTGCTTTGAGTTCACTCCCTCATTTTGTAGTTTCTTGGTTTATACTGATGTCCCTCCTCCATTTGGGGAAACTCAGGTTTGGTGTCCTCCCTCAAACAACCTTGAGCGAGTCAGTGAGTGTCTCCCACCAGTAAGCCATATTCTGGGGTTACTTTCTCAACGAATGATCCTGAGAAATCAAGGGTTTGGAAGTTCGTAGCTTACCACAATCACATGATGGGTTTTCAGTGTTCCGGTCGGTATTCCATGAAGCTTGTTCCACAGAATGCATTCGGCTAAGTGGCAAATGAGTGGCAGAACATATTACATAGGGCATCTCTAGTCAAACCTACTTTTATGTAGGTTTCAAGCAACTAATGTTGCAGGTAAGTTTCACTGTACTGGCGATTCCAGCACAACAACTAGTGACAGCCAAATGGCAGCCTTCTGCTGTAGTGGCAAATATGGACCAAGCAGGGCTTGGAATTGGATCATCTGCTTTGGCATACTGGTTCTGTTTTCATATAATGGTACTGATATACAGATTTAGTGGTGCTGACAGACAGGTAGTGAGCTTTAAAGGGCCCATGCCAAGCTAACATCTGTGTGGTTTCGTCTACCAAATATGGTCACCACTTAACTCCCAGCCCCTTTTTCCAACCTCTCGTTATACCTTAGAATGACACAGGCTATTTTTTTTTTCAGTGCCTTTAAGACTGATCTAAGATAAACGTTCTAATTATCTAAATAGATGAATATATGTAAATGAGTAGGTTCCTGTGACATCACAGAAACAATTAATTCAAAACAGGCTGTCTATACAGCATAGTGTCCTTATATGAACTGTATGTATTTTTTTTTTATTCAAAAATGAAGGGAAATCTGGTTTTCCATGATATGAGCCCTCTAAATCCATTCTAACAATTTATTTCATAACGTAACAGCTTCCCTAATACCACATTGACAAAATACACTATTTCATATTCTTGTTCAAAAGAAATCAGTCTAATCTAAACAAGCTATGTCCGGTTTGTAAGGATTTATGTTAGCCCTGAAGAATAATAAAGGTTTGACATGGTGAGACAGGAATGCAACAATATTAATGCACACATTACACACATTAGCTTTTACCTGTTTCCCTGCTGTTTACCTGCACGCTCCACCTCTCTGTCTCCTCCCTGTTCATTATTTCATTTTAGGCCTCAAGGCATCATGCATCAAGCTACAGCAAGAAGAGTGCAAACGCCAGAGTGCAAACCTAAAAAGTCTACATCTCCTCCTCATCCTCTGTGTAAATCCACTTAAGCTTATCAAATCTGTTTTGATACGCTCTATTAACATGGGCACACACACACATGCCTCCACCATTCTTTAGTTGGCATCTACACCGTACGTCGCCTTATGAAATGACTGCTAATGGCTCACGTTCAGCTGCTCAGCCTTTTATCCTTTAGGAAGAATGTTACTCATTTTCTTGTTGTCAGCTTTAGGCTGCTTTTAGGCAAACGTTTGGAGCTGGAGGGGTTTTTCCTATGCAAACTGCCCAGTACGAAAACAGGCAATGCACCACTCCTGTTCACTCCCGCACATGCAGTGCGAGTCAGACACTAGACCCTTTCTCCTCAGACCCAAAATATTGCTGCATGGTAGAACTCCTTTCACCACTTTCAATCAGCACCCATGTTTATCAAGGAGTTTGTACATACCTGCCGCAAATCCAAAGCCATTCAAAAGCACCTGTCAACCTGAGGGCTGTCTACTGGATTCTTTGAGTAACTGACGAGTATTATTTCTCTATTCTCTGAAAAAATGACAGGGTGCAGCATGACATGACTACATGCAGTACACAAGTTCTTGACTTTGCCATTGGGGAATGAAGCATTTATGAGCAGGACAATGTTTATTAGAAAGCAACACCTCCTGAAGTTTCATGAAAGTGGCACATTCTGCTGACGGCGCCGCTGAGTTTGCAGTCTGTTGGTGCAGCTCCTGCTCACGTCTGAGCCTTTTCTTATTTTTTCCTCTTTTGTAAGTACATAAGTTCTACTTTTGTGAATTTCCCCACTGTGGGACAAATAAAGAATTATCTAACATGTTCATTTTTCAAAAATATTTTACAATCAAGTCGACCAGCAACCAATGCCACATGACATGTTTGGTAATGTCTAGTTGAACCAAATAATTTACTCCAAGACATAAGTATGCAGTGATGTCCTTGGATTATTACACCCATCTTTAAAAGAGTAGTTGCACCCAGAAGGAAGTGTGGGATTGCAGTGCTGTTGGGAATGAAGGTAAAGGTCACGAGGAACAATAAATGATAATAAATTTAGACTGATATGGGCAATATTTATTGAGCTACACATACAGAAGTAATGTCTCTCAGTATGGCGTTGGGCTGCCATGTTTGTTAACGTAACATGCCAGACGTCTCGGCGGTTTCTAATTGTGTCCTGTGATAATCCATCCCATGCAGCTTGAATACTCTCATGTTGTTCCTGCAGATTTTGCAGTGAGGGTGGAGTGACCGCCGACCTTCTGACAACAAACCATCCATCCTGGCACTGAACACGGTGCCTCCACACACGGATTCCTTAATCGTCTCCACAAAGACAAAGTCAGGACTTGTCCATGAAGATGACCTGCTACCATTGCAGTCTGTGTTGGCAATGATGTAGTGATATCCGCCTGTATGCATGTAGTCCCGCGTCAGGTACAGCAATAAGACCCGTCCTGGTCTATGTCAAATGCACGAGCATGAAACTTGAATCATTTGCACGTCTCACCATGTTAAACCTTTATTATTCTTAAACCTTTATGATTTTATTTAGATTTGATCAAAACTCTAAACTGATATTTTACACCATGTTTACTGAGCTCTGGAAGAACCAAATAACCCTATGATGTTATATGCACCTGAAGGAAGGTTATACTGTACATTCCTGTAATGATAAGTTAAAGATAAGGTAGATGCACTCAATTTCTACATTGTGTATATGTTTATGTGTCAGCATAGCCGATATGGACATAGAATATTGATCAGTCTTCTGTCTACAGTTCTCGTTCCTTTGCTGAAGCTTTAACATCTTAGGAATACAGCTCCTCACTTCATAGCTGTGTGTGAGTGTAAACATCTAGAGTGTAAACATCTAGGAGGGAAAATCTGCTGTCCTCTATGATCTGCCTCTCCCACTATCAGTCAAATAAAGACCTAAGTGTCGTCTCTGATATCTACGAACGCCTCCACAACCACAGGTTAGGAGCAGGAGTTCCACACAAAACGACACTGCCCCCACTGTTTGACAGAAGATGTATGGTGTATGAGGGCATTCTATAGGAGGAATGTGGAGGAAGGTCAGGGTCAACATACATATGCTTCAGTTGAAGAACGTGGAAGTGGTCCAACACACAAACAAACACAAAGAAGCCTTTAGCCCCTGACCCCTCCCTTTCTCTGGCTTAGCAAGTTTAGAGTCCTTTCTGAAGGCACTCATGGAGTTAAAATAAAGGCTCTCGGATTGGTCCTTACTGGAAAGTACAACTCTTGAAGGGACCCTTAATTCACATAGAACTGTTATGTTATATGGAGATCTTTTAATTCATATTCATTTACAGAAGCAGGTCTTCAAGGAAACATCCAACAAAAGGTTCTTTAGAGAACCAAAAGAGGTTCTTGCAGCACTTTTGGCACACTTACTAAGCAACAGGGTGCTTTCATTTAGTGATAATCATACAGGCATAAATAACACAGTTTTCACAGTTGACTAGATTTGCCTGGCATCTGCTGATCAACTGACGTTGGCAGTGGAAAACATGTTGTAAGACAACCCAGTAAAGGGCAACTCCACCCACTTTTCAAGATTTCCACAGCAACTAATTATTAACAAAGTAATTCAAACTGACATGATATGAAACCCAGCCTTCTACAGACGGACTCAGACCTGGGGATGGGAACCCAACGTCCAACGCTTATGCTCGTAAAGACTACCTGACAGGGAGACATGGTCACGAAAGCGCTGTCTGATGGCTGAGACATTGTTTTTATGATAGTTTTGGGAAGAACTTTGACCTAAAACATACGATTGAAAGACATGCAGGGTGGAAAGGTATGTGCAGAGCATTGTAAGGCAGCTAGTTTCAAAATAACACATATTTCATCAGATTTAACTCTATAAACATTATATACATAAACTCTGAAGCACATGGAAGTTCACGTTTGGATAGAAAAAATTTATCTATACTTGTATTGGAGATGATGTGCCCTCCGCTGTGTTCCGCTGTGAGCAATAGTGGCTCAATTTGTCTGGAATGGATCATTCTAACCACCGAATTATGCTGAAATTTTGAAATCCCGGTGGAATTCTCCTGCAATACTACATGGTAGAAAGGGGGTGTGTACCTCTGTGTTGGAGTGTCGGGGTAAAAACAGTCCGAGCGTATGCCTTGTGTGAATCAGCACTGTTGCAGTCAATGGCTCCCCTGTCAGGGGATATTACCAGCGAGGCAGAAAATCAAGCCTGTGTGCATAAGCGTGTTTGGATTCGCTGAAAAACCAGCTGCCCCACACTCCCTCCACCCCTGTGCACCCGCGGGGCAAGAGGAACTCAATACCAGCACTCGTTCCTGCGCAGTGGCGCACTTCTGCAGTCCTGTTCCACTGTCACTTCTTAAACAGAGCCCAACTCTGTTCATACACACTGTATCATCGATTCAAATACAACTTCATTCAGCTGCTGGGTGAGGTTTCCAATCGAGGAGTGAATGTAGCAGAATAATCAAATACTGTGGATGTTCTTTGATCACCTTTGTCCAGTTCTGTCCAGCTAAGGATTTCCTCCTGCCTTTTTTTTTACCAGGCTGAAAACAGCCCTTCACTGAGAAGTCTAGGCTTTTGTTTGCCCTTTTTGAGGAAACTGTAATTCTCAAGGCCCCAATGAATGCAAGTCGCTGGAAAAGTACACAGTGTACCTTTAACTCAGAGATTCCAACACCCGCAAAGCTCGCAAAGTCCCCCCACCCCCTGCCCCCCTCGAGCAGTGAGAGCCCATGTCAGCTTCACATGGACTTCATTAGAAAACTTTCTCCAGCCAGCCCATCATTTGGGTACATGTGATCACTTTAGGGGTAGCATGCTACAAAACACATGCTTCTGAAAAGCAAGAGAACACAACACTCCAGCGTGTCAAGAAGAAGTCCCAGCTTTGGCACGCACGGCCAAAGCTGGTATATGGTGTGCACCAAGCATACACGTAAAGAACTGTATATGTAGACATATAAACCAAGAGAACATGTTGCATGTTTGGCATTACTAATATGCTTCATAGTCATAAGAGGATATTACATATCCCACAAGCCGGACCACAAAGGGAGGTCTTTAATCCAATGGCTACTTTTGAGAAAGAACTTTGAATACATTCAAATGTGTTCACGGATTCCACATGGACAGAACACAGCACATCACATCAGCGCAAATACAGTGTACTCAAAAGGGCCACATCTCTACTGTAGTTGGGGCATCTGGAACTCATTTAGAAGCTTTAATCAGGTAGATTCAAAGCATTTAAAGCATAGACCAACACGGCTGATCCCCAGCAAAACCAGCATATCACTGTCACCTGAAAAATCTTTGGGACAAGGAAAAACATTCTCGCCTTAAAATGGAAGTATATGGAGTCATTTTGCCTAGTAATTCTGGACCATCCATCTAACAGTGTCATTCCTGTAATGACATTTGGACACAACACAAACAGCAACTGGCTTTTTTAGGTGAACCAACGAATTAGGTGCCGATATGTAGGTCAGCAGCAATGGAAGTTAATATGCTGCAGAACTAACATATGTGTTGTGTTGTGTTTTGATGCTGGTATGCTGGTCAACCAGTATAACCAAGCTGGGTGACCATCTTAAACCAGCATAACACTAGCTTCAACCAGGATAGACAGATTCTGGTCTGTGGTGTTTTTTTTTTTGTTGTTGTTGTTTTGTTTTTTAGCAGGGTTGTGCCAGCTATTGGATGATTGCATGCCTTGTTAAACTCTATATCCACTTTTATGAGCACTTTTTCCACCCCAAAAGTGGTTCTGAGCTCTACTCCTGCACTCCAGGAGCAGCAAAAAGTAAGGGCGCTGAAACAGCAACAATGCGCAGAAGACGAGGGGCGGCCATACTGCGCTCATTGAGTAAGAGTGGGTGTGTAGCAGTGGTGTAGAACTGCTCTCCCCCACTATAACCACTACTCTCTACACCAGAATACCACATGAGCGATTAAATGCCACCCCTATAGAAAAGAGCTACAGTAATGATACAGGACTTTCTTTTCCTTATAGTACATTATTCAGAAAGTTCTGGATCAGCATACTGCACTACAGCTTCGTATAGCATTACTACAGTGTGTGTCTATAAGGGTCACATGGTTAGAGTTGATTTTTCTCCTAACTGCTCCAACCTGTGCATGCCCAACCCCGTCCACTCTATTTCCCAGGGTCCTTAAAAAGTGACCTGGTGTTTTGTTGCGCAGGTTATTGTACCTGTGTGCACTTACTTGCACTTTTATTCTGGGAGCCTACAGACACCAGCTCTAACCTCAAGACCAGTGAAGCCATAACCTCGCACTTTCCCACTACATCTGCACGCGCGCATGCAACTCTTTTCATCCCGTGGCGTTTAAAGGTCTAACCAAAATGCGTCTCCGCGCGCAGCTGGTTTGGACGCAACGAAAACTCGACCGTGCAACACACAGCCTGGCTGAAACGAAGTCAGACTGGTGCACTGGTTAAAGAGGGGTCAGTAGAAGTCAGTGCACTCCGTGAACCGGACTCATGTGGGGCAAGAGGAGCTTTTATAAACACTAATCCGGAGCGCTGATGCCTTCTTTTGCACATCGCGCCATAACACTTTGTTCTGATTAGAGAGAGAGAGAAAAACATCACAGTCTATCAGTACACGCTTACCAGCCATGCCCCATGTACAGGAGATAGAGACCTACCTGAGGGGTGCTGAGGAACTCCTCTCGCCTCTCTCGAGATCCACTGTTACTTGTGTTTGTTTGGAGCTGTAATCCACTGGGGTGCTAACATTCTGTGGGAGCTTCAGATCAGACGGACTGGAGTCCGTGTGCAGCGCAACGCCGCCTACTGGCGACAGACCGAACTGGCACAACAGCGGCGCAATCGCGTTGCATAACATCACAGTTAAAACCCCTTTGGCGTCCTAAAATTGGAATATAGGACTTTCTCCGCCAGCCAGCCTGTAAAGAGTAAACAGTGTTATTTTTTTTTTTGGAATCTGCATCAGAACAGCGCAGCTGTGACAACCTCAGCAGCAAACGCAGAAATACAGACAGACCAGATGCAGATCAGTGACTTAATTAGGGCCCACATTGCCACAAGGGGTCCCACAGATATACAGTATTCAGTGTGTGTGTGTGTGTGTGTGTGTGTGTGTGTGTGTGTGTGTGTGTGTGTGTGTGTGTGTGTGTGTGTGTGTGTGTTTGTGTGGGTGGGTGTATCTATATGTGGGGCCCTAGGTAATGACACCAACCAAAAAATAATATAGATAGATAGACAGTTTGACAGACAGACAGACAGACAGATAGATAGATAGATAGATAGACAGATAGATAGATAGATAGATAGATAGATAGATAGATAGATAGATAGATAGATAGATAGATAGATAGATAGATAGATAGATAGATAGATAGATAGATAGATAGATAGATAGATAGATAGACCTTATGCAGCTACAGCAACTTCAACTCATCTGGGAAGGCTTTCCACAAGTAAACCCAGACCCGTCTATTATATTGCCAGATAGAGGAGAACGCACTGTTCCTGAGCTGATCTAAACCTGAAGTTTGGAGGTCTGTGGCGATTGACTCTGCAGAAAGTTGGTGACCTCTGTGCACTATGACCCCTTAGCATCCGCAGACTGTCATTTTACGTGGCCTACCACTTCGTGGCCTGTCGCTTCCACTGTGTTACAATTCCACTGACAGTTGACTGAGGAATATTTAGTAGTGAGGGAATTTCCCGACTGGACTTGCACAGATGGCATCCTGTCACAGTACCACCCAGGAATTCACTGAGCTCCTGAGAGCAGCCCATTCTTTCACTAATGTGGGTCGAGGCAGTCTGCATGCCAAGGAGCTTGGTTTAACACACCTGTGGCCATTGAAGTGATAGGAACACCTGAATTCAATTATTTGGATGAGTGAGTGAAAATAAACATCTCTGTTAGCTTTAAAAGAATGAAGAAGCAGAAACATATTAAATTGGGCCCATATTCTACATTTCCCCCCTCGGGTCCACGAAATCTCTTATTACTTATTAATTGTGGTGTTATGTATTAAAACAGATTTGATCTTACTAACTGACCAACTCAACTGACAGTTTTTGTTGCTGTGCCTTACATATGTAAAAATATGTACCAAGTTTTAATCTCTATGGAAACGAGCAAAGCATAAATGCTCCAGAGGGTTATTACATACAGTACTACATATACCACAATGCTTTGCTGTAACCAGCTTTTCAGAATGACTCCTGACTAACCTCCCCTTAGGCTGCAGTCAGAACGCCTGCTGTCACAGGTTATGCAGCAGCAGGAAGAACAAGAGCAGCAGGCTAGTGACATCTGTCCATCTCACACTGCTAGGCAGGACACTGCAGAAGCAAGGACCTTTGTTGTTGTTTGTTTGTTTGTTTGCTAATTGTGTATAATTTATACCGAGTTACATCACAGTCCAGTTTGCAGATTTGGAGGACAGTAGCTCAGTAACTGTAACTGGCTACTTATGTAGTTTTTCTGAGTATCTGTACTGAAGTATCTCTGTTCTGGGGGGCTTTGACTTTAACTCCACTACATAATATCTCACTGTTTACTGCACTACATTATGGCCAAGTCTCTCCTGTCTTTTGGCTTCTGTGTGCATAAAAGCGCAAGTGTAAAATGAGCCAACCAATCAGGATACAGCACACACTTTGTTTTTGGTTCTAGCTAATGGAAACTGTTTACTGTTCTGTGCTTATGATCATTGTAATAGACATCAGTGTCAGACTGATTAATGACCTTCTATTAAAGACTGGTGGACCGAGAGACACTATAGGGTCTTCACCTCTGTTACTCTCCATACTTAAGTACATTTGAAGGTTAATACTTTAGTACTTTTACTCCAGTGGAGGTCCAAAAGGAGGAACTTCTACTGATACTGGATGAATTTTTTACAGTCTATTCTTTAACTCAGCTACATGGGTTTTGTCCACCTCTGGCTGATACCCGAAAATTCTGGGATTCACAAAACATACTCAATATGTAAATAATACTCTATTCTGCATTTCTGGTTAGATGCTGCAACTATGCTAACTATGTTATTAGCTGTGGACCTGTACTCTGGACAATGACAATAAAGTTGACTTTTTAATTAATTTAAAATTCTACAGAGGTGGGGTTTCTATCACCAACAGAACGATGTTGACTCTGTAATTGTTTCTATGATGAAACATCCCACATCACACTACTCTGAATGTCTTAATTATGCCTATATTTTAAAACAATCGGTGACAAGTGTCTACTCCAAGTTGCCTGATCTTACCCCCTTGCTAGTATGCTTTTTGACCACATGATGGTGCTGTCATTGCATCAGTACCTCTATCAATCTTACATATTTAAGTCATTTTCAATCACGTTAATCCATCAATGTCCATATGTACATTTATTTTACTCCCTATGTTTTTACCTGAGCACAAATCCAACAAAGAATTATTTGCTTAAAATGTGTGTTTACATCACATACTAAGAGGACTTCGGTCACATGAGACTGAATTTTAACAAAACAATAGAAATCCACATTTGATCGTAAAAACACTTTGGGGTAACACTTTATATTAAGTATTGAGTAATTAATATGACGCAGTGCATTAGTTAACATGAAGAAATACATTAACAATCAATATAAAGTAAACATGCAACAATTGTATGTCTATATGTAGTACTTAAGTCAACCATTGTTAATGTCTTACTTTACAGTAACTCATGGACGACTTTATTTTAGTTGGTCAACACATAATATAAAGTGTTACCAACAGTGTGAAAATGATCTACAGTTAGAAACTCGAACTGATAACACTAGATGTACATTCAAATCACACAAAATTGTATCAGTCACAATTTAAACCAATCAAAAAAAGTTGTGTGCTATTTTCCATTAAAATACTTGTTGGGTGGGCTTTACTATTTAAATAGGCTCAAGAACAGGCTTAAACAGGGAATAGGCTCGTCCTGTGAAAGACAGTGCTAAAGAAATATAACGATGACCTGGAGGGTTAGGGTTAGTCCGAGATATAAAACCTGGTGTTATAGTTGCAACCCATTCTGATCATTTCTGGTGAATTATGTCACATGAAAGAATTTGACCCCAGAACATGCCATTACATAACCTATGATATGCTAACCATTTCTCTAGGTAAGACATCTGGCCTTACAAAAGCAGATGTTAGTGGTTGAGTAATACCCTCCTGAGACTCTACAACCTCATACAAGGACACCACTTATCAGCTTCCCTGCGTTGTGTGCATTAATGCTTTAGCTTATAGCTGTTGATGAAATTACGACAGGTTGTACATGTACTACCATGTTTATGCAATCCAGTCTCAGTGATCTCAGTGATGTGAGAATCCCATAAAACATAAACACTGTCCTAACGAAATGTCGAAATGAATTTATTTGCAGATAGGGCTTGCTACTAAGTCTGATGCACTAATATGAAATGGAACTATTAGAACTAATATGGCTTGAAGTGATATTAAGAAGTCAGCATGACATTAAATATGTATTAGGCTAACCTTGGGGGAAGAACCTCCCCTCCTCCTCAGGGTAATATACCTCCACTCCCATATTTTATTTCCTGAGGAAATTACGCAGACAGATTTGGTCTTAACACGTTTGGTGCCTATGGTCTAATTTATTCAGAGTTTATCAATAATTTAAAAATATGATTTATTAAATATAGCAGGATGAACAAGAATGTACTGTTAGTCATAAAGTCATAATAGTCATATGATACATATGATTGGGGGCCCAAGGTGAGAAGTTCTTTTTTACCATATCACTACACAACCATTACTTGATTCGATTTTCATTATACAGTGGCTCACTGGAGTTTAGTTGACAACTGAGTGTTAGTGTTACATGCTAGCTGTAGCGATGGCTAGCTAGAAGTTTTAACCATTAAGCCATACATTGATAGAGGTCTTATTTTAAGTCTATTTTTTAAAAATGTAATTACTTGATGTATTAATTATACATTTCATGAATCATTGGTGACAGATTGATGCTAGAATCAAAAGGGAAGATTTTTCCTGTCCTGATAGTGGGGTCCATTTGAACATTTTCTTTTTCATGCAAATAAAACAAAACTGACTGCTGTTCTGGTTTGTTTTCTTGACCTGTGTGCAGGTCTTCACATCATTATCACACTAAGCTCAGGCAGAGATGTGGTTTAATGGAGATTGCTCTTAAGGTGAGATTGTTTGTTTCCCATCTCTTACATTGACAACAGAACAAAGTTCTATTCAATGTATTTTGTACCAAAACAATCCAGCGAAGCAGCCTAATAGTTATCCCACGTGTAAACCAAACTCAGTATTAAGCCTGCTTGTGTAATCTGTATTAGATGATTTGAGGCTGTGTATATGATGTATGCAAGTGCTGTTTGATTGTGAATGCTCATGTCACCTAAACACACATCTAAACACACTGCTACTTTGCTTTTTGGCCACATGGTGGTGCTGTTGCTGTCTCTAACTTCTGAATGGAAGCCATTGTCACCTCGCTGATGTCTTTTTTTACTGTACATGTATTTGTTCGATATACACTCTGAGCTTGTGTGAGACCACATTTGTTTAAAATCAATCCAACCACATGTCTAGTTTTTATCACTGTTCCGGAATACTATTAATCTTGCAAAAGCACAAACAGCAGGAAAAATATGGCGAACTATGAAGTTTAGGATGATACTGTATGCTGGGTTTTATTGCCTGAACATTGACTCTGCTAAAACGGAAGTGAGTGTCTGTTTCAGTGGGTTGAGAAGTGAGTCAGTTCTTTGAGAAATGCTTAATAAGGCCTAAACAAATCAATGATTTAACAGCGCAACTACTATAAACAAATAAACCGTATAGCCGGGAAAGCACTAAAATGTGTAGGGCAAGGTGTCTCCAGGAACAGGGTGGAGAAACACTGTTGAAAGTACACCTGGATGACATCAATATCATGTTTAATATGCATTGATAGGAGTAAAGAAGAACAAATGATGTCGAGATGCAAGCAAAGCCATTCAGAGAATGTTTGGTCTAAAACGATCCCTTCTAGAGAATCTTGCAGAATTGTTAACAGTGGAAATGATAGGAACTAAACATCTAAAGGGTTTAAAGGGCCCATATTCTACAACGTTTTTCTATATTCTTTTTTCTTGCGTATAATCTATAACATTTGCATGATTGTATGTACCAAACATGACCACAATTTAATTCACCTCACCATTTTCTAATCTCTCTTTGTCCCTTAGAATGAACCAGACTGTTTATGCTACTGTGCCTTTAAAACTGATCTAAGCTTTATTAACTCTATTTTGACTGTAATGTACTGAGCCTCATTTACCAAAGCACTCTGAGCTAAAACACTCCTTAGAACTTCTATATGAGTTGGTTGCTGTGATCTTACAGAAACAAATACATTTCCAAACAGGCTGTTTTTGAAGCTCTGAAGTTTTCATATATGTTCTGTATGTGAATGAATGGAGCGAATGGTAAAGGTTAAAACTTTAAAGGAGCGATATGTAAGATGATAACAATAATATGTAGGGTTTTTAGTTGCAAAGCAAAATGAACTAGCCCATCTTGTCTTGTATTACCAATTTGTACCTCACAGAACCATAAGTAAGTCACTGTAGCATTGAATCTGCCGTCAGTTGCCACATGAACAGATGAAGAAGAAGCACTGCCCACTAACATCAACAAAACACATCAAAAACCAACAAAACAAGACACAACAAATCGAGCTAACACTGGTGCTGCTTTCCACCACCTGGAGACGCTCTTGCCGGGTTAAGGGATGAAGTTTAATGGTGAACTCGCAAAGTAAGTACACATGACTTGGAGTGAAGAAGGAGGAGCGGCTGTCTGTGAACGAATTTGATAGATTACCTTATCGTACACATTGCTCCTTTAATAATGCTAACAGGTCGCTTTATTAAAATAAGATTGTGGAAACCATTTTTTTACGTTGTGGGTGTTTTTAAAGCCTCTAAAATCTCTTTCACAGAAAGTTATTACATGAAATGGTTATGAATATTGCTGCCTCATATCTGACACAGTGTTTTACAATGGGCCTATGATAAAGTTTTGGCTCAAAATGTATTTTGATGCATGTATCTTAATCCATTCATGGTACATGTAAGGAGGTTTAAAGCAAAATAGCTCCCAAAGAATCTTCTTTCATTACAGATTTGTGACAATTTTATCATCACCATAATCATTATATATAAACTCAGAAGGTGTTTGTAGGTTCACTGCTGGTTTTGGGTAGTAAATAAAACTGATATACTTGTGTTGTAGACCATGGAGACCCCCGCTTCCCATCACTATCACTGTAAAGAACCAAAAGAGTCTGTTTCTGTACGAATGAACCATTTCACAGCAAACCTCTCTGAATAGACTTCCTAAATCTGTTTACAATTTAGGGACCGAATTATTCAGAAATGTAACAATTGCTAACAGGCTCCTTTAATAAACATGTGGTTCCTAAATACTGAAAATCTAAAATTAGTTTCGACTGATTTGTTCTGTTCTGGTTCTCACACATCGTAAACTAAACAGGAAGCAGAGTTCCAGAAAAAAATATATGTGTACATAAATTAATTCTATTTTTGATATAACTGTGGGCCATTTCTTTTGGTCCATTCATCTGATAATTTGCACATAATGTAAAAGGACAACATTTTCAAATGATGTCAGAAACTGAAAATACTACGTTACAGCTAAGCTTTGTTATTGACTGAAGCATAACATTGACACTGTTGTGTGAACACAATACCACTGACACAGACGATACATGCCCCAGCACTACTTTGAATGATCTCTCCTTCTTATTCCCACTCTCTCTTCTGCCTAATCACCAGATGGCACTTCTCTCTCTCTCTGCTCACACTTCACCAAGGGAGTCAGGAAGCCACAGAATAACCTGCAACATGTAAGAGCTGGCTCATCTGTCCTTTCTTACTCCCCCAACTACTGCTCCCTGTGGGGTCGCTGACCTGTCACCACCCAGCGAGACAAAGCTAGGAAGACATAAGACACGCAAGCCTTGGCATCAATTATTGAGCGAAACCCTGCCCACAAAGTTTCTTTTATTAATGAACTCATCCGACAATATTCTTTAAATACCCCTCCGCCGTGTGCTCGGGCAGGCAGAATGTAGAGGAAGGCATATTAAATAGGAGAATATGATACATGCTGTTAACAATTGCGGCCTTGTGAGGCTGAGACTGAGACCAGGGCTTGGGTTACACCTGTGTCTTCTCGTGGATCATGCCAAAGCTTGATGCTTTTAAGCTTATTGGCACTGCTTAAGTGATACTTCTACAACTAATCCTAAACTGTTATGAAAGCAAAGTAATTACACCATAGTTAGGCCTTACTTAACCCAGGCGTGCTGTGCACTGATCTCTCAAACATGAAACTTTTTGGCCAAAATCAATAAAGATAGGTTTGGAGGAAACACGGAGCAGCATTGAATGAAGCAGCATTGTCAGCTGTTAAGCACGCGTGGTTGCCAGTGGCACAGGAAACACTGCACTGGAATGGAATCCACAAGATGAGGTGGATGAAGTACACAAACTATGTAGTTGAGTTTAAGTAGTAATACACAAGTGTACTTAAGTATGCACTAAAGTAGCACTATTTATTATGAATCCTGATTAACAAAACTCTTAATCAACTCACTGTAGGTTAAGAGACTCTAGTGTCACTCTCAGTCCACTCGTCTTTAATAGCAGGTCATTAATTAGTCTGATGTCTATGCAAATGATCATAAGCACAGAACACTGAAGGACAACAGTTTCTATTAGCTACACCAAGCTCTGCCCAACAGGCCAAAACGAGCTCAAAACAAAGTGCACGCTGTACCCTGATTGATGGACTCACTTCACACACTTCTTTCATTTGGACATGTTACGTCATTATGCTGACATAAGCCAAAAGAAAGGAAAGATTTACAGTACAGTAACCTGTTACATTTACCGAGTTACCGTCCACCACTGTAACCCACTACATATCAGCAACCGTGACACCTGCAGTCAAGAAGATGAAACTGAAAAGATGATGGTGCTTTACCATGGACTCCTTTTCCAGAAATGCAAACTGAAACTTTTGCAGTGGTTCTCACAGTTAACAGACCTTGAACGTCATCGGTAACCCCGTAAGACTTCCTGAAAGAATAACAGAACTAGAAGCATTCTGCAAGGAAGCGTAAGTGAAGCGTTCTAAACAAGATTGGAAAGGTTCATAGCTGGCTACTAAAGGTGTTTGCAAGCAATGCTATCTTCCAGATTGGGTGTTATTAACTTCCTGGGGTCTAAATGAGTCTTCCCGCTTTTGCTTTCAGGGGTATGTTCCTCGAATTTTAAATATCTTCTTAAATTCGCCTTTCAACGTGATCCAACAAGATGCCTGTAGGTCTCATATTAAAATGTTCAGGACAATATTAGTTCTCTCTGTAATGAGAAACCACTGCAGAAACTAAAGCATACCTTTTCACATCTCAGTGAAAGGTGAACAATGCAATGGAACAACACATCCAAAGTGAATTTCCAAGTTCCTATTGAATTCATTGGCCAAATGTAGATGGATACAGAAACCCACCAATAATGTACAGTGAGAAGCAGACCATGTGTATCCCAACCCCCCTTTCTTAGACATGGATATGACTCATGTGATAATGAAACTGAAAGAGTAGACTACAGATTCAGGAAATGTTTTTTTTGCACTATATTATCATATATATTATGTATTGGTTATACTCTATGACTCTATAATATGTAAATACACTCCTTCTGACAATAGTAGATAATAGATAAGATATATTTGCACACAGAAGGAATTAACTGACAGGAATGAAACTTGGTGGGTAGGTTTGACATTGCTAGGCATGCAAGTGATTGGAGTTTTATGCTCGGCCGCGCATGTGACATGAGCAAGGACAGGCCTGTACTCTGCACCTGACTGACCCAACAGCCATGGCTGCTTATGTTCAGCAAGCAGTGACGCATTCCACAAGTCATCTTGTTAGTGTCAGCACCATTAGCACATGGCTGTACAACACAAGACAACATGCACACAGGCGTTACTGAGAGACAGTACTTCTGTATGTGTAGCTCAATAAAGTTTGCCCATATCAGTCTACATTTATCGCCATTTATTGTTCCTGGTAACCTTTATCTTCCTTTCCAATAGCATTGCAGTCTGGCAATTCCTTCTGAGTGCAACAGTTCTCTTAATGATCAGTGTAAATATATACTTAACCAATAATACAATAAACTCTAAACTTTATAGGAGAAAACAAAAGTAGATTCTGTACTTTTAATGTAAATGATCTTTCTTCAGGCAGTTTTCAAATATGACTTGGCCAGAAAAATGTCAAAAATAAATACAGGCAGGAAATGAAAATGTACTTCCATGTAAATTAGCCTGGCTATCATACTTTTTAGTTAGCTAAACACAAAGTAAATGTGGATACGACTACAGAGCATGGCTGCAACCTACAGGTTACTGTATTAAACCTGTCTGGGATTTTGTTAAAGATTTGAGAATTTTCTGCTCTGTCTTAAACTGTGACTTAGTTACAAACTGTAACATGTGAAAGCTGAAACAAAAGTTGTGATTAAGAAGCTGGAAAATGTCAGCTTCATTTAGAGATGAACATCAGCCATGCCTGTTGACAGTTTGATTCCTTGGAAAGATAATATAAATGTCCACATCACCTTCACAGCCTGCAACCATAGATTTCTCCATAGCTTTCTTTGCTGTTGTAACACTGTTGTATGTTCCACCATTCTGTTCCAACTTCAGTGGAGTCAATACTGCTACTGACTGCTGATTGGTTAACATTACTACTGAGCGCTGATTAGTTAGCATTGCTGCTACTGACTGCTAATTGCTTAACAGTACTGATACATAGGGCTGATTGGTTAGCATTACTGCTACTGAGTGCTGTTTGTTTTGCACTGCTGCTACTGAGGGCTAATTGACTAGCATTCCTGCAACTGAGCACTGAGTGGTTAGCATCACTGTTGCTAAATGCTAAATAGTTAGCATTACTTCTACTGAATGTTAATTAGTTGGAATAACTGCGCCTGAGTATTGATTGGTTGACAATACTGCTACTAAATCCGGATTGGTTAGCATTACCGCTACAAAGCGCTGATTGCTTGCTATTATTGCTGTAACTGTAGCAATAACAGGAATTTGAAAGCGGTCAAAAATGTGCAATGCAGCAGTGCAGCAGACATAAAAGACGAGAGATATTACACTGTTTGAAAAGGGGAAAATACAAACTAAGTGAAGTCAGTTCTAAGGAAATGCAAGGTTACCCACGATTGCAATGTGCTAAAATAAGGTACCGCAAGAGCTCAAACAGGAAACCTTAAAAAGCACTTTAAGATGATCAGGTCATGTGTGTTGCTTACATCACAGAAAATCACATGTACCTTGTTTCTCTTTTCATTAAAAGCAATACAATAGGATATAAATGCTGCCAGTGTTTGAAAAGGTACTGCTCCTCACATACACATCCATATATGAAAAGTATGACCATTTATGACCATTAAGACCAACTCATTTGTATACAGTTTATATTTCTATTCAGGCTTTAGCAATTTAAGCCCAGCTGTTCATGTTGAGTTTCAGCCTATACTGCTTTCAGGCACAATACAGGACAGCCAGTCAGAACAGAGCTTGTTTACATGTACCGGTTTCAAAAACAAGACATTGGAAAACCATATAATTAAAAATGGTAAAAAATTGTTGTCCAAAATAGAACAATCAAATCAAAGAACAAATGAAACGTGCAGAGCAAACAGCCAACTCTGAATTAAAGTTGTCTATGGCCTTGTTTAAAATCTGGGGGCTGAAGTTGGATTCCTTTTCACCAGCTTGTTAAATGAATTTTCTGTTCCACCTTAAAGGGTGCCTCAGTTACAAGCTGTAGCATTTAAGGTGAAACCAGAAATGTGATTAAGAAGCTGGCAGGTAGGGAGTTCATTTTAGCTTCATTCAAAGATTAACATCAGTCATGCCCATTGAACAGTACTTTCACTGGAATTGGGATAAAAAGAGCCAACGTCACCTCCACAGCCTGAAACGGTACACTGGGCAAAATTCAGCCAACTTATTACAGATGATTTTGAGCAAATTGATATTTTGGCTCAAAAGCCTGAATAACACAACATATCAAGTAAAATTACACATTTGATAAAACATTTATTACAGAGAAAGAATATTTTTATCCAAACATTCACCATTCTCTCCTTCTCTTTCTCTCTGTGGAGGAACTAAACTCCAGTTGATCAAGCTTTATCAAAAATACCTCACGTCCACAAAGCTCAAATTACCATCTCACCACAATTCCTTAAATGATTTAGCAGTTGGTTTTAAGGTGGCACAGAGTATTTAAAGTTGTCAGTCTAATTGAGTTAGTGATGATTTCAAACAGGCTCAAATTTTTTTAAATATATGGTTGCTAGCTAGCTAAGGCCGCACCTGCTAAATCTGAATTTCGTACAAATTATTTGACAGTATAATTTAAATAATTCTTATGAATTTCTTACATTGACATTACAAGGCTAATGTATGAAACTTCAGCATACATTTAGCAATATGCTGTAACTTATTAGCTACATCAGCTTTATTAGTAACCATTTGGCCATGTAGTGGAAATGAAGTTTAAGGGTAAACTTAAATCTAAGAGTAATTCTGCTTATTATATTAACCTTAATAATTACTTTGACCCTTAAAGTATATCATGTTAGGAAAATGTTGTGAAATAAATCAGTTTAACAGCAACATAAACTACTAGCATTTATCTGTATTTGTGTCAGTTAATTGCAAAGTGGTGGCCTGAATGACCTTGTTCTTTCATTCTGAGGGGACCTTTGGCCTGGACCCACATTTTCCTTAAGCTGTTTATAGTTTTAAGGCCATAAAACTATAAAAAAAGTTTTGCAAAGTAATTACAGATGCCTTCTCTTCTTGATGTGCTTGTCTGGTTTACACTCATCGTCAGAAGAACAGTTGCATCCAGAAGGAAGTGTCAGATTGCAAAGCTATAAAGGCAGATAAAGGTCACCGGGAACAATAAATTATTCTCACGTAGGTCCTGCAGATTTTGCAGTACTTTTTTTTTACACTCAGTTTGAGGTGGAGACAACTAATGAATCAGTGGGTAGAGGGACAATTTGTTGTCATGTGTCACATATCCAGAAGGCCTGGTGTCACACCACCTCCACCCGTATCGCCAAATGTATAGGAACTGTGTGAGAATATTCAAGTTGTATGGGATGGATTATCATTGAACACAATAAGTGTTAAAAAAATAAATATATACATATTTTTTATATTTTATTATATATGTTTTATATATTCACTGTTACCAGTGAAACCCATGATTATGGTTAGGAGTGTATCACAGTGAGGACCCCACCATTAATGACTACTGCTAGAAATTTAGAGTGATGGTCTGTTAGAATATGAGAAGACTTCAGTGTACTGAGTCAGGTGAAGCAATGCCTATGGTTAAAGAGTTTGAGTGTGTTGTAACGAACTCAGTAGTGGGTGAAAGCCACAGGGAGTTAGCTGCTTTCCCAACCACCATAAAATAAAGTCCAGGCGGGAGACAGCCGTTCGAGAACTGGATCCTTTATTGGGCAGAGGAGCACCCACACCTCGTGGTTACAATCACAGAACCGTGTGCCGTTCTAGTAAATCGTTAGCTGGAATTTTCCCTCTCCCGCGCTCTTGACATACGCCGCGCATGCGCTCCTTGCTGGCACTTAAAGTGACCGTTACAGTGTTCAGGCAGCAGTATCATCAGGAGTGTGAGTGAGTGGCATGCATGTGAAGCAAGCAGGAAGCTCTACAGTGGTCAAATAAGTCCAAAAGGCAGGTGAGCAGTGGTACCCATTCAAGGCAGATGAAGCGACAGCCTCAGACCACACAGGATGGGCAGCTGTGCAGTTTGACAGTGAAGCTCATGGTTAGTTCTGTTTGAGGTAAATGAGAACAGCACATCATGCGCAAGGAGTTATTATAGCCTAATTAAAAGGAAGAGATGTGAGGCTTCCTGAGAAAAGATGTGAGGCTTACTGAGATAATAGTGCCTCTCTGCTCCACTGTCAACAAACCTGAGTGAGCGTGTAACAGCAGTAGGATGACGGCAGCAAAGTTTAGCTTAGTTTACCATAATACTTAATAAATACATAATGAAGGCCCAAATCTGCACCTTTTATCTAGCAGGAAATACTAAATACCAAAGACTCAGTTAAACAAGTAGGTTTTTAGTCTAGACTTAAAAACTGAGGCTATGGAAGGTTGTTCCAAAGCTGGGGGCTTTGTATGAAAAGGCTTAAGCCCCTTAACTTCATTAATGCCAGATACTAATAGAGAGTCAGTGCCTTGTGGTCTTACTAGGTATGATGGTTCTTCTTCCTTTTTTTTTCTTCTTCTTTTTTTAAACAAGGAAACAGGTCATATCAGATGAAAAACAGCATAAACCGCATCTGATACTGGGTCACACACATGATAAAAACAACAAATAAACAAACAAGTAAAAGGACCAACTCAGATTACTAAAATTTCCTATCCCTTTCATTTTACTTTTCTCCCCCTCAATACCCGCCTCCCCTCCCTCCACCGTCCACCCATCCCTTTTTCAGCCCCATTCAACTTCAACTCCATAACTCCCATCCCCTTAATATCCACGCTCCTTCTACTTTCCCCCACTCATTGACCCTAATGGCACCCACCCATCCCCAGAACCCTGGGGTAGGCATGATGGTTCTTAATAAGAGACAGGTTCACCCAAGCAGTGAAGGGAGAGGTCTTTTATAGTTTTATTTATCAGTAAAAGATTTTTGTACCTAATTTAACTGGCAATCAATGTAGTGATGTAGTCAAACATACTGGTTCCTGTAAGATGTCTGGCTGCAGTATTCTAGGTTAACTAAAGGTTGTTAAGGCTTTTGCTGAGTTCTCTGGACAGCAGGAGCTTTTTTGCATTCTGTAGTGACAGTGCATTTCTTAATTTGGCAATATCTTAAAGATGAAGGGAAACTACTCCAGTAATATTGGTTATATCAAAGGACAGATCTGGATCAATCGTGACACCAAGGTTTTTTCAGACATATTTGATGCAACCAGTCAGTAAGATCTGAGCAATTCTTATTACTTCTACAAGATTTTCTAGCCTGTCATTTCAAGATCAAGCAAAACCACTAAAGATATGTTTCCTGGTCAGAGAATAATATGAGATCATTTACTATTTACATTAGTGCTGTCTCTGTACTATGGTGAGGCCTAAAACCAGACTAAAATTTGTATGTATACGATTCCTATATAAGTAGGAGCTGAGATGTTGTGCCACAACATACTAAATAAATCAACTAAATAAAATAATTTTAGCAGTATTTAGATAGTCCACCCTCTGTCTTTATTACAGCTTGAACTCCTTTCACCAGACCTGTGTTCAGTGTTTCAAAGAGATCATCATGTTTATGATGTTAATTCATTCAGTCATTTATCTGCTGATAACCGCGTCCCTTGCACATTTATTTATTACTTTTGCACTGTCTTTTCTACAGCCTGCAGTTATATTTGTACTCTTGTATATATTTCTTGCCTCCTTACGAAGTGAGATATATTTATACATTTCTATTTACATATCCATCGATAGTGACCCGCACTATGTATAGTTTTATAGCTTAATAGTTAATAGTTGCTAAATTTCCTTCGGGATCAATAAAGTATCTATCTATCTATCTATCTATCTATCTATCTATCTATCTATCTATCTATCTATCTATCTATCTATCTATCTATCTATCTATCTATCTATCTACCTACCTACCTATTTTTTACACCTCCAGAGTTTAGAGTTTGTTTTACTTCATTCGTCCATGAAAACTTTTACTCTACATGTCAGTTGTGTGAGGTTTGATGTTCATACTAATAATTGTCTTCTCACAGAGAAAGGATGGACTGAAGCACCTGTGCTGTTTTTTTTTTTAAGTGAAGCGAAAGTGGAGCTTGATTGAGAGACCTCCTTTCTCTCAAACAAAGCTTTAAGGACTTTAATGTCATGGTGACATTTTTGGGGGTTCTGCTGATGTTGGGAACCTTTATTCTCTTATAATCTCTTATGATCACCTTTTTAAATTTGCAAATGGATTATTTTGGATTATCTGAAATAATTTACTGGCCAAATTGGGAATGTTGCCAGAGGTTCTAAAAAATTAATTCTAACGTTTAAAGAACATTTTTAATGATGTTTATAACTTCAGATAAAGTTCCTATAAGGTTGCATGTAACTAAGACATAATGTTGTGACACACAGATTATGCTTATCGATTATTCTCAGCGCAACATTTAGTAAATGTTTTATGGATGTTAATAAGACCTGAAATGTTACAATGTTTTTAGAAAACGTTCTCGTGCCTTTGGAATGAGCATTCTTGGCACCAAAAGAAAAAAACACAATACATATTCTGAAACATTTTTAGAAGTCATTTCTAGCCAGGATTGCGCAATATTGCATTTCATCAAAAATGATGATCACAAGAAACAGTATTAATGCATGTAAGAATTTTTTATAAACATGACATATACAAGGCGTTACCAGTGTCAAATTTTAAATTATTTTAATTTATTATCAAACCTGAAAATAGGGTTAATGTAGTTGATTCACCTATGAGCTCACCTGAGGTGCTCGGCTAACAGGGTGAACAGATTTCTTAAACTTTAATTATTTTTTTTAACAATAACCGTATTTTAACAGTCACGGTTAACTACTGTGTTTGTCAGTAAGGCATGGCCTGTGCCAGGCTTGGCTGACCTCTGGCTGTTGTCCTTGGGGCAGATGAGTGGAGAGTGGAGGGTGGTTCTCCTCTCAGGGTGGAGGGCCAAGCACTGAGGAGGGGAGGATGTTAGATAAAGGCCCTTTGTTCCAGCGTGCCCGGGGCCGGCTCTGGGCCGGTGCTGTTGAGTGACAAGACTTGTCTCGCGGTCACCATGGCGCTTGCTTGTCTGTCATGGACCCAGAGACCTCTGTCATCAGGCACACAAAGGGCATGATTATAGCCCTGATTATGCTTATGATGACAGTGGTCAGAGAAGGCCAAAGAGCAAAGCAGACCAGGCTGCGGTGACTTAGGCTGCCTGCCATATTTCTGGGGGCGATTGGTTCTTGTGAGACAGTTACACTGTTAAACATAAGGTTCTTAAGTGTTTCCTTGCTTTGATGAATGGCTCCAAAATGTAAAAAGGGGAAAATCCACTGATATACCAAAGTCAGTGGAACCAGGGGTCCTAATAATATTACTGAATAACAATAATATTACATGTTATTCAAAATATCCAGTAAGCATACAAGTTTTATATGTAGATAAAGGCAAAACAGTGGTATATCTGAATAAACTATGTTTTACTTAAGGAACTGTTTCCCTGCATGTACCTCTTACTTAAGAAAAATTACACTTGCTCTCAAAAAATAGTTGCACAAATACTAGCACCACCGATACAGAATCAACCAACAGGAATAAAACTTGGTAGGTAGGTTTGACACCACGAGAAATGAGAAAAATTCAAGTGACATAAGCAAGGGCGGCCCTTATTACTGTACCCGACTGACCCAACAGTCACGATACCGGACACTAAGCGAACTGTAATGCCATCTAAGAGTAATCCTGTTAGTGCCAGCATCATTGGCAGATGGCTGCACGACCCAGGGCTACATGCACACACAATGTTAAGATGACTGTCCCTAACACCAAATCAACATTACTGCCAGACTGTCATGGAGTGACTCAGAATGGCAGCGAGTCCTCTTCAGTGATGAGTCCCACTTTACCTTGGTGGAGACGACCAACAAATTCATGTGTGGAGGCATCATGGTCAGTCCCAAAATGAATTTATTTTGTCACGCGTCCAGAAGGCTGTGTGAGAGAACTGTGTGAGAATCTTCAAGCTGCATGGGATGGATTATCACAGGACGCCATTAGGAAACTCTACAACTCTAAACATCTGGCCATACTGAGAGGCACTACTTCCATATGTGTAGCTCAATAAACCATATCAGTCTAGATCTATCTTCCTTAACAATAGCATTGCAATCCGACACTACCTTCTGGGTACAACGATTGTTTTGATTGTTTTGATGATTTTTTGGCGGAAGGAATTTTAAAAATATGTTTTAGGCCAAAAGCTAGTCTCTAAACCAGAGGCGCTTTAACCTGTTCATGGGCCCTGGGGCTAACGGTGGTTGTGGACTCTTTGGTTCAAGTTACACGCACTATCCATAAACTTAAAACCTTAGGTGCATGCATTGACTTAAACTCAGAACCAAACCATTGAAAGCTATTTACTCAGATGGCATAACTAGATGAGTATGTTAAAAACAGACAACTGACATGTACAAAGGCGACACAACAACAATAACACAGCAACCAACACAGTACAAGCCTAATCATCTTAGGCAAAAACCTCCTGCCACCGCAGGCAAAAGAAATGTTCATAGTCTATCTAAGATGTTTGCTTTGATGTTTCCACAAAGCCTGTTTTGGCATTTGTAGTGAAAGAGTATTGTAAATACCTACTTCCCAAATAAATGACAACATTTTTTTTACAGCTTTTGATGAGCAGAAAATACTTTACAAGAAGGAACCTCTCTATAAAACATCCACAGCCAGCTTACATCATTTAACCACAAGAGCTTCAAATGCAAACCCAGGCGATTTGACTGGCCACGATACAGAGAAAGCACCCACAGAAAACAAATCAAATATTAAATCCCAAAGAAATGGGGATAAGTTTGAATGGGAACGTCTGTGATCAATCTGTTTGGGACCACCCAGAGGACTGGGAAAAAATAAAAATCATTGAAAAAAACACACACAGCCAATCAGAAGCCCCGTCTTACTTGAGTCTTGTGCATTGAATCACACCTACTTAAAACTTCATCATACAAAAAAAAAAAAACATATCTCAAGTATCATGCAGCATATTGTTGACAATTTCATGTAATAATTTAATCTGATGTAACCTTTAGAGGCATAAAACACACATTTGGTTCCCATCACCACTACTGCAAACTATTGTGACTTTGCAACAGAGCATTTCAGATAAAAACACTGTACGGCTTTGTGTACATTTGAAACGTCCTAAATCATGCAGACATGTGGCTAAATTGGTGTCATTTCCCTTTAAGTGGTGTAGAAACAGGGGAGGGTTTTTAAAGTTCCACTAAAAGAAAATGGTTCCGGTATGGCATCACTTCAAAGAGTGTAAGAGCGTAGAAGCATGAACTAAAGCAAAGGCTTCTAAAGGGTTCTGCTGTGCAATATATACTCCTCACCAGAACGGATCAACCGACTGGCATGAAACTTGGTGTGTAAGTTTGACACTGTGAGACATTCAAAAGTTTCAAGCTTGTCCACACATGTGATGTTAGCAAGGAAGGGCCTTATCACTGTACCTGGCTGACTATATAAGATTGTGTTGTTGTGCATGCTTTCCATTCTGACTCATGCTGATGTTGGCACCATCCTTTGTGAGGGAAGTATGCCTCAGAGATAAGTATGAAAGCATTTCAAGCAGTTGGAGGAAAGGGGTCCCATCATAAAACTCAAGGAAGTGGGATGGGCTTATTGTGTGATATACTGGCCGTGTGGATACTACTACAGCACTCTGTTGGGAGCAGTAGATAGAAGAAGGCACGTACCAGCAACATAATCGATCTGGAAGACCTACACGAACAATGGAGAACGTGAGCTAATGGATTGTCCAACATGCGCAGAGTGAGTCAACAGCCAAGATTGTGGACATTTAGTGAGCAGTGATGTCTTCCTCATCCTGTTAGTGCCAGCAGCATTGGCACACGGCCACATGACACAGGACTACATGCTGTTACAACAACTGTCCTTATCATTGGCAAAGACTGCAACGGTGTCAAGCCACACTGTCGTGGAGATTACTAGCGAATTTGTGTGTGGAGTCACAATGGTCAGTGCCAAGATGAACAGTTTGTTGTCGCATGGCGTCATCAACACTCCTCCCCTACTGCAAAATCTACATGAACTGTGTAAAGGGTAATTAAAGCTGCATGGGTTAGATTATCACAGAACCTCCATGATTCGTGTGCATGTTGCATTAGCAAACATGGTGGCCCGTCACCATACTGAGATACACTACTTCTGTATGTGTAGCTCAGTAAATATTGCCCATATCAGTCTAAATGTATTATCATTTATTGTTACTGGTAAACTTTATCGCAATCCCACACTTCCTTCCGGGTGCACCATTCTTTTTGATGATGAGTGTACAACTCAGTGCTTGTATATGATTCTCCTCATGTCCATTTACCCTTTATTTCCTTAAATAATCCTCCACTGAAAGGGTCTTCAGGGAGACAAAAGTGGGTCCTCCAACAAAATACCTTTTGAGGGTTGTAGGAGTACAGAACCTCCAGGTAAAATTGATTTTACTCTAGCACAGTTTGTGAAACCTTTGGTATCTTGAAAAAATTTCGTTATTCTGAAGTTGCCATACTGGCTGAGAATGCAAGATAGCCGGTAAGCGTAAATTACATTTCACGCCACATCCTGACAGAGGGAGCAGCCACATGAGATTGTGGTAAGAGCGTGACATCCTGAAATAGTGCACAGAAGACTAGCATAGAAGTGAGACCTCATCTGTAACGTCAGTGCCAGAACACACATCTCCCCACTCAGTCACCAACCTCCATGAACGCATAATCAGCGTGCTGCTAATGTGATATAAAAGTAGGTTTTGTACATTTTTGCATCAAAAACAATGTAAATATACCCTTAAAGCTACAACAGCGGCCTTAAAGTCCAACTAGGTACGCTATATAGGTTTCACAGATATATTACCTTCACTTTCCCGGAAGAAAGATGTACGCTTGTTTTCTTTTATGATCTTTTAATGATTTAAAGTAGAAAAACAAATGAAACGTCTGGAGGGTGTATGAGTCAATGTAGCTTCAGAAATATGGGTTTAAAAATGATGGCCCTTAACTAAAGACACTGACGACATACCCTTGAGGACACCACCCCAGTGACACTCTAGACAGCAGACACGGAAGTGTCATTAGCACATCTTCCAAATAAAGCATACTCAAACCTCCGCCGGACATTAACATTATGTATTACATATCTTTGTACTTGAGAAGGAAGCTGCATTTATTGTTTTGATTAATAAATCAGTGGTGAATTGTATATATACCAACTTACATTTCATCTTTCCTTACAGTTAGAAAAAGTGAAATATGTATTAGAATTGATGACTGACTGGTGTTGAATCTAGGGTTGAATCTGGTGTTGAACCCTAACCATTTGCATTTACAGAATTCGGCAAGAAAGCACTTTCATGGAACTTTCAACTGAGTGAAAAAATACATTACCTCCAGCCTCTTTTAAAATATTTGATCGTGATTGTTTTGTTTGTTCTAATAGTTTTATTGGCCTACTACGCTGTTATTATTTCTGTTTACTGTTGTATTGTGCTGTATGTTTAACACTCTATGTATGGCCCTACTGCAAATGCAATCTAGGCCTCAGTGTGCTACCCTTTCCTGCTATAAAGAAAGAGAGGATGAATGAAGAATTTAGTGGTGTGACATTTAGGCAATGTGACATTTTGTTTTACCATTAACATGAAGATTTATGTCACACTATTAATTTCTAAAAAATATCATGGTTTTTATCTAGGGTGCATCAGTACCATTTACTTTGCAAGCCGTGCATAAGCACATCAATGTTTTTCCATAGCTTCTGCAGTTACAGATTTCACTGCCAAACTAAATAACCTACATAGAACTAAGCAGTTGATAGTAGGGTCTGCATTCCCATATGACATTTACATTTCTGGCATTCTTATCCAGAGCGACTTACAAGGTTAATCATATTACAGGTAGGCCAATGCAGTGTTAGGAGTCTTGCCCACAGACTCTTATTGGTGTAGCACAGCATAGTCACCCAGACCAGGATACGAACCCCAGTCTTCCACATGTGGTGGTGGCTACTTGGCAGGTAGTGGTGTTATGCGCTGAGCTACACCAACCATATGACTCTTGTGCCTCAGGACTACAAAAAGGAGTCTGTAGGTGGGAGCAGGCTGAGTATCTACATTGGGAGGGGAACAGATGTTAGTGATTTTGGGTGTGAGTTGGACAAATTCTAATGTATTCTAAAATAGCTGAAATCACACTGTGTGTGTCAGGCCTGAATTTGCGAGGTACAATGGTTAAAGTGACTTTGTGCTCGATTGTGCCATGACCGCATCTCTAGTCTGTTCTAGCAGACCCTTATTCACTTCCAACCACTGAACGGTACTAGATGGTATCCGATGCTGGAATCATGCATTTGTTGCGAGTTCCAGTAAATGAGGGCAGTATTGGGTCGCAGCTTCTCTAGTACCGTCAGTACTTCTCAAGCAACAACTAGCAAATAGTATTTGCATACACTGCATAGTAATAATATGGGATTGGATATTAAAGAAAATGTAGATCATTACTTGATTGATTTTGTTTCTCTATCTCTCTGTTCCTTCTTCAATCATTTATTTATGCAAATATTAAATAAAAAACTATCTTATACATCAGAGCCTTATTAAAACATGGCTGTATCTGTTCTGTGTCCACAAACATCAGACAAAGTGCAAATGCATATACAGTAGTTATACATGCATATATAAATAAACTCATTTCAGGTAGCTGCTATGGGTTAATCCAACCTTTATTGAGACATGACTTTATCAAACCTTGTATTTAAACGTGAAGTAGGAAGACGTCTACCGCAGAACACTGACAATTATGGTGCAGAGCTCAGGCAACAGGCAGTAACATCCTTTAACAGTAAAGTTCGCCCTAAGTTGAATAAGGAGTTCCCCCCACGCTAACTACGAGTTTGTTGTTATGGAAAAAAAGTGTGTTTGATCAGACAGACAGGAAATATCAACCTCCCACTCCTATGAGATCATAGCAGCGCTGCAGATGATAACACATGAGGAATCGTTCTCAACCTTTAGTCAGAAGCTTGCCAGTGCTGTGTTAACGTATACAGTGATACCTTTCTGCTGGCTGACATATTACACTTTCATTGCTTTGATTTACATGAGCATTTAAATAAATGCAAAAGAATGAGCTGCAGTCAGGCACTAAGCATATGAGGCCAATTACGATTCCCCCTCTGGCATTAATTCTACTGCTGCTTAGGTGAGGGTGGGGCTTTAGATTTCATCTGAACCGTCCCCTGGGACCGAGATCCTCATACCTCATAAACGGGAAAACGTTCTCAGTGACTGGCTTTCACTTCTTTCGCTCATACAGCACAACAAGCATGTTCCTAAACTCGTGCATTCAAATTCAAGCTTAAGCATCATTAAGAAGTGCAAATTAGACCAGAATCAGGTTCACCTCCACCCTGCTGGATTATACAGCACACGAAGGAAGAGACACAGAGATAACACACAAAATAAAATGCCAGATTAACTGTATATGAAACACCATTTATAAGACAAGCCCATAGCTAATCCAGGGGTTTAGGTAGGCAGAATGATTTGGGAACAAAGTATACATTTTATTTAACATATATACCACCATTGTAGGAACAAAACCAACTTTTGTCCAGTTTTGTTGTTTTTAAACTTAGTTACTCGGATGGTTCTCAGGTGAGTTGCATGTAAGGATTTAAGTTCACTTTTTTGGGCATGGCTCATTATTTGGACTCTTATTCAGACTTCTATTCATTTTATTCATAAATGTTCTAGGTTCCCTCATGTCCCTTTACATTTATGGCATTTAGCTGACGCTCTTATCCAGAGTGACTTACAAGGATAATCATATTACAGGTGGGCCAATGTGGTGTTAGGAGTCTTGCCCAAGGACTCTTATTGGTGTAGCACAGCATAGTCAGCTAGACCGGGAATTGAACTCTAGTCTCTCACATGGGCTGGTGGTGGTTCCCTGGAGGGTAGTGGTGTCATCCGCTGAGCTACACCAACCAGTGGTTGGTGTCCATGAATACGGTCTGTGGTATCAACCACCCAGTATTAGTATTACGGAATAGAAACAAATGGCACCACAAATAAAAATACATATTAAACTTTTCACAACCAGTATGAAATACCCGCTAGGCTACGTGCCGTATTTTGTAAACACATGTAGACTAAACTAATTGCCTTTTACCTCAGAACTATTAAGAAACACCTACCACCATTTCTTTAGCTCTTCAGGAGTCTTTAAAAAAGATTTTAAAGGAGAACCTGCACTTCAAAGACTGGCACAGTAAATTTGATGCTTATACCTTTCCGCCTATAGTCTTAGGTACACTAAAATTATTAAAAGAAAATAAAGGAAACAAAGGAACAGTGGCTGGAATAACTGCTAGGACTGGAAACTCCTCATTGTAATGTGTAAATAAATATCCCTGTACGACTAATTAGACGAACACTGAGACGCCAGAGGCCATTAGTTTAGTGCCAGTGCATTACTGTGAAACCTGATCCCAGGAAATCCCATGCATTCGTTTGAAGTACATTCTCATAATTCCAGGTTCCCAAGTTTAAGCATGCCAAGATAGACATCACAGTTTGAGGTTGATATTTATCTTATTCTCAAACCACATTTATACAAGGATATTCGCTGGAAAGCGCATGTCATGTAGTGGAAATGAAAATCTCTCATTGAAGCACATTATAATCAGAGTATAATGAGTGAGTCAGCAATTAAGGCTCCCCACACATCGTTACACTCCACTTTCAAATGGCATCCCACAGGCCCAGTTAGTTCAAATGAGGCCAATTACGATTCCCCCACTGAAATCAATTTGGCTTCTGCTTAGGTGTGGGTGGACCATTAGGTATCGTTTTGAACCATCCACTGGGACACAGATTTTCATATCTGATAAACAGGAGAATATACTCAGTGACTGGTTTTCATTTCTTTCACAAATACATAATGACAATATGTTCTTGAACTCACGCACTCATCGGAAAATAAATAGAAGGAATCGACCCACAAGAATGAAAGATTGGCAGACGGCTGCACATTGCAGAACTACACAAACGCAAACTCCCCTTAAACACACAGACTGCCCTTAAACAAACAACTGCCCTTAACACCACATCAACATCACCAAACACTGCAGTGGTGTCGTGCCAAACTGTCACGGAGTGACTCAGAATGGCAGCGTGTCCCACTTTTGTCCTGGTGGAGACGACCAACAAATCCTTGTCTGGAGGCACCGAGGTCAGCACCGAGATGAACGGACTGTTGTCAGGCACCACACGTCCAGAAGGCCTGAAGTTACTCCACCACCACCTCTCCCACAAAATTTGCAGGAACTGCGTCAGAATTATTAAAGCTGCATGGAATGCATGTATGTGTAGATCAATAAATATCGCCAGTATCAGTCTAAATGTATCATCATTTATTGTTCCTGGTAACCTTTATCTTCATTACCAATAACATTTCAGCCCCACACCTCCTTTGGGTGCAGCTATTCTTTTGACGGTGAGTGTATATAAACATTTAGGCAACAACATCAATTAGAAGTCAGAACTAAATCACTGTCCTAGATTATATAATACACTGCAGAGGAAAAACCGAGACAACACACAAAATAAAATGTTAGAATAACTGTATTTAATCAAGCATTTATAAGATGACCACTAATCTAAGGGTTTGAGGGAGCAGATTGAGATGGGAACTAAGTGTACATGCTATTTAAGATATGCTGTATATCACCACTTTTGGAACAAAACTCTGTATCTTCATGTTTTTACAGAATTTGAAAATGTTTGTTTACATTGTCCTTTACATTGCGAGTAGGTTTTATAATGAATGGACCAAAACAAACTTGGAAAACGTTTAGATCCTTTGACTTACAGTAACTTTTAAGTATGTTGTTCCTCTTACTGTAAAGTTTTGAAGACAGCAGTGACAAACCGACACAAAGTGTGAGGATGAAGTGACACTGATGCAAGGGGGAATTTTCAGTGGCTCTTATCATCACACAGGCATCACTTCTCATGAAACCTATGTTTAGTATAGTACAGTATGCTGTCTTCAGGTTATTCATATTCGCTGTCAAGGCAAGAAAAAGAATAAGTGTTTAGTTTTGGGAGGAATGTCGCCCTTCTAGATTCCAGTAAGTGTTAGCTTGCACTGTCGACACCCTGTTAAGGCTGCATGGGTCATTGGCACTCCCTTTTGGTGAAGGTAACTAAACCTGTTCAGCCACTGCAATGGTCAAACTTCCAGCACAATTAAGCCTTAGACAGGGAATCTCATTAGCGAGGGTTTAGGAGCTCTAGTTCCATTCCTTGGATTTGATAACTAACAAACATCGGAGTGAAGCAGGTCAAACGCAGGACACTTGCATTAAAATGGACACACCAGGAAACCTTAAACATATTTATAAGGCCTTATGTGTTCATATGTGTTCAATATATAGGTTCTTTGCAGACATTTAATCTGACTGTAAACAAATGATCTAACTATAAACTAATAATAATAGAAATTTGACTTTGAGTGACCCTTCGGAGATGATTAATAAACACTTAACAAAGTATCAGTAACACGTTAACAACACATCAGTGAAGCCCCTGAATGCATTGAGGTAAATGTCTTGATAAGGGTACTGTTAATATGGTTACATAAAATAGACTTAATATCTATCCATTAATAACATCTCTTCCATTATGAAAAACCTAATCCTAATCCTTGTCCTGGCCCTAATCCTAATACTAACATTAACCTTAACCCAGTACCTACTTCTAACCTTCATCCTGACTCTAGCATTAACCTTAAACCAACACATGCCCCTTACTCTCTTCCTGGATCTAATCCTAAACCTAACATCAATTTTAACCCCACACCTATTTCTAACCCTCATCCTGGCCCTAATCCTAACCCTAACCTAAACCCCAGACCTACTCCTAACCTTCATCCTGTTCCAAATCCTAACCCTATCATTAAACTCAACACAAGACCTACTCCTAACCCTCATCCTGGCCCTAATCCTAACCCTACCATAAAGCTCAACCCAAAACCTAATCCTAAACCTTTACTTTGGTCCTAATCCTAACCCAGACCTTAAGGGACCTATTATGCTAATTTTCAGTGTTTGAGAATTGTAATTTTTGTACTAGAGTAGATTTACATGCTACACTGTTCCAAAAACACAATATTTTTCTCAGACCCAAGGTGCTCTGATTGGTCAGCTCCTCTTCTCTGTATGGACAGGCCTCTCGCCAGCATGGTTGAAAGCAGTAGAGCTGAGGGTGTGTCACGCTTGCTGGTAGGCAAGCACTAAAGGTTGTGTTATGAGATGATGTCACCTCGTAACAGAGAAATGGGCTGGAATTCTGGCAAGGCCTTTCAGACAGCTGAGAAGAGTGGTTTCTGTGAGAGAGAGTTTCTCGCTCTGGTGTATAACGTGGGTTTTATCACTGCAGGCCGTTTACATGCAGAAAAAGCTACAACGTGCTAAAAAAAAGAGAAACCAGGAAAACATCACAAATCCCCCTTAACTTACTTCCTGGTAATATAAGACCTAACCCTCACCCTGGTCTCAGGCCCAACCGTAACCTTAACCAAAACCTAATCCAGTTAAACAGCTAGAGGATGGTGTCAGCAGCATGTCTGTAACAGCTTGATGGGGATGTTGAGATGGTCTGTATAATACCTTTTACATGTTCAGTGATTTCTCAGATATGAACATATAGATGTGAACTTGGACCCTCTGGATAAAAAGAAAAACAACTGAATTCTGCAGATTCTATACAAGTTTTATTCACACAGTCAATTGAAAGCCTCTTGATAATCTACTGAATGCATTTAGATGCTTCACTGCTGCTACATTAGTGATATGTTACTGAGCAGCCACTCAAAATAAAGCGCCACCAAATATTCAAAGTAGCATTACTCATGTGACGGCTGGTTGACTCTTGGCAGTTCATTTGATGATTCAGCTCAAGTTTCTAACCACTGAAAGTCCTTTTGTTCAGCTGCTGACTTACTTAACAAACGAGATTATAAACTACAGTTCAGGCAACTTCCATGCTGGTTTGGAGCACGTGAGACTCAAATGAAGTTACTGGTCTTCAATTCATTTACAAAGTTAAAACCACATTTTATACTAAACATAAAACACCTGCCTAAATACCATTGCTTCAAACGTTTGGTCTACAACAGGACAAAACCACATAAATAGAATTAATGATAATAAATAATATCACCTTGTATATGCAGGCAGTACTTATTGCGTGCGTAACTGTGCTGCATACATACGCAATAGAGTGCAAAGGGACAGGTGAACGATTGCCATTAGCCATTGCCCCTGGTCAATAAATGTAATAGAGCCGGTAATTTCTGTGAAATTATCTTCATTAAAACAAGAAACATGATCACAACTGTGCGATTCAAGTGTATGCATTAGAGAAAAGATATTGCTATTGTTTAGGCTATAGCATCAGCCATACCAAAAAGATACCATTAAGTTATTTCAAAGATGCAAACAGTTGCCGCCTCGCACAGAAAGTGCACTTTTAGCATTAATATTAACTGAGGTAGTGCTTTCGAGGGAGCATTTAACATTTACACTGTTACTTAAAAGAGCAATGTGTAACCTTTAAAGGCAGTGAGTAACGTTTAAAGGAGCAGTGTGTAACATTTAGGAGCAAGCTATAAGGAGAAACTACAGTATACAGTATAAAATGCAGTACACAAAATTATGTTTTCATTGTGTATAATTACCTGCAACTACAAATGGTTGTGTTTTAGAAAGAGACCTTCATATCTACATAGCAGGTCGTCTTCCAACAGAGGCTACCATGTAGGGCCACAATGTTCCTACAGTAGTCCAAAGTGGACAGACCCCAAACACTGTACAGAGTGTCTTTTGTGTTTTTACCTAGAGCAGCAGCAATCTGATGACACTATAGAAACGGCTGGAAGACACAGAAAGAAGTCCTGGTCGAACAGTTCTACTGTAGCAGAATTCCAGATAGGATATTTTACGAGGTAAGTTTTTTACTACATCAAAAATACAGCTAGCATCAAAACTACAAGGCTGAAGCCAGCTTTCCATTTAGCGGCTTCTTGTTCGAATTTTCCTATTCCACCTTAAAAGATGCTAACTTACATTATTGAACTGGCCTCTCATTAGCCACAGCCTTGTTCCTTGTCTGTCTTAAACAGCGTAGCAGCTATTACAACAATTCAGACACTAGAATGTACTGGAGCAGTATTTAAGGTGGGCTGTGAAAAGGCATTTACCTTATCAGAAAATCTTAGCAGCATTAAACGAATAATTAATATATTCCAACAGCTTAGGTCAGCTTATCTGGGGTAACTAGGGATGTTAGGCTGAGTCTGGACTGAATTAGCTTTAAAAACACAATGAAGCATTTGAAGCACTTTAGTTACTACACTATACTAATATGAACATACTAGGCAGGACAGTTCGATGGCTGGAATAAAACATTAGAGATCCAGTGTGAAACATTTTGTGTTAAAAACACACAAGAAAAAGCCAAAAGCAAAGGGGTGGGCGGATGTGGAACAGGCACTAAGGCAATGGCAGAAACCCGATGACCCGGGAACTTTTGGGGTGGGTGGGGTGTTTTCAGTACGTTGCAATATGCAACCTCAGAGTTAGATATTTACACACTGCTCCTTTAAGAAGGTATTGAACCGATTTATAAAATCATAATAAAATAATAAAATCATATTTTACACTACAGAGAACCAGAAAGGCACTTTAAATAATGAATTCATCTCCCAATAAACATGGTTTGATTTTGTTAGCAACATGCTTTGATCATTCTCTATCAATCACTATGTAACTTCCTTTAAATGGTAAACACTTCAGAAGTGTAGAAAGAGTTCTAATCATACATACATACTTGTAGATCCATAAACAATGAGATAAATAAGAAGCCCAAATGTTCCCTCTTTTCAGGACACCCTGTTCAACCAGTGTCGAAGTTTTTTCTCCTCAAGTTTCTCCTCAAGACATTTAATAAGGATGGGGTCAACTTTGGGGTCAAACTTGTTTGCAAACCAGTGGCCGTCTTCCAGGAGCCACCGGAGCTCTGAAGCACCATAAATACACACACTGCGCATGTGCTTTCCAGTACAGGGTGGATACAAAGACCCTTCCAGGTACTCCCATTTCACCAGGCGGGTCTTGCTCATCAAGTCAGTCACATCAGGGTTAGATCGAGGGATCTCTCCTGGCACCCCAGGCACCCGTACCAGCGTGGCCCAAAAGTGCTCGTCCGGAGAGTATGTGTCCGCTGACCACTCCAGAAAGTCTGCAGCCTCTTGGCTAGTCTGAACATACTGGACAAAATCACGGGAAAGGACAAAGTAGGCGCTTCCAATAAACATCTCAATGCCATGTGGTGGGGGGCTTTTACCATGCGTAGTCCTAACAGGTATTTTCTGATACTCATACGGGACCTCCTTTAGTTCATGCTGAAAGCCAAAGCGCTGTTTCTTTAGATCGCTGGGTTGGCTCGACTCCAGCATGTTTGCCCCGTTCAGTTTCTTCAGCTCCTCTACCAGTTCATAGTTGGACCTGAGTGGAAAGTCTTGCCCACACAGATTGATAGCATACTTCCATTTGACCTCTGAACTCATTAAGTCTGACAGGCAGTTGAGATCCGCCTTAAGCCTTGTGATGTGCGCATACTGCACTGACTCTAGTTTGGAGGCGATGATTATGTTCGGGAAACATCTGGCCAAATTGGTCGCAGCCGCAATGAAGCTTTTGGAGGACTTCTGATCGTAGTGAATGCAATATATGTTGTGCGGTGCATAGATGGCTCTGATAATCCGTTCCACCATGGGCATGTTCTTATGCACTACTAGAGAGTAGGCCAGTGGAAAGTTCTGCTCCTCCTCAGTCACGCTGATGTCATTGTAGCCCCGTGCTTCAATGTATCTGGGACAGTCCGCAGTAAAGGACACAATGCTTTCATCATCCAAATCCACAATGTCCCTCCGCCTTATCTCCAAAGACTTGCCAATTTCCACTGGATCCAGCTGATAAATGGCTGTGCAGTCAATGGCATCTTTGTTGGGCTGAGCTCTGGATGAGCGTACTGTAATTCCATAGGGCTCAACGTAGAATCTCTGTCTCACTACAACTTTCACGTAGACAAGCTTCAGCACAGACACGATGAACAATGGCACGAAAAATAAGTAGAACTTGTGCCTCAGCCTATTTAAAGCAGCACATCTCATTTTCATCCTGTCAGAAAATGAAACAGATGATTACTGAAGTGAAATAAGGATGTGTATTGTTACCATTAACAGATACAAGCCAGAATATACTAGTATATGTCTCTACTCTTCACTGCTTCACAAGCTGGGTTGTACCACTCCCTTCACTATTGGATAATAATAGATGTAAAACAATAGAGGAATCTAAAATATTTGTTTAAAGTGCATGCACATAGCAGGACTGTAAATGTTTTGTTTATATAACTCTGGTTTTTTATCATTTCATCCAAATAAACACTGTAAATCCTGCTCTTCTGGTTCAAGCTCTCTAACACAGCTAGCAATCTTTGCTTTGTCGTCATTGTCATGGTATTTGCACAACTACATTTCTGGAACTTTACAGCTACTACTTAAAAACACCTGGCTGTATTGGTAACCTGCTTATAAAGGCTGTAAGTAAAGGTGTTCCACCAATGTTTCAACATTTCTGAATAATCCTGAATAATAATAATTCTGCCCTTGTTATGTAAACAGTGTCTTTGTGAGTGGCTTAATATGAAATGGTTGATTTGTACAGAAACATACAGATTGATTTTTTATAGTGGTGGCGGTGGGAACCAGGGTTGCCATATCTATGACACAAATATCCCCGTTTACTCTCTCAAACCATCAATGAACCCAAACATGCTGTCTGAGTTTTTATATGTAATGTTGATTGTAGCAGTGTTTCTCAACCTGTGGGGTGCTAGACCACCAGTGGGCAATGAAGCACCCTCTAGTGGTCCATGGGCCTGCACTCAGGTGGAGGCAATAGTTTGTGTTAGGTTGAGAATGTCATATAAAAGCATATGGGTGTTAAGTATTTTAATAGAAATACATGAATATTAATGTACACATAATGTACAAGTAAAAACATCCTCAGGCTAACGCCACATAGCTGCTGGCTAGCCACAGACGGAAAGGTTTATTGGGTTGCCTTTTACAGCTACCTTGTTTGAATTATCAGATGGGCCTTGGGCTGGAAAAGGTTGAGTACTGCTGGATTGCAGGCAAAGAAAAAAAAAACTGTTTGCTTTGGGAACTAATTGGCCTTAACAGCGCCTTGTAAGGACATTAAAATGTTAGGGCAAAACTTTATCACCAAGTTATCAGTCTCTCCGGCATTAGGCAGCATGTCCATAATCACTACATGCAATACCTCGCTGTTTTCAGAGGCATTAAACTATTCAGATGTCTGATTCCATCACCACAGCTATGAACAGTACTGAACCTGCAGGTTTCTATACAATGTACTGTAGCAAACCACTCTGAATAACTATTTCATTATCTTCCCCTTTCTGGCTTGTTCCTTCGTCTGACCTGTTCCATTAGGGAGGGAGCAGGTGAAGGGATCAGCAGCAGGGTTGGGCAGTCCTGCCTATTTTACTTACCTTGCACTCTAAAGGTCTCCCTTCTTTTCTGATGCGTGCCATCAAAAACGCCTTCTTGAACGACCTGTTTGAGGGTTACACAGTCCAGTCCACGTCCACTTGATCAGGTTACTGCTGGGAAGGAAACGGGGTATGATTAACCAAAGTATTTGGGAAACTGAGTTTAACAAAATGAACCCAACCCCCAAAACAAACTGGTGTGTCTACAGGGTTTTCTGATTCTAGGCTATTCTAACACGAACAGGAGCTGCGATGGATCAGAAGCTCACCTGAGTTAACAAAAACTATACGGCGATGAAGGAGCGCCTTAATGGGAGCCCCTTTCAGCAATCATCACTCAGAAACCAGCCGCTGATTTATGACCAGTTAAAGAATCGGAGCGGATCTTCGCACGTGCCTCCTTACAGTTTCCGTGTCGGCAGCTCGAGCCAACTTACTTTCACTCATCCAGTGCGAGAGCTTTTTTCCGCGCGCGCTCAACAGTGAATAAACGCCCCAAGTTGAATCGCTGCTGGTGACTTGAGGCGGCAATGGGCGGGGCTTATCTGAGCAGCAGCCAATGGCTGGGCTCCTAGAAATCTGAACTATAACCCACTGAATTTGTTCAAAGAAGCATAAACTGACAGAGGCGTGACGGCTGAATGCAAGCCGATATTTTTAAATGGGAAAAGTATATATCTATATTTTATAACTCCAATTACAATGTTATAAACTGAAAAAAATGTTAGATTTAAATCCCTTGTTGATCTCACAGTGGGGAAATTTAGCCTCCGCATTTAACTCATCCGTGAAGTAAAACACCAAAAACACACTCACTAGTGAACACACTTACCCGGAGCGGTGGGCAGCCCTATCAAGGCGCCCGGGGAGCAGTTAGGGGTTAGGTGCCTTACTCAAGGGCACCTCAGTCGTTACTGTAGGCTCAGGGAATCGAACCGCCGATACCTCCGGTCACAAGCCTGGTTCCCTAACCTCCAGCCCACGACTGCCCCCAAAATTGCTTTAAAAAGTTACTTTAAAAATAAATAATATTTATTATTATTTTATATGTGAGAAAACTAATATTTCCAGATGCCTCTGCTGTTGTGGGCTGTATTAGTAGGGGGGTTTGTGAAGTGGTGTGAATTAGGGGTGCGCCAATAGTCCAACACTGGCCACATGAATTAGCCCAAATGAGAAGATGACGAAGTAGCATAAGGCATATTCTAACCTCTTCTCAATCATGTTGAAGGTCCTGCTTTTGGTTAGATCATTTAAGGACAGGCAGCCAATTAAAAGAAGTTTAAATGCAACAACTGCTGCCACCAACTTTTGTCAAGAATCTGCATTCGGTGGTAAACAAAAAAAGAGGGATATAAATGGAAGCAGGAGATGAGGCTTGACACTGAACTCACGTTTTTTGTAGACTATTAGGTGTTGAAGAGGGAGGGGACTGTGGATTTTTTGGTGATATCTTGCCCCCTATCATTAAGAGTAAATTCGACAGGTCACATCATCTTACTAATTGCTCCTTTAATAAAAATTGTACACAAGATGTACTTTAAATTGTTTTAATGTTTGCAGTCAAAAATGCTGCTCCAAATCTGTGTAAAAATGAACAGCAGTATTGCATAACTGAGGGTGTAGAATATTTGTTTACAGTTTGAGGGTGATGTTATTTAGATGGATGACTAAACAAAGGTTATCCACAAAAATATATTACAGCTTAGTTGTTTAAAATAAATAAAAGAACATTGGTAAGAGTAATTTAACATATTATTTCAACATTCAGAGGGAGTTTTGTTAAAGGCATCATAACCAGTTTAATTATGTAGCCAGGAGCCATCAACAGTAATCTTTTAATAACAATGGTCTAAACAATCCCTTGCTACTTTAAATTATTTTGATTTCTGAATTCTTCTTAAAGTTACAGTATGATCTAACAATGTTTCAAAAGACCCAGTCTTCACTCTCCATGAATAAATCCCAGTATCTGTCCATCACGGAACAGGGCAGGAACTCCTCATCACTGATTAAGTGGATAGAGCGAATGCCCATCACAATTTCTTGAGCTGATGTCTCTATAGAAAGAAAGGTGACTCCATTAATCACTTAATAGCAATCACTAAATGATGTCTCAGTAGTGGGATAATTTCATAGTCATGCGTACTATCTTACAATATATCTATAATCGACTCTACCATTCAGTCTATTCAGAACTTTGTCCTTTCCGAACCAACTACCTTCATCCACCATTGTTAGTTCAAGTGCCTGTTGAACTTTTTTATAAGGTGTGAACTTGTGTGTATGTGAAAGAAGTACAAACTCTGGGGCCAGAAGCTATGAGGATGCAACAAATGAGAACAGTTTCTTACCACAGCATACCTTCTCAGGCAGCATAACTACTAAAGGAAATCCTGTGCAAGTAGGTTTCGATGCACAATCTCCCGGGCGTGGTAAATTTGAATCAGCATATGGCACCTGTCAAAGTGAAAATGTTTCATTCTGAGTCATGTTGTACACCAAATGTTCAGGCTAAGTGTTCTGCATTTAATGTAATTTCTTCAGCAACTTGTGTATTTTGTGAGGGCCAAGTGATCTAGGCTAAGGTCTATAGCTCTGCAATGCAGCATTAAATTATTCATATACAAATGCTTTCTTCTGTACTGTCTGCTGAGAGCAACACTGACAGGTAGGTTTCGTGCAGGGAGCAGCAATACTTCCCCACCTTCACTGTGCAGGCCCACACCTAATTTGGCGACACCACATGGGTTTATTTTAAAGTCAGTGCATCTGTGCTGTCACCTATTCTCTGTATGCTGATTAAGGCCATGTACAGGTATAATCCCAAACTTCAATATCCTCATTCAGATCTTTTTCCAAGCCTAATCTGCAGAAACAGAAATAGTACTTTCCAGAAGAGAGCTGACTGAGTTCTCTGGAACCCTGATGATCTTGCCAGCGGGGTCTCCACCTCCTAAGAGGAAGGGCTGGGAAGAACCCTGCAGTAAAATATATGATATTCTTAATATCAGTTAAAATATGTCTGCCACTAAGGTATGCTACTAAATTATGAATGTAAACATTTTCTATAACTATGAAGGGTAAAACGGGTTAACACATATACAAAACATTTAAAATTTTTTAGGTAGGGAAAATATTTATTATGATTAGTGCCAGTTCCTCAGCAATGAAATGTTAAGGAAATGTTATCAGAGTAACTATGTTCATCCACAGTATAGGTCCGAAATTGACAATGCTGAGTTTAATTCAACTCTGAAATTCTTGCTGAGGAAGTAGAGCTAGAACAGTGCTGGTCTGTGAACATCTTCAGTTTATGCTTCAGTTCATCCTGTTTCTGTAGGAGTATAAGTAAGTGTTTCTGATGAGAGGCATGGTCCAACAGATACTCATTTAGCTTGCCCTCATGGAAAAAGTTGGATGTTATTCTGCAACTGAAATCAGATACTTTGACGAAACTGTCAGTTTCAAGTAAACAACATACTTCACAATATTTAAGAAGGTACAAAACGTCTCTGCTTCAAGAAGTAAGATGAAACTTACATGCAACAACAAGGCTAAAAATGTCAACATCACATAGATAAAAAGAGCTGTTTTGATCTACATTCATTACCCTAGATATTTATCCGTTCATGTTATAGATAATTGTATGTTTTTTTTAACATACAAATGTTGAAAAGATTGCATAGTGGCTTTAAATTGACAATAACAAAAACTACTCTGTTGGCCATGACCTGAGATTTACCATTAAGGTTTTTATTAAAACTAAAAAATACCCCCATCTTCAGGCTCTCTCAGCACCCAGGCTGACATGCCTACCTGCTTCTGTTCCACTGTTCAAAGTGTTGACTTCAAATTAATAATGATTTATCAATGTTATAATTATTATGTGCATTGCAACTCACAATTTATGTTACACAGTGAACTACAAAGGATAGTGCTACTGACTTGTATAGATGCTTCTTTACAAACAGCATTGCTTTCTGAAGTGCTTTCTATGTCATCTTCACAGCAGCAGGTAGAAAGTGGTAGTTTGCAAATTTGATTGTCTGAAAAAGCAAAACAGATGTAAAAAATTAATAGAACCAAAAAGTCCTCTGCACTTTAAATATCTTTTCTCCTGCCACTCTCAGTGGTATGTGTGCAACAATATTACCTTGCAGTATTTGTTCATGGATCAAAATTTCAGGCCCTTGCTTGTAAGATTCAGCCAGCTGTTCAGGTACCACCAGAGGTCTTTTAAATGTCAGGAGCAGTCCTCTGATGCTTTTGTGTTCCGCAAGGTCTAGTGCACTCTTTCCGAATGCATCCTTATCATGAGGGTTGGAGCCATGCTGAAGAAGGAGCTTCACAACCTGCAAAGGATCATAAAAAAAAGGAATTTGTGGATAGTAAAGACAGTAATTTTAAAGTGTGGTTAAAATAAAAAACTGCGGTGTTCTTTATGGATCCTCCCCCATGCACCCTCCAGCAGCTGCGGGATGAACTGTAGTCAGCATGACTCCAGATACCTGTGATAACCTGCAAGGACCTTATTTAGTCACTTGCAGCTCGTCTACCTGCTGTCCGTGCTGCAACCGGTGGTTACTTTGGATACTACAGTAGTTGATAGTAATGTATATTAGTATTTGTGAAACATTACCTCACAATACAGCGCATTGAGCTTTACTGAACATCTAAACATCTTCGGAATATCATCAGTACCGAACACGAACCCATGAGAGAGCAAAATTAGTCTCACTTACCTGAAAAACTGCAATGCCGAATGCAAAATATTGAGTAAAATTGTTGTTTGCAGTTGTAATTGCATTTTTAAATGTAGCAAAACTGGTTCTTCTTTCTCAGTTCACATTGATCAGATATTTAAAAAGATCAGTATTATGACACTATGTATTGTGAAAAGTTGTAGAGGTGTTGTGATAGGTTTGCTTGGTCGTATACTTTTACAATTATGTGACATTTAAATAGGATTTGTAAAAGTGTTATCCAAAATGACAATACATTGAACTGTGTTTCACAAAATTTACCTCATATCGGCCAGAAGAAACAGCATTATGAAGTGGAAGGACTCCTGCCTGTCCTCCCTTGTTGACATCTGCACCTGCATGCAAGAGCTGCTCCACCACATCCACATGACCTGCAGTGATAGCCTCATGCAGAGCTGTCCATCCTGAGTACAAGACATAATTTATCACCATAAGAAGAGGGATCATGACCAAGAACTCACATGCAAGTTCTTAAACTTTTAGCTAACCTGCATTGTCTGAAACATTGACGTTGATCCCAGCTTCAATGAGCCTTTTGACCAGGGGCAGGTCTCCTTTCCTGCAAGCCTTATGTAGATGGGTCTCTCCCACACTGTTTCTGTGGTTGAGATTTCTATTGGTAAGCTTGAAAGCTTGTTGTGTGGCTATAAAGGGAAAAGAGAGTTAAGATTTGTATCAATATAGTTACAATAAGTTGAAGTTTAACCACACAAAAATCCATTTAGTTAATATTATGAACTCACCTGCATCAACACTGCTGGTTAATGTGCTGAGCTTTTGTACTTTTTTGGTCCTATGTTTCTTTTTGTTTTGGCTCAGTTTATCACTGCCTAAGACCTCTTTGTTTTTCACAGCTATCCGAGCACCAACTTCTACGCTTTGATTGTTATCTGGTGCTGAAGGTAAACATTGTGGTTTTTGTGTGAAGTGTATGCTAACAGAGCTTCCTGTGTCTAGTGGGTCAGCAGTGTTCTCTATTTGTTCTGCAATGCTACATGCAATGCAACAAGTGTTGTCCAGAGGGCTCTCTTGTAGGTTTTTGTGAATAAGCACACTTTCTCCATCTTTGTCAGAGGTCTTTAGGTGTTGCAGATCTTCAATGACAGTGCAGTCTGAATCAGTAGAATATCTGGTGTCCACTTCTTCTACATCTGCATTACCATCTTTAGCACATGTTAATGCTGATAGGAGTCCAGTAACACCACGATCTGGAGATGTGTTTCTACTATCATTAATATGGGCTTGGTCGATGCTTTTACTGGTCGACAGGCTAACGACAGATGTTTTCTTTGTACATGTAGAGCTGGGTTGCAAAACTGAGTAACCAGCTGAAGCAGTATCAAGTAACATTATTCCCAAACTCCCCGCAGCCTGCCCCTTATTGTTTACCATGCCATCAGTTTCAATAGGGCTGACATAAGCTTGACTGCAGCGGAGTTGTGTCTCTCCATTGTATTCTCTTTGCTGGACTAGTTTGTCATTCTGAGAATAACGTTTCACAAAGGACAATACAGTGGACACGATTGTCTCTTCAGCATTTTCAACAGTCTCTCCACTTGTCAGATTCACAGTGTCTATATTGGTCTGAGACCATTCAGAGGTATCCATTGTGGTAGGCTCACTGGCACAGTTAAGTAGTGGCACAGATTTTTGTTTTTCTGCCCTTTCATCAAAACAAGTCAGAGCTGGGTCAGAATTGCTGGACATGTGACTACTTAAACGAGTCCCTTTTAATGCATCACCAGTTACTTTTAACTGACTTAACAACTTTACCTGGGGCTCTGGGCTGCAAGTGAGTTCTTGGTCATGGATTACACCTATGAGTAAAGATGGAGATCCAATGTCAGTTGATTCAATAGATCCCTCGAGTGGTATTGATGAATGTCTCTCTTCTAAATTTGACTCGGTGCTTTCATTTATACAGGGAGCAAGAAAAGAAATGCTGCCTTCCTCAATTGAGTGACATTGAGTATCAGAGGTGCATGTATCTTCCTTTCGGCAAATAGCAGGGACTGAATGGTAATCAGGGACATTTCTGTTCAGCTCAGAGGCAGAGTCATCTGATCCTCTTTTGGCTATTTTAGCACTTATACTGTCCATCAATGAGACACTGTTAAGGTCAAAGTTTAGTAAGTAATCCAAAAATGCATTTGTATCGTTTGACATTGTAATCCGTCTGATCTTTTTTCTTGCCACAGTTTCATGATCATCCCCGGAACCACCCAAAGTCTTCTTTATTGTATTTTCAGAGCTATAACTCCATGAGCCCTTGCATTGACGTGGACTGCTGTCATTAGCAGCTGAAGCCAAGCTCTGAAATGAATGCGCAGATGTATTAAGCCCACAAAAAAGCTGAATTAAAATCAAATATTTGGAAAGCAAACTGTTCTACTATTGTTCCTAATGTTACTGCTGATGAAGCAAACATTGCTTACCTGACTTACATGAGGATCCTCATGTATGATGCAGGCATTTTCTCTCACTGTTACACCAACTAGCCCTAATAATCATGGATATGTTCAAATAGAAGCAAAAGAAAAATGAATATACCATTAGCCTTTTTGTTACTAGTTTCTTAATTCAAATAGGGCTCGTTTCGCTTTTTCAGACACAAAACATTAAAAAAACAAGCCAAAATTGAAAATGTGTTTTATTTATTTAATGGTAGTGAATGACTGAATGAATGTTGTGTTAATACAAAAAAAAACATAAGGGAACTTATTCATATATCAATAAGTAAGCAGAAATATGCCAACATCCAGCATATTGAATTCTGAAAAAACGTCAGTGAGAACATCTTACAGTGAGAACAACTCATAAAGGTCCTTTAGGTTGACCTCTCTTTGTAGGCAGTAAATGGTAATATTAGCTTTCATGCCAACATTGACATGAGGGAGCATCTCTAAAACAATTTTTTTATTAAAAACTTTTGTACATTAATTTTTAGGTTTTATTGTTGGCATTATCATACTAACTTAATATGGATCCGGAGAAATCCTGAGTGGCACTTAAAAACCAGTGCCCAGGTGATGATGAAGAAGTCTCTATGTAATCCAAAGTGACATCACTCTCAGCATCACTGGCTTTGGAGGATGAGGTATCTGATCCCAGAATCTCCCGATCTTGAACCAGTAAAGAGCCACACAGATTGGTATTCTTTGCTTGGTCCCTTAGTGGGGGTATAGTCTGAACTGAAGATTTCACTGAGAAATGAGGAGAAATAACACCTCAGCTCAGACTGAGCAAACAGAACCTGGGATGTAATTCGCATTCTAGTAATAATGCTAGTATGTAACTGGGAAAAGTCAGTTTCTTTGATGAGCAAGTCTGTGTGTTAAGAACAAGCCATCATTTTCTGCAGGCAGGAAGCTGTGCACTATAAAACAAACACCATAAAATACAGCAAGGTGCTTGTTACTTTGTCTTTCTTCAAAATAACAGCTATATGGTCTTCACATTATCCCTCTGCTAGTGCAAACTTGTGTATATACATATTTAATATTATATGCTATATCTTGTTCTCCAATCCCCATAGAATTTATGTACCTTTAGGAGAGGCTCTTGTTTCCGTGGAAGGGTTGTGTAATTTTTCTGCACTCACTGCATCAGGACCAACACAAGCTTCAGGTTCATTGCTTTCTTGGTTTTTTTTTTCTTCAGCAGGCTGTGTTGCATTCCCGTCAAAGAACTGATACAACAAAAGAACCATAATTGTTTAAGTCTGAAGGGAAATATAGCTAAGCATTTTACTTAATCAGCAAATGGAAGAGCTTTAGAAGAGACATGGCATTAGAAATACATGAAAGACATTGGGTTAGAAAAACAGGCTTGTTCTTAGAATCTTTTGTTTGTCGATCTTTTGTTTGAGTTTGTCAAAGATTTTTATCACAAGATTATTATAATTAACATGACCAGGTTATAATGGCAGATTTGAATACTTGTTACTTGCTTGAAGTGTTACTTACTCTACAAGGATCCTCCTTTCCACTTTCAGCAGAACTGGCGCAGGATACATTCTCGGCTATCATAACATTTAAAAATGTTTAACTCATCAGAAGAACATGGTTGAATAACAATATTTAATGGCCACACATTTACAGTAGTTTTGCAGACAGACAGACGTTTATACCTGACAAGTATTCCCTTTTAGCTGTAGGTAGATATTTATCCAGTAGATCCTGTACACTCATGTCTGTGTTTAGGTCTATAGCAGCATCTCCGCTCTCATTCTTTAACAACGGATCAGCACCATGTTTCAAGAGCAGATCTATAGTCTAGATTCACAATGAAATTGAAATATGTGGATTTAATCTGGGAAAACGGAGTAATGGTAATTCATGAGGCACAGAAAGCACATACCCTTAGGTTACCAAGTCCTACTGCATCATGTAAAGGTGTGACTCCCTTGTATCCTTTAGGATTAACTTCAGCTCCTGCTTTAAGGAGAGTCTCTACAACAGTATAATGCCTGTGCAACACTGCTTCATGAAGAGGTGTCCACCCTGAAAAAATTATAAGCACTTCAGGTTAAAACTCTATACAGGTACATCTGATAAGGCAAAATACAGAAATGTGTAATCTGCCATGTTGCTTTAAACAATCAGCAGATTTCAAAACTGCTTCAAGAATTTCTGATTTAGAGCATATCGTATCTTTCTTCATACTGTACCAGCATTATCTGCCTGGTTGACAGAGGCACCAACATTAACCATGTCTTTCACAGACTGAACATCTCCCTTGATCGCAGCAAGGTGCAGAGGTGTTTCTCCAAACCAGTTTTGTCGATGAATGTTGTTCACACTTAGGACTTTCCCTGTCTTTGGACTTTTATTGTCTACACCAATAAAGAACCACAAAAAAAAGTTAAAATTGCACTGTTGGCTATTGATTTAACTCAACTTATATAGTGTGAGCTTGTCTGATCATAAAAATTAAAAAACATAACTCAAACCATGTGATTAAAAAGTGATTTTATGGCCTTATTTACCATATTAAATTCAGTACTCAGGACTTTTAATTACATATAAAAAAAAATTAATCACTTTTTGTTGCATTTTTTCACACATGCCATATTTATTGGGATAATCTATAAAGGGATAGCAATCTAACTTGTTTTCTACAATTAGAGGAATAAAATTTCTTATCATCATCACATCATCACCTTTACCTATATAGTGCCAGTCCCATGCCAAAAACACTACGTTTAAAATTAAACATAAGAAACAAAACACATTATCGACATTACATGAAATAACACATAAACAACTCTCACACACAAGCCACAGTTCCCACATTTTATCATTCAGCACTTGCCTTGGCTGCTGCACAGTTCTTTTCCTAGTCTCTGCTGCCCCTCTCTGGATAAACGTGATAAGACCGCACCCCCCTTGGACCTACATCTTTTAGATGATGTATCTGCACGTTTTGGCCTAAGGAACAAAGCCAAAAAAATAATAATATTAAGTAAGTTCAACAAATGTTGACGAATTGATGAATTTACAGGCTCTGGACATCTAAGTTCTTGCTAGTATACATCGCTTGAACCAACCTGCTCTTATAAGTTTTATGCTTTATGGCTTCTAACATTTTCTTCTCCTGTTGTTGCTCACTTTTCTGAATGCAAGACAAATTTTGGGTTCTTAATGACCTTCTAAGAGGTACCACAATCTGAGACAGGTCATGGGACAACAGAGGATTGGAAGTGTGAGCAGACACTTGTACAGGGCCAGACTGAAGCTGAAGGTCCTTCATGGACACTGCTCTTCCACTTCCAAGATAAGCAGCATTGGTAGGAATCCCTGGGGATATTGGAGCAATTTTCATTGTTCCAACTAAAAATAGTACAAATAAGAAGAAACAATGATATCAATACTTTAATAGGTAATAGGTAAATATTACGTACATCGTATTTGTTTCTCCATGAAAGTGACACACCTTTAGAAGAGGCCTGTGTTCCTATAGAAGAGCTGTGTGATCTTTCTGCACCCTCTGCATCTGGTCCAACATAACCTTCAGTTTCACTGCTCTCTTGATTGTGTTCTGCTTCATCTTTTTCAGCAGATTGGTTTGCCCTCTATGTATTATATTAGAGATGTGACAACAGAACAATAATATTTGAAAGTAGTTTGAAATAATGTTGAAAAGTAGTTTGGAAAAAGTGCATTTTAAATCGTAAATCACCTTGTAAGGTCATTGTAAATCACCTTAGATACTCTCAACCACTTAATGGGAATCACACTGAACTTTTATTACTGATTACAGGCTTGTTTTTAGATTCTTAATCTGGTATCTTATTTGAGTTTTAAGACTATCATTTCTGTAGTCAAGTTATGATTGCAAATTTGCAGTCTTTAAGTTACTTACTCTACAAAGCTCCTCGTTCCCACTTTCTGCACAAAAGCTGGTGCAGGGTACACTTTGAGCTATTATAGCAATACAAAAACATCACAACAGGTCAACATACTGAAGGAAAAGATTGTACAGGCTCCAGTGCCATTCGACAGCCTGTAGATGGCAGCAGTTTTAACAAATTGCACAACAGAACATCTCTGCTTAGATCTTTATGTACTGTCTACATAAATCATAAATCTGTCTTAGTATTCAGAATTGTCCGAGACACAATATCATATTAAAATGTGATGTTCTGAGTAGGTCACTGTACAAATCTTCTGTGCCAAGTTCTAACCACACACTATTTAACACCTATTGTAACTTCATATATAATAATTTCTAACATACCTCTCATGTGTTTCGTCTTCACTGAATTATCATCCTCCTTGTTAACAGCATTCCTACTTATAATGTAAAACAATACATGCAAGGATTGAATGCATGGTTTTCCTTCATAGATACTGCAACTGGCAAGTGTAAAAATGTACACTTAATAATTTAAACAAAAATACAAACCTTACAGAATGAATCAGTGAGTTGTCATCAATCTGTACAGCAAAAATAACATAAGAACTTTAGTATTATAGAGAATCATATTTTGTAGAGTAGAAATGTCAAATTATTTAGTTAATCAGTGTGGGTCTGCGATCACTATTACCCTTTACTCTTGCCAAAACACTATGGTCTGTGTGTGTTTGACTGCCCCTAATGACAACACAGTCTAGCACCTGAATGGTTTAGTTAGACTCTTTTGTTTTACAATAATTTACCTGTTTGTTCTCCAGGGGTCTCTTTGGTCCTCTCCGATGCAAAATAGCAATCTGTGGAGAATTTCCTGCCAAACAATTAGATGATGAGCATTTAAATCTACATACACCAAATTGAGTTATGTAACAGCAAAGCTACCACGAAAGGCAAATTCAAGTCAAGGGCACAGTGCGAACCTGTTCTTATTCTAGGTATAACAGGGTCACTTGCCACAGTCCAAAAAGTCTAAAGATAACATAAAGATGACTAAACACATGTTCAAAAGTATCCAGACACCCCAATTCAGTACTCTAAAGTGTACCCACTGCTGATAGAGCTGTTCACATACAACTTAAAAAGAAAAAAACATTAAAAAAAAGCTCTCTGCACAAAATCATCAAACATACTGGAGGGGACACATTTTCACAAAAGTGAGCAGAGGAGCCCCTATTTTAGATTTTAGAGTTCATTTAGATTGAGCAAATCATCCATGCCTGGCCTTAATTATGCTCTTTAGCCTGCTATCTAATCCTAACAGCAATGTTCCAACAATATGAAACCCTTACAGAAGAGTAAAGGATGTTATTGCTGTGAGGGGAAACAAACTCCCTATTTAAAGGCAACTTCATCAAGTTTGCAAATATTCTACACAATAAGGAGGATTAAGGATTTAATAATTCTGATATCCAGATGATTGAAAAATTGGTGGAATTCCCCTTTAACAGCCCTGGTTTCAGAGGAACTGCAGAATGGCCTAGTGTCTACAAACCTTGGACTGTATGAAACACTATATATGCCCACACAATGTTAGCATGATTGTGCTTACCACTGTCATAGGGAGATAATGGATTACTGTGAGGAGAACCTGAAAGAGGTCCTGCTGTGCCCAACATCAACAATCTGTGGAACAGATTTTCAAGTTATTTAATATATAGTTATTTTGCTAGTTATTCATTTGTTTGTTTTTATTCAGATTTATTTACTTTCTGTGTGTGTCTGGTTTTTTTTTTTTTTTGGCAGGGGGTTGGGGTATTAGAACAATAATTTTAGCTTTGTAGTTTGTGAGTAATACTACTATAGATTTGTAACGTAGCTATTACTAGAATAACGACCAGCTTTTTGTAGTTAGCTAGCCAACTATAGTTTAGCTGAAGCTAGCTGTGGTTTAGCTGAAACTAGCCATGGTTTAGCTAAAGCTAACTAGCTGTCCCTACATCCCAACTTTACCTGTTCATGTAAAATTTTTCGTCAACATCTTCATTCTCTGTGTCTGTTACAATCACCTCTTCTTGGTCTACACCAGTACTTGTCGCCATATCTACTTATCTGACGAAGTCCGTTAGTTTTATTAAGCAGTTACTAAATTATCGCTTCGTTTTAGGACCAGTTTACTTCAACTAGCGCGCGATCACTTTCGCCCGCGAAACGGCTTAGTAACATGCGCAGAGCTGATGCGCAGAAACGGACAATAAACGCAATTGTGACCTTCATAAACACCAAACGTCACCTTTTAAATAAACCATCTATGACTTTATTTACTTTATTCTTTAATGAAGCGTTTTGTTATCGTCCCTCATTATTTTCTCACATATTTCATAAGGAAGGTTTAATTAGAACGGCATTTCTAAAAAAAAACAAACAAAAAAAAACAGTAAAAATAAAGGGGTAAAAACATGCTCTGTTATATGTATTTTAGGTCGTTCAAAAAAAATCATATACAGTAAAATTAATAAAAGTTAAGTAGATTTTGTTAACAGGACAATGTTGGTTGATGGGGAATGCTGGTTCCTCTAGCGCTGGGATAGGCCCATGCAGCCGACAAGAGGATAAGCGGCTTAGAAGATGAGTGAGTAAGTGAGTTTTGCTAGCTGTTAAAAGTCTTTATTATCTTCAGCAGAAAAGGCATAAAGAGTAAATAATGAGCCTCTTGGCGCAACCCTTGGACATAGCCATGTCCCAGAAGCTCCTCAGAGGCAGCATGGGCCATGATGTACCCCAAATACCCCCAGTTAAAAAACGAGTGATCTTGCACCCTGGCCGCACGGGAAGCCAGTCATGATTAGCACAGGGCTCTTGCATCTCGGTAGCAAGCAGACCCAGTCTTTGCTTGGAGTTGCATCTTTGCCGCTACTTCTGTACTGCCGCTACTTCTGTACTACGCTACTACAGTAAAAGCACTGGCAAGGGTGCTGCTTGTGCATTCTGGAGCCCATACTCTCTAACTTGGTCCGCTGGTGACTGATCTAAGCTGGACGTTGGTCGCATTCCAGGCATCAGATGTTCCTCTCTTTAAGTGTATGAACACCCGTTTATGCCTGAAGAGCGTTGGATGGGTTTTGTGGGGAGCATAGTTCTGAAGGGCCTGACGCAACATTATGTTGTGCTGGATTCTGATGCACACCCAATACACCACGTCTGATGACCTTTCCACCGCAAGGCAGGGTCCTATTCCAATCACAGCCCACTTTCCGTATTAAGTCCTGTTTCCCAGATGGGACTGTGATTGCGAGATCTCAATCTCTGACCTGCCGGTCATAGTTCTGCTTTTTTAGTTGTCCACCCTGTTGTAGAACCTGCCGAGTGTGCTGCTCATGTGCTGGTTCTGGTTTATGACTCATCTTTACTTGACTTAACTCAGAAAACAATGTACAAAAACGGGAACGCACAGTTCTCTATGCAGGCTCTCAGCTCTTACTGTAAGCTAGGTCTAGTTTTCTCTACTACATCAACACACAGCTCTTGCAGGTCCTACCTATAGGCTATATAAATAACAGGTAAAATAAGTATTGCACACGTCACCAATTTTAGTAAACATATTTAAGGTGCTATTGACATGAAATTCTCAGACGTTAGTAACAACCCATTTAATCCACACATGCAAAGAAATCAACCCACACACCTCCATAAATTATGTTAGGCACATTTCACCCCAAAAACACCATAACAGTGAAGTTTGGAGGTGGGAACATCAGAGTGTGGGGCTGTTTTTCAGCATACGACACTGGCAGGCTTCATATAATTGAAGGATAGATGAATGGACAAATGTATGAAGACCTTTTTGATATAAGTCTGCTGCCATCTACCAGGATGATAAAGATGAAACGAGGGTTGACATTTCAGAAAGACAATGATCTCAAACACACAGTCAAGGAAACTCTCAATTTGCTTCAGAGAAAGGAAATAAAGCTACTAGAATGGCACAGAAGGAAAAGGAGAAGAACCTTCAGGATTTAAAGAGTGTTTGTGCAGAAGAATGGGCCAAAATCACACCTGAGCAATGCATGCGCCTAGTTTCTCCATATAGGAGTCGTCTTGAAGCTGTCATCACCAACAAAGGCTTTTATATAAAGTATTAAATACATTTCAGTAAGTGTGGTTATTACTTTTCCCTGTGTTATTTCCCATTATTACCTATAAATTATTTTATGGACATCTATGGTTTGATTTTTTTTCATGTGTGAATTAGATGGATCGTTACCGACATCTGGTGAGAATTTTACATATACATAATTTCGTGAGAATTTATATATATGTGTGTGTGTGTGTGTGTGTGTGTGTGTGTGTGTGTGTGTGAAGTTTAGAGGTGGGAAAATCGTAGTATGGGGCTGTTTTTTTTTAGCATACGACACTGGCACGCTTCATATAATTGAAGGAAGGATGAATGGACAAATGTACCAAGAACTTCTTAATAAAAGACTGCTGCCATCTACCAGAGTGATGAAGATGAAACGAGGGGGGACATTTCAGCAAGACAATGATCTTAATAATATATATATATATATATACATACATAAAATGTTATTTTAGATCTGTTTGAGTTACTATCGGATTATATTATTATTATTGTTGTTGTTGTTGTTTTATTATTAGTGAACAAATCCTACATACTAGGATTAGATTTACTTTGTAAGCAAATCTTTGGACCTGTGCTGTACTGTCTGCCCAGTTCATTCAAATTATGGGGAGATCACGCGTCCTTGGCCAGGACACGCCCCCTATAGCGTCTCCTTGGAGATGGGCGTGGTTTGTGCCTCCACAGTAGGCGGTCTGCGGATGTGATTGGCTCCGCAGTGGGATGACGCAATGCCAGGCCATCGCTCCATACGAATTAGAAGAGGATGCCGGTGGGCGATTGGCCTCAGCACCGGAGTGCTCACTCACAGCACGGGCTATGGATTAACACCGTCCTCAGCGTTATTCACCGGCAAAACAACAACAGCTAAATGTGAAAACTGCGACCAGACCCCTAATTAGCCGCTGTGGAACTGTCCCGAGGCCGAGCTGAGGATTTCATTAAGGGAGCTTTCAGTGGTCTAATTCTTTGACCTGTTCTCACACTGGTAAGTACCACAGCGCAATCAGATCTCCGGTCTCTTTAGAGTGACATGTCTAAATCATCGTCTCTGTTGGAGGGACTGATTGTAATAAATGAGAGAGCATCGTGCGGCTAACCACACTAACCAAGCAGTCATAGGCATAGGTATGTAGGCACGTCCATTACTAAACTAGACACCGTGAAAATGAAATGCCAGTTTGTTGGAGATTAAAGAGGATTAATGTGGTTAAATATGATACCTGTACAGCTGTACATGTCCGATTTCCATTGGTTTGCATTGAAGAGGGTGGTCCACATGACTCAGCTCTCCCTCTTTGTTAAATTAGGCTGTTGGTGATGCAGTTCTACAGGAGCCTAAATGAAATAAGAGCTAAATATCTTCTAATTTAACTAATCATGCATTTCTGATGGGTCTATTTTATGTTTCATAAAGCATGTAGTGATATTTAGGACACTCCCCTTTTGTTTCAGTTCTTTAATATTAACACAGCTTAAAAACAAGTTATAATAAAGTTATAACATAATGCTTATTACCTAAGTTTAATGTCATCACTATGAACTTTAATGACCACAATGTACCAGAAACTCTATATGTTTTCCTTGTACTTTATTTTCCCTATAATATTAACTTATGATATTTGTGTATCTAAAAGATAGCTGTTTTTAAAATTATGGCTACTTATAATAACAACCTCTCGTTTAGTCATTTAGAAAGCACTTTACAACATTCCTTATGACATCAAAGAGTGTGTGGGCTAACCGGCTGTAGTGTGCATAAGTGCATTAGATTTTGTAAAATAAAAATGAAATCAAAACGGGCCATTTTTGAAGCCTCTGTATATATGGACTAAGAAGTTAGGAGTAGACTTTAAAAACTTTGTAAAAAAAAAAAAGTAAGGAGAATGTTTTGGTTTTGCTGTGCTGTCCTTTGCTTTAACATACATGGTAAATATATACTATGAGCTTAGGAACAAAAAAAAAATTGAAACACAATGTTAAACATGAATATACAAAACATAGCTTTTTATTGGTTATATTATTTTAGGCGAGTTAAAGTGTATCTCTTGGTAAGACTAAAGTTCAAGAGAAGCGTCACAAGAATTGGATTGACCTGTCTGACAAGACTTTCTCTCACTCCTCCCTTCCCTTCTTCTCTTTATTTCTCCTTCCCATTCGCAGTGCCGTGTTGTGTAGATACATCAGAGAGATCAAAATGCTGACCAGACTTTTTCGTATCCATGGCCTGTTTGTGGCCTCCCACCCCTGGGAGGTGATTGTGGCTACAGTGACCCTCACCATCTGCATGATGTCCATGAACATGTTCACCGGCAATGACCAGATTTGTGGCTGGAACTTTGACTGCCCCAAATTTGAGGAGGTGCGCTGTGTTACGGTCAAAAGCGTAGGTCACTTACTGGATTACATTGTTGTTGCCAGTAATAACCTTCTCCCTTCTTTTCATCATCGTACAGCAAGTCCTCAGCAGTGACATCATCATCCTGACCATCACGCGATGCATCGCCATCGTCTACATTTACTTCCAGTTCCAAAATCTTCGACAGCTCGGCTCGAAATATATATTGGGTATATGATTTAAATACCAACTTTCATTTTATTCATAACATACGGTTGTATGCAAAAGTTTGTACATAATTTTGTCAGATTTTTTGGTGAAAATATACCATATTTTAAGGCACAATTACTGTTTATTTGCTAAATTTAACATTTCATTTTATACATTACATTTAATAAAACACGGTATATGTAAAAGTAGCAGATTTTAGAGTTTATGTTAAACTCAGCTAATAAGTAGAAATTGTGCACTAAAATTTCATATTACAAATGTGATCTTATTCTTACTTAGAAAACCAAACGTGTAATTGGACCTATTATTGGACATATTAAAACCTTTGCATATGATTTGTACATTGGTGAGAGTCTGCACATATTTATTAATCTATGAATTTTAATATGGTGAGTGTAAATAATATTTTTTTCTTTATTTTTTAGGTATTGCTGGACTTTTTACCATCTTCTCCAGTTTTGTCTTCAGCACTGTAGTGATCCATTTCTTGGATAAGGAGCTCACAGGCCTAAAGTAAGTGAAAGCTGTTTTATGTGCAATATTATATAAGGTATAAAGCTAATTTAATACAGTTACGGTAATATATTCTTTATATTTGTTCTCTAGTGAGGCATTACCATTTTTCCTGCTGCTGATTGATCTCTCTAAGGCATGTGCTCTGGCCAAATTTGCACTGAGCTCCAACTCACAGGTATTTGGCACACCAGTCTTTTTCATTATTTGACAGCAGTTTTCTGTAGCAAATTTGGAATTGAGATATCCATCAGTTGATTTTTGTGGTGGTGTGTTCACTATCATTTGCATACTGTAGGATGAGGTGAGAGAAAACATTGCTAAAGGAATGGCTGTACTTGGTCCTACATTCACCCTGGATGCCCTGGTGGAGTGCCTAGTAATTGGTGTGGGCACCATGTCAGGTATTTATGTTTCTACATTTACATTTACGGCATTTAGCTGACGCTCTTACTAGGTTACTGACCTGCTCTTACGCAGGACCTTACTAGGACTTACAAGGTTAATGGTTACAGGTAGGCCAACATAGTGTTAGGAGTCTTGCCCAAGGACTCTTATTGGTGTAACTCAGCATAGTCACCTAGACTGGGATTTGAACCCCAGTCTCCCACACATAGGTGGCACCCTGAGTAGTTGTGTTACTCACTGAGCTACACCAACCATCTCACTGCAAAAAGATAATACAATCATAAACATAGCAGTGTTACACATCGTCTTACAGTGGACTAAGTTAAAATTAAATCTCAGTAATCTTAATTGACCCATCATTTCTGACAGGTGTCCGCCAGCTGGAGATCATGTGCTGCTTTGGATGCATGTCTGTACTGGCCAACTACTTTGTTTTCATGACTTTCTTTCCGGCCTGTGTCTCACTGGTGCTCGAGGTAAGTGATATTCTGTTCTTGAACTAAAGATACCTGTTTTGCTTCCATGAGTAAAAGAAGTTAGAGTCTAAAACTGCATCCCATCGTCTGTAATATGTCTCTGAATTACACAGTTGTCCAGGGAGAGCCGAGAGGGACACCCTATCTGGCAGCTGAGTCACTTTGCCCGTGTCCTGGAGGAAGAGGAGGACAACAAGCCCAATCCAGTGTCCCAGAGAGTAAAGATGATCATGGTACAAACACAATGACCTGAAAGCTTTACCATCAAACTATGTGATGATATTCGAACTGTGTCTTTTACTACGGGACACATGCATTTATTGGTCTCTTTTCCTCTTTCTTCTGCAGTCTCTCGGCCTGGTAATGGTCCATGCTCACAGCCGATGGATCGCTGACCCTGTGTCTCCAAATGGAACCCTTAATGTGCCCCAAGTAGGAATAAGCCTGAGTGACCACAGCCCAAAAAGGATTGATCCAGACATGCCGCTATGGCAATTCTACTTGTCCAGGTGAGGCGAAATTTTAACCCTTGCAGGTCAACAAAAGCGTTGTGTAGTTTGATATTGGCAATTGTCCAAGGAGGAATTCCATTGAAAGTACAGATTATGCAGATCTTTAAGAGTCTACAATGTGCCACACAAAATGTTTCATAATCACACTGGCTTTCTTATCTCCACAGGATGATCAGCATGGACATCGAGCAGGTTATCACTCTGGGTCTTGCCCTCTTCCTGGCTGTGAAGTACATCTTCTTCGAGCAAGTGGAGATGGAGTCCACGCTGTCCCTTAAAGTCCCCAACCCCAGCTCCATGCTCACACAGAAGTGGTCTCCAGACCAGTGCTGCAGGAAGGAGATTGCTCCCTGCCCCAGCAAAGCAGAGAAGACCCCAGCCCCTACTCCTGCCATCACCAAAGAAGAAAGAGGTATGGGCAGCTCTTTATTTATTTCTTTATCTTCTTACCTCCACATAACATTAAGCAACATGGCTATTTGGTAAATCAGAACAGAAACTGCCCCATCCAAGATAACAAGGAACTCTAGCTCAAATGTTAAAAGAAGTTTTGAACGTATTGACTGTGTAGGGCTTGTAAAGTTGCAAAGCTACAAAACAACACACCTGTAATAAATGTGTATAAGGGGCTGTAAAACACTTTCCTTATCCTTGTGGTAGATTTAGTGATAAAGCCCCTGCCCACTGCAACTGAACCAGCTCCTAAAAGCACATTCGTGGTGGGTGAGGAGGAAAACCTGGACAGTCCTGCAGTGGAGGAACCTCAACCCAGCATCCCTTCAGAGCCCCGGCCATTGGATGAGTGTCTGGCTATTCTGAGAAACCATGAGGTGAGCATAGGATTAAAATCATGTTCCAACAAACAGTCCGCCGGCTGCCTCAGCAATTTAGTCACATGTTATAGTTCTTCATTTGAACTGAAGTTAAGTTGAATGAGAATGCTCAGCGTTAGTGAAGCTAGTGGTTACTGTTACCTCGATTATGACCCCTGTAATCTCTAATGAGCTTGCCCACTTTACTTATTCACTTACTCTTAACCAATTAGTGTATGACGTGAGAACAGATTAGGAACCCCTTGTGACACCATCAATCTACAAGAGTCGATTTTCCCTGACTTTGATGGGTTGTGTAAGAGCTGTGAGTGTAGGTGTTTGAGCTGGGCAGTACAGAATGCTGTTTTAATGTACTGTGCTAGAGCTAGCAATATGTTTAGAAGACATTTTAATTGGATAGATGAAGCATGTGCACATTGCAGCCCTCTAAATTGTAAAGGGCTTATAAAGGATAACAATATATTGTGCAAATATTTTGTGCATGAAGATTATTGTATGAGAACTGATAAATTGTTATTCCACAGATGGGTGCTCGATACCTGAGTGATGCTGAGGTCATTACGCTAGTAAATGCCAAGCACATTCCAGGCTACAAGCTGGAGGCCATGATGGAGAGCCCGGAGAGAGGAGTGGTGATCCGCAGAAAGATGCTGTGCCCAAAACTCGCTAACCCTTCTGCACTTACCTGCCTTCCTTATAAAAACTATGACTACTCACTGGTAAGCTCTCAAGCATGCTCAGCATGTGCCATACACCACAATGTCCACAGGAATAAGATTTAAAATTTAGGTTTATAGTCATTAATGTAAAATATTTTATCATGTTTAAATCAAATCCAATGTTTTGATAGATAAATGCTTTGTTTGTTTCTGGTCCCTGTTTTATTTTTTTTGTTTAGGTGATGGGAACTTGCTGTGAGAACGTCATTGGTTACATGCCGGTTCCAGTGGGCGTCGCAGGACCTCTGCTGTTAGATGGAAAGCAGTTCCAGGTCCCCATGGCAACAACCGAGGGCTGTCTGGTCGCCAGCACTAACCGAGGCTGCAGAGCTATAGCTGTGAGCTACATTATTGATTTTCTTTATAAGACACATCCAGCTAATAATTTACACTAAATTTTCAGCTACATTTATGGTATTAAATGGCTGCGACCTCCTCCCTGAAATGCCACAACAAAGCCCTGCATCTATCTTCTGACTGGTTATGTTCTGGATGTTTCTTTTAAAGCTGGGTGGTGGAGCCAACAGCAGGGTTTTGGCTGACGGTATGACACGGGGTCCTGTGATTCGACTGCCCTCTGCCTGCCAGGCTGCTGAGGTCAAGGCCTGGCTGGAGAGTCCCGAAGGGTTTAAGTGCATCAAAGAGGCCTTTGACAACACCAGCAGGTATGCAAAACGGTTTGTTTCAGCTCTTTAAAATGTAGCCATAGTTTTCTGATATTAGTCTTAAAGAAGAGCTATTATACTTAATTTCAGTGTATATATCATTTTATTTTTAGGGTCTACTAGAGTAGATTTACATGCTTCACCTCTCCCAAACCCCAATATTACACACATCAGCATTCACCGTCTGTCTGAAGTGTTAGAGCTTCTGTGTCTTTAAGCTCTCTGTTCTGATTGGTCAACTGTCAGGGTGGCAGCCTGCTAAGCGTTCTGCCCCCACAATGTTGTCGGTTCTGCCATATTGGTTTGAATCCAAACATAAAAGTCAGATAGAACAAGTTGGTAGATTCATGTTTGGAAGTCAGACCTGTTAATCTGTGTATTGTGTGAGGGTGTGCCAAGCTTGCCACTAGCAATAAGCATTGTGTTGCAAGATGACATCACCTTGTAACAAAGAAAAGGACAAGATGGTTCAGGCATCTGACAAAAGTGGTTTCTGTGGGAGAGAGTTCTCCCTCTGGTACTTTGGGCTTCATAATCTTGCACAAAAAGCTACATAATAAACTAAAGGAAGGGGAAAACAAAAGCATAGTAGGTTTAGCATAGTTAAGGTTTAATGGTTTTAGTGGTTAAGTTAACCTGACAATACAATATAATAGGTAGGCTGTATCTGTTTGCTCAATAGCGCACACTCTTTTTTAATGATCTGATGTTGGAAAGTTAATGCAGTGACTGAAAGGTCTACACCGTGCACCCTTTGCACTCTGTTATCTTAAGCTGTACTGTAGGTCAGCCACTTGCCAGGAATATCCAAACTGGAATATTTACACTCCTTTTTTTCTACATTTACACAAATAGAACCCACAATGTCGAAGCTTTTAAGTGTGGTTGCCTGTTAGGATGCTCTGGCATCTAGGTGTGAGTCAGAGTCTATATCTATACTCTACATATTTAATTTACTTACATTTTTTTTCCTCAGGTTTGCTCGTTTGGAGAAGCTCCTGATTGGCCTTGCTTCACGCAATCTGTATATCCGTTTCCAATCCAGAACTGGAGATGCCATGGGAATGAACATGATCTCAAAGGTAAGCCAGTATAATGTCTTTGGATATGCTGATTTGCCACCATAAGGTATCAAGTAGTCCACTTTTATCAATTGTACATCATTGGTTTGCCACCTTCTATTGTCCTCAGGGTACAGAACAGGCTTTGGCTAGGCTAAAAGAAGAATTCCCTGAGCTTCAGGTCCTGGCAGTCAGTGGGAACTACTGCACTGACAAAAAACCTGCGGCCATTAACTGGATCGAGGGCAGGGGCAAGTCTGTGGTGTGTGAGGCAACCATACCTGCCAAAGTAGTCAAAGAGGTATAACTCAGTGTTTGATACAGACTACTAATATTAAGTGGAACAAAGTGAGGACAGTTTGGTAATGTGTCTAAATCTCTGCTATAGATTTTGAAGACAAGCACAGAAGCTCTGGTGGATGTGAACATCAATAAGAACCTGGTGGGCTCTGCCATGGCAGGAAGTATTGGGGGTTACAACGCTCATGCTGCTAACTTAGTGGCTGCCATTTACATCGCCTGTGGACAGGTACAAGATGCTGCTATGATATGTATTCACATCAGTTTAAAGAGCAATGCTCTTATAGTGCTTATACTTCGCCTGGGCATCTACCTTCATGTGGAGTATATTTCCAACCTGCACCTAACATGCTGCCCCCACTTTAGCTACACCATTGCATCTAATACAGTAAATCAAGAACTTGTGAAGAAATTCTGGACAGGTGCAGCAGACTGTGGTTGAAACTAGACTCTACAGAAGGTAGATCAGGTGTAATGTAAATATAGTAAATACCATTTGATACTAGGTTTTCATATGACATACTGTGTAAGTGCTATAGCAAAGAAAATACACTAAAGGTCATTGTTGGTCAAATGTTGTTGTGGTAGGACCCTGCTCAGACAGTGGGCAGCTCAAACTGCATCACTTTGATGGAAGCATCAGGTCCCACAGGTGAGGATCTCTACATCAGCTGTACCATGCCCTCCATAGAGCTGGGCACGGTGGGAGGAGGCACTAATCTGGCACCTCAGCAAGCCTGTCTTCGGGTATTTATGCCTTTACTAACTTCTATTATACGTCATTTAATAAGGCTCTGCCCGAAGCATAGATTAGCCAAGCCCTTGAATGATAACCTATCTAAATAAAGGCTAGTCATACGAACTGATGTGTTTGTCACATGCTCTTCTCAGATGTTAGGAGTACAGGGTGCCAGTGAGGCTCACCCAGGAGAGAATGCTCGGCAGCTCGCCAGGGTGGTTTGCGCCACAGTGCTGGCAGGAGAGTTGTCACTTATGGCTGCCCTCGCTGCCGGACACCTTGTCAAAAGTCACATGACGCACAATAGGTGAGTAGATAGCCTTATTATTCAGTTATTAAATCTAAAAGGGTTATTATTCTGTAAAGCTGCTCAGGATAAGAGTGTCTGGTAAATGCAATAAATGTAAATGTAACTGTAGCTATTACATGAGTTATGTAGACAGTAAAGATCTAAAGGAAAAGCCTAAATACAGGCCCAACAGGTTAAAGGCGCATGTATCAGACCCCAGTCCTTAAAAGACATGACCCTGCAGACTAAAGCAAACTGCCTCACAGAAACACTGGAAGTAACTCAGCAGCTTTCAGGCCTATGTTAACTAAACTCAGAGGCTACATCCAGAAATGTTTGCTACTGCGCCTTTCCTCCCCCTTCCTTCCATCTTCTCTCCTAACTCGGAATAATCCAGGAAAGTAGCAGGAGGCTGGGGGAAATGGATCAGTTGATTCTTTTTAAGGTCAGCTAATTTTATATTAGCTGTTGCTGAAATCAACCCAAAAGAAGCCGCTACAGAGAGCCCCTTTATTCACACTGGTGTGGAAAAAACTTGATGCTGCTTCTGCGACTTCTCTCATCTCTTCCAGTATGTAGACAGCTGGTAAAGAGGTGTCATGAAATTGGTTTTGGGGTCTATCAGAAGGAGCATTGGCAGGAAAAGGCAGTAGTTTAGTTTCAAGGTTTCTGGTTGCTAATCTTCGCTGTCTGTAAACGTCTTTACAGAGGTTTAGAAGCTTACATGGATTGCTGTTTAATTATTAGACTTTGAGGAACTGAAGAAGATCGTATCTGATGCACTAAACACTCAAATTTCACCTTTTAGGTCAAAAGTAAATCTGCAAGAAGCACCAGGAACCTGCACAAAGCAAGCATCTTGAAACACGATCAAATGCTAGTTGGGGGGCTAAAATGGCGGAAACGAACAACGTAAAGGGAAGGAGGCTCTCGGTACATAACATTACATTTACTGAAGAATGGACTACACAACTGGCTCCCACTCCAGCCGAGATCAGATGTCACTATCATTTGCAGAGTGCCGATACTAAACCACCTCAGACTGCGGAAGTCAGGCTGTGCAGCTCTTGTTGTGTACTGTTCTGACATGTTACTTACATATCTCGGAACTAATGCTGTTTGCCTTCAGTGCTTCTTGGATGCACACACATCATAGTAATTTATTTTTTCACATTTCACGTACTATTTAAAAACAATGAAACAATAAAAAGGGGCATATTTTAGTTAGTATGTCAGTTTGATTAAATGAAGTTTGAAAAGGGATAATTTCGAAAAACATGGAATCTCAACAGGACTATATAGAGGAGCTGAAAAGCTATGATTCACTAGATCCTAGGCTTTGTTTGGAGTAGAATGATACAAATGATTGTATAATTGCCAAATGCAGCCTTCTGCAATCTGTCTCAGTTATGTTTCTATGAATGTACACTGGTCTGATAGCTGGAAACTAACCCGATATTCACTACATTTGACAATCGATATATGCAAGAGTGCTTGGAGGGAAGATTGCAAAGGTGCAACTATTTCACAAAGGTGCTACAATACCCCCAGTGACCTGCGAGTCAGTTGTTTGCCGTGCTTACTTCTGTATGTGCGAGTTCACGCGCACTGTATATGTACAACAACACACACCACCTTCTGTGTTTCTGCACATGTCAACGTTTAGCACTTAAAGGCTTTGCTTTGTATGCATAAAGGGACTAACTGTAAAATCAGCGCCTACCTTTGTTCATGGGGGTCTCTTTTTAAATGCCACATTAAGAAGAGAGCTGGCAATGTTTTCCAAAGGTATGAAATTAAATACAAAACACTTTATAAAACAGTTTTGCATATTTTTGTATTAAAAATAAAGCAAACGTGATTCATTGACTATATCTGGTTCTGCTTGGTGTTTCCTGATACCTGTGGCCAGCATTTTCTACTCAAATGAATCAAACAGTTCCCCAAAATTTCAAATGCCCTTTTCCCCAAACCCGTCAAAAAAAAAACTTGATGACCTGCTTAATGTCTGAAGTTAGCTTCTTTAATTTAGCACTGGAGCTACAAGGCTAATGAGCTAACAAGTCATGGAAATCTGTCACTCAAAGACATTTTTGGCTGAATATAAGACCTTCTCAATTGTTTCTGATTTGTATTACTCTACATGATTTGAGATCAGCAGCTGCCATTTACATTGTGTGAATATTTTGAGATGAATAGACCAGTAGAAATTACTGTTGGAATCTCTTTACATTAGATGGCATTAAAAGTGAAGAATGTTGCCCCCTATTTGGAGATACTGATTATACAATCATAATTCACACAATTTGTCTTAAAAACTGAAATATGAAATGAGATCAACTGCTTGTGGCAATAAACTCGCAGTGACTCAATCAGTCAAATGACTAACTCAGACGGAAACTTCTTTCTACCAAAGACAGTGCATTCTATTCTAAGAAGCAGGAGGTTATTAAGTCCAGCGTTATGTGTTAGGTTGGTGAGATGTTTGAAGAGTTCTCCTGAGGCAACGTCAGCAGACTCTGGCCTCACCAGAGTGTGCATCGGCCAATCAGAGCCCACTGCATCACATCTCACCAGTGTAGTGACATCTGATTGGCTGGGCCTCAACGAGGCTCCAGCCAGACCTGCAAAAAGGATGTAGAGTGCTTTACACACACACACACACACACACACACACACACACACACACACAGGTTAATCCGGGTTAACGGTGTCACTCCTCCACAACACTAATCTCCAACATGGCCATCATTATCTCCTGCACATGGAGCTGTATTGATAAAGAGCCTTGTTGACTTTGTGATGATCGATTCTGTGCATGATTGCTGTGAAGGTTTCTTCTAAAAAAGTAAATCAATTATATTCTAATCCTCTCTCAAGGTTAACCAGCTGACAAAGACACTCATCTAAGGTAAATGTGCACAAAGGTTTGGAAATCTGCAACCCAGAATTCAGCAGTTTTAATTATATATACAGATTGTTCAGACCTTTACAGTGTGTAAAATTTTTTATATGAATAAGCCAACAGATACTCAAAGATATCCTAAATCCTTTTCCATCAATTTTTATTAAAGTAAAGAAAGTTTCTGCCTTCTACTCCAACGCTGCTACTTTGGAAATTATTGAGTTGATAGGCCTGTAATGAGCCACTTCAAATTTAAGATCTTAATTTATAAATGCCTATATATAACCAGAGTATTTATAGGGCAAATAATCATCAATTACTATACTCACATAATTACAGTATAATATACAATTTAAAACCATCATCTTCAGAAAATGTTTGAAATATACAACCAAAAATATATGTTGATGTGTAGTTTTTTTTTAATATTATAATACATAAGTTATTATAGTGTATATATATATACATTGGTGAGATATATAAATAAATAAATGTTCAACAATTGTTAGAAGAATTTGCAACTTTATTCCAAAAAAATTGAACAGATTTATGCAGAAAGTTTCACATTTTCACAAGACCTGTTTTTTGTTTTTGGAATGATGTTCTTGAGATAAGTAATGAAAATTACACAACTTGTAAATCTCTGGAAACTTGCTTTTTAATTCAGGTCTTGATCGAATCATTCCAGGATAACTATACAGAGAAGTAAAAACCACAACTCAAAACAAAACAGAATATCTGTTTGCTGCATATTTACAAATGACAATTTCCAAAAAATCATTTTTGAAATTTCAAAAGTTACATGTTAGCAGAAACAATAACCTCTAGCTGTGTGATCCCTTATAAAAGTATCATTAAAAGTGCTGACTTTATATATAATGCACAACTTTTAGATAGGCCACAAAAGTAATCAGCTTGTAAATCAATGCTATTAGTGCAAATATTAGTCTGTGTGGATGAACAAAATTAAGCAGTACGATAAAGTGAACTTAAATTCACTAATATAGATTTGCAAACGATTCTATAAAATAATATATGGTTAAATTTGACCAGTTACCACTACAGACCCCATTAAATCACTCAAAATCAGACATTTCTTCTATACACACACTGAACACCTGATTAAACATGTTCATGCTTAAAGTGAAAAAGCATATTCAGATGGAATGTGCAAAATCTGGCGAAATGTTCTTCAAACACGAACAACTTTCACAAACTATTACGGTTTTCATCGTGTCAGACTTCTCTGTGATTGAACTTTCTCTAACCCTTTACCGTGCCAATATCTGGCAACCCAATTAATCTGAGCACCATCCAGTTTACACGGTCTTCATCCTCCAAATTTTAGATTCAAGGCTTTTAATTCTACCTCTATCAGATATAAATACTATAACATTATAAACACAAAATTAAAGACACAGTAAACAATAGATCTTGCCATGTTAAAGCTTTTTACCTTCTCCCTCCAATAAAGCAGAGTAATAATGCCACACTGAGATAAAAAAGAAAGCTCAGCTATAACTGAGAAGGCTTTTCATTAAAGGCATTCAAGTTTATAGTGTTTATTTTTCACAAAGACAATAGTTAAACAATGTGCAAGTAAAACTAATACAAAATATTTACAAAGCCGTAAGTAAACACTTCAAGGGAACAAATTCATCTCTATCCACCCAAAACATGAACAGGGGGCGCTAACTCTGCACGCAATCGTTGTTCAAAAGTAATAGCCTGTGGTCTCTTTGTCAGAGGGCTGATTAAACTCCCTCCAGAAGATGTAAGCCACAGGCTCTTCCAGTCTCCACACTGTAACCAAGCCAGTTACCTTCCTGTTATCTTCTCTACAGGACATCTCTGATACGCCTGAGCAGAACACTGTATTTGTTGGAGTGCTGGATAAAAAGGGATCTGGTAGTGTAGTTTTCAGAGCTCTTCGCCAGGTTACCTCAGCATTGCGATTTAGGCTCTTTAGGGATGGATAAGGCCTCTTAGATACGTGTGTTTAACGGAGATTGGCAGACACCACAGGGAGACAACCTAAAAGAGAACATGCAAACCTTGTTAATGAAACTGCAAATCTAACATCACACTGCTGCTTAATAGGTTAAGACTGGCCTTACATTATAGCCCCAGGAAAAAGAAGGTGAAAAATGTAATATTCAATATGCAGCAAAGCTCTAACGGAAGTGTAAGATGTAAATATGATGAAACACTGCTTAAAAACTGATGATTAGAAACACACACAGATAGAGGGACTGATAGATGGTCAGCTATTGGTTACTGGAACCATATTTAAATGACATATTCAGTATGCATGTTTACTGTTTGTCTGCAATAACCCAATTAACTGTGTTAAAAGTCAACAGATTTAGATTCACTGGCTCTTTAGTTTTAATGATTTGTTTAATTTTCTTAAAAAGGTGCGTAACAGTATATTATAAAATTTGTATCATGTAACAATGTAACATTTTGACACTGATGACTTCATTTCAGATCAGTGAGGAAAATTCAGTTCTAAAAGCTTTTCACAGCTAGCGTCAGGTTACATGATGCTCTAAACAAAATATCCATGCATCACAAATAATCAAAAATGTAACACTATTTTCACACATTCAATTATTCCACTGATATCATTGGTTTGAAATGTTAGGGTTTGACATCATCACACTGTACAATACCAAAGTTGTGATTGGTTGATACTAAGCTGTTGTGGCTCAGTATCCAACAAGGCTTTATGCAAAATATAGTTTATAGCAAGTTTCACGCAGCTAACAATTTCTGTAAAGGTGTTCCATGTAATGCCAGCCTCAATCTGTAAGCATGTGGAATGACAATTATCAGCAAGGAAGGTGCATAAACACTTTGAACTAATTAATTACCTGTTTTAAAAGAGGATTGCACTGTTGCTGGTTTTGTCTTGGACATATGACGTGAAGCGCTTCAAAAACTTAGGATACTCCCGCTTGGCCACTGCCCTCAAGACTGATGCTGGGGCCCATCCACCCGGATTAACTGAGAATTGAGTAAAAGGTGTTCATACAGTAATACAGACCTACATTCATAATCGCATCACAAACAGCCAGGTATAGCAGATACAGCACTCACCATTGGCTACATATGTTATTTTACAGAGGATGTTGTCTCTGCTGATTTCCTTATTGCCCTCTGGTGGGCTGACTAGTGTTTGACAGATCATGGCCACATTTATTTTTGCACGGATACATCTGCTTGTGGGCTGAAAAAATGTGAAAAATTAATACACAGCAAATTCATTTCAGAATTCAAGAACTGCTAATAATAATTTTACTTTAATTCACTACAGAAGTCCTAGAGAAAAACATAAATACTAAAAATAGTCACTTACTGGATAGCCGTCATGGTCTACTGAGAAGTTGCAGACCAGCCATGTATCTGGCTCATTCTCGTTGGTGGAGAGGATTTTGCGGATGACTGACAGATAAAGAACGTCCCTTTGTGTAGCTGGCCACACCCTCTACAACAAAAAGCAGCAAAAATGACCAACATCAAAACCAGAGTAAAACATCAGATGGTCTAAATAATTATGGGTTGATTTTAATATTACTGCACCTTATGGGTCTGATAAATAATTACTGCCTTGTCCGATAACGTCTCCACCACATTAAAGTGTTCAACAGTCGCTGGGGAAACAAACACAACATGCAACATTACACAACGTTAAAGTTAAACCGAGTGCCCAATATCGCTCCCTGCTAGCATTTCGGCTGTGCGCAGATTAAATGTGAGGTACTCACTTTCCCAGTCGTTGCGATAGACAGTGTCCCAAAAGTAATGACAGACCTCGTGACCCGTGACCCCCTTAACGGCATGAGTGGCTTTGAGTGGGTCCAGGACAACTCCATTCTCCTCGACCTCTCTCCTGTACACCTGAAAAAACAAATTATGATATTAAACATAGTGCCCAGCGTTTGACATGTACATTTTCCTGGCATGTTTGCATTTGTTAGCATGTAAAGAAGACCAGTTGGAACCAATTGTGGACAAGCAGGAAGGGGATAAAAGGGTTATGAAAAAAGTAAACGTAACAACCACTCACTCAAAAAAGTGGGAAATGTGTGAAAAAAATATAAATGGAAACCATAAAGTTGCTACTAACACAATTATCTGATAATCCATGACATAATCCCAAAATAATCCAATGCCCTAGACATTTTAAAATTCCATGGTGTTCCAGAAATTCCATGACCCGTTGTAAGATTTGCTTTTACAGTATAAACCAAAGTGATATATTTTTTAAGATCATTAAGGACCTTATTCAAAAACATATCAGTTGTCAAAAATGTTTACTTTTTAAAGTTTTAAGTAATTCCACTTAAGTAAGATTTATTAAAAGCCTTTAGAAATGTTTATATCGGTACAGACAATATTGCTACACTTGCCAGGAGAAATAAATTATGTGCAAACAACAACAACAAAAAAACCCCAATGTGAAAGAATTCAAGCAATTTAAATCCTTTCTGAAATCATCAAACATCTTCCCTACAGCTCAGGCCATCTCCTTATTGTAGTCAAGCAATCTGTGAACACTTGGAACTTTGTTGGTACCACCGCTGCATGCTTGAGAAGCTTACATACAGTCCTGCGTGTGTGTTAGTTGTAAGAAAAGCTTATGTAGACGTCATGTAGCCTGATTAATTCTGTTCTAGAGCCATGTTTCATCACTGGCTGATCACAATCATAAATCTTGAATGCCTGTGCCATCTAGTGGAGCAGTCAAGAATTAGTCACATTATCCACAAGCACACAGAACAGTCAATACAGTTTACATTTCCACACTTACAGCGATGTCATAATAACATAAACACAGACTAGTCACTGATGTTTGCATTTCCACAGTTATGTTAATGTCATCCAGTGGGCAGTAAAAAAAATAAAGCTTCAGCCTAAGTGTGATTTATTTTAAACAATTACAGCCTGAGCTCGTCAAACATCCGCTAACATCATAAACAAACACAGGATCCTGTTCGAGCTTCTCTGTTAGTGCCTTGGGATTTAAATAAAGAACACTCAGTCAAAAGTGATTCAGACTGACTGTACCCTGACTGCATATCTGCACTGACCCACCTTCATCTCTCCCTCCTCGGTGATAAGCTGCCAGTTAGCGTCTCCACCCACGTCCTGTAAGGAATAGGTCATGTGGCTGTGCACCATCTCCTCCACCTGGGCAAAATCAAACAGGCACACAAGTCAGTCTCCCACACCCACACTGCTGTGCACACAAAGCAGGCTTAGATTATCACAATCGCCCAGACATACAAACATCAAACGTGGAGTGTGGAATAGGAGAAATCCTGTTTGAGCACAAAGCCTGAAGGACTCCAGTATGCTTTCATGTAATATCTGTCTGCACATTTGTAACATATATTTGTTTATCCTACTCAGTGTTAGCTATGGATTTAAAAAAAGACCAAAATAACATTATATTAAATAGAATTAGAGCTTCTTAAGCAAACCTGTCAGATGGCTGATATTCTACTAGCATTGTGTTGATGTACCTAAAGCTCACACTGTGCCGACTAAAGGAACACACATACAAAACTGAAGACAGTCTAAAGATACTAAATCATTAATATATTATATTTTATCATCATTATGAGCAATATGCTTTCTACAGTCAAATGCAGAAGTGCAGACAGACTGAAATATTTCCCAGCAATGAATGAGTTTAACATATTGGATATATAAGTAGATATAAGAATAACAAATTCATAATAAAATGCTTTTTAAACATGATGTTGTACATTTTGTCCACTAAATTACACAAATAAACAGCAATCACAAATAATTCATAACCAGTGGTTGTCTAGATTTAGTGCAGTTATGTCACAGTATGTGAAATTTTAATTTAAACTGCAGCACTGCTAGTACATGGTGTGTGTCAGCATGTCATGATTCATATTGCGTATTGAGAAAACCCTTTATATGTATATGAGTTACATGTAATTTAGTATAGGTGAAGCAGAAACATTCAAATGCCGTGCCTGTGCATTCATCTGGCTCCCAATATTTACATTACTAACATACAACATGAATGAGCCAAATTTTAGAAGTTGGTTGTTCATTCGTCTGATTCTGATTTAGGCTGATTCCAGTTGTGTAGTTGTGTACAGATAAACTTGTCAGTGGTAATCAACTGGATGTTAGAGATGCAGCAGATATGAGATAAGATGTGAAAAACGCTGGAGCATTCCTTCGAGGAAGACCTATGAAAAGCGATTACAAGTGACCGAGTGGCTGATGTTAAAAGTAATGGACTGTGCATATTAAGCACCCTAGAGCTCTTCTACTACTTCAGATGAAAGCACTATTGTTTGCTGTGCACCTGTTTTCTATTTCCCCAAGTCTCTCTGACTCACCAGCTTTGCTCTGGACTGCATTTTAAGAGATGTCAGAGCACAGAAAACAAGAATGCCTCGGTATCGCCAGCAAGGCCAGACAAGAGAAGAACCTGTCCAAGAGCTCCTCTTGAGACTCTGACTCATCATACACAACTTAATGCTTAACTGAAGACTTTAAACTGTGATATTTTCCTACTACGAATAACAACCAGAGGAAGGAAGCCTTCGGAGGAATTACTCCGCGGTAAAACTGAATCAATACAGACCTCTCCCAACTACGACCTCAATACGTGTTACTATAATAAGGAGCGGAGGATTCAGGCAATGCTTCAGGGTAATAGAACACAGTTTATGCCATGCTAGAACAGAGACAGGGTACTATACCTGAGCACTGAATCTGTGCACATCATCGGAGGCACTGACTAGGTCGAGAGAGGACAGGGAGGAAGCATGGCTATGAGGCTGAACCAAAGAGAGGAGACCGAGAAAAGGAAAGAGAGGGCAGAAATAAAAGTAAAGAGACAGAGTAAAACCACCACAAGCCAATAATTAGAGACAGAACTGCCACCAAAAATCGAATCAGAGATAGAAAATCAGAACAGCACCCACAGAAAAACAAACACAAAACTGGCAGCACTAAAAGAAAAAAATTATATTATGCTTAATCCTCATAAAGAGCTTTCTCATAGGAGTGCATGCATGTAGGTCTGTCACAATTCTTATATAACTGGCTATTTGCAGTCATTGCATTCTCCAGCACCGTTAGCCATTAAAATCACATATTTAGTATATATGTAAACAAATGAAAATAAATCTGTAAAGACTAAAACACAAGAGCCGCAAAAAGACTAGCGCAGCAAGGAGTAAGCTTGGCTTTATTGATATCTGGTAATATCATCTTTAGAGGGCAGCGCTGAGGAGGTGCCAGCAAGTAATGTTTGTTCATTCGAGCTCCAGCTGTGTTTGCTATCATCTGGAAGACACTGTGCATCTATTGCTGGAAAGCAAGTTCACCATGTTCACACATTAAAAGTGCAGTACGCGATTCTGGAGAAGGATTCTATATTTAAACTCAACTGCAAAACAAATATATCCTTTACAAGCTTCGCCCCCCAAATCATTCTGGCCTAGCAAACTTCAGATATTTGGCACCGCTGTCTTTTAATTTGTGTCAGCAAACAGAACAGAAAGCTAGCGGAATGCAAAGAGATATCTGCTGAATTTAACAAAAAATCCTTTAATCCACTTTCTGCACCTTTAAGAGTTTTAACTGATTAGGTCAAATTAAACCGTCATGATAACTGCAATTATGTGTATGGCAATTACTTGTCAGTTACAATGTTACGCCTGTGTCAGGCTTGTGTATGCGCTCGTGATCTTGGGCTGGTACCTTGGTGGAGTATCTATGAGAACTGATGGAGCAGTAGACATCTGGGCTGAGGGTGATCGGTCGTGATGTCCTGCATTTCTCTGACTGAGAAAATAAGAAAAGAGAGATTCTGGTGAAAAGAAGTAGCTAAAGCACATACTCAGAAACTGCATTTCTACATTTCTACATTTCTTCGCTGTCCAAAGGAAAACAAGTAGCTCCAAAACAGGAACTTTACAGCAGAGGGCAAAAATCTTTAAAAAGAATTCATTTTAAAGTCAGTCAACATAACCTGAATTTTTTCCAAGAAGTTTTGGGCCATTTCTGTTGGTCCATGAAATTTTCACAAAGTAATGCTGTACAAGCTGCTGTGTTCAAATGATGAATAGAAGTAAAAATCCACAAAAATTGAGATACGTTTTTTTGGACAACAATGATTTGCTACAAGATGCTGAACAAAAAAAAAAATTCTGCAATTACATATTGATCTAAGACGTCTTTGACAAAAAGAAATAATGAGCAGTCCCACCATATTCTTTTTGATCCAATATCAAGCAAAAGGCTAATTTTAGGTTTGCACCTAAGAATTGTGGGGCTACACAGATATCGAATATACACCTATGCATCTGCCCATAAACACACATTCACATTTATCAAATGAAATAACTGGGATGACACTGACTTGAATTAGCATTATTCTACAGGTTTACAAATGCAGGAAAAACGCATGTACGGAATGTAGACACTTTGGCACAGTGAGGCAGTGCTATCTAAACATTCTTCTTTTCCAAAGTACAATAAATATACTATCAATTATGTAAGCAAATACTGGACAGAGCTGAGGAGCTGCCCAAAGCCCATGCACTTTGCCAACACTGATATGATTCAGATATGACGGTGCACCATAAGTTTACATCCTTATAGCAAGTTCAATATTTTTAAAAATGTCTTCTTGTGGGTGTAAAAGGGAAACTCTTTGTATGTTATGTAGAGAGAAAGCCAGTGAAAGTGGACATCTGAAATTAACATCTGAAATCGACATACAAACTGCCTGTAATAACAGCATACGATCTGCTATTATAGCACATTCACTCCATTATGTTGCAGTCTGTGTGCATTAGGGAAACAGAAAGGGAGGGCAAAAGGAAAGTAGCTTCCATTAAAGATGCACCGAGTAATTAATAATTAGATGGTGACTGAGAATCGGCCAGTGACCAGTCTATTAGTCTCATATATCCATTTCTATGCTGGTCAAATTTATTATGATCGGCATGGTCACTTGCACCATGCAGGTATCACTGATGCAACTACGACCAAAACCACATGTTATCAGAGTGGAAGTTTGTCACGGTGAGAGAAAAAAAGACCAGCTCACAGAACAACTTAAAACCGCAACGACAAACTTGCAAAGACACTTGAAACACCATCACCCAGCTGAATAGGTACAATTTGAAGATCTTGCAAAGACAAAGAGTTTAAAACTAAAGCCAGCGAGAGCACAGAGCCCAGAGCCAGTCACAGGCCTGCCTGTAGACTCACAAAACCAAGGGGGTGATGCTTTTTTTTAGACATCACGCTAGTAACATGTTTAACCTTCACATATGCAGCTCCTACATGCCAATTCCAAAGCAGCAATCGTGCCTCGCTTGGGTGGTCATCAGAAGGTTGCATATACCAGATGGTTAACTAGTAAATATGATTTCATTCTATATATGATTTTCATTTCATTCTCACGGGGGCTTAATTCCAATGCCCTACACAGAAAAAGAAAGCATGGACATCTAGAGGACACAATCGAGCCTTTTATTAGGTGTGTAAAAAGGATATCAATATAACTAAAGCGCCTCAGGACATAATTTTTCATATTCATATATTTTTACACATTTGCTGCAAGTTTAGCATTTTTCACTTCTATTAAAGGTTAGAGGTTGTTTTATTTTCAACGACCCTTTTCTTTTGAGAGAACCTAAATGTGCCTTGATTAAAGAATGGATTAAAAAAATGAATAAGTAGATTATTATCTATGTATTGAGTACAGCATTAAACTGCAGAAATGTTGAAAAACAAGTAGCTGATACTGCTTCTCATGCTATGCGAAGTGTGTTTCTGTTCATACATAATAATATGAAAGAATTTGTTAAAACAGGACAAAAGAGCAACAAAAATAACAAAATTATCTGGGCAGAAGCCGAATTGGGAGGCACATACATGCATGCATGTATTTTTTATGATGGGGATCATTAAAATAAACATAAGGATTGGAAGTATTGACACCTCAGTATTAATCTGCCTATCCCTCATGTAACTGATAGATGGTAAGCAAACTAATGTGGTTCAACTAGAGAATCTTGTTCAACCTACATAGTTCCAGTTTACAATTTGACATATTTGGTCAAAAATATCTCAATCTGCCTTTAAAACATTGCCAGCCAAACTGAGTTAAAAAATGATGGCAGGTGCTAGCGAGAGTCACTATAGCAGCCATAATTTTTCTCTTCCAGCAATGCAGTAACAAAATATCTGTTTTTTTTATTATTCGAAAGTTAGGCCCGGTAGATCATTTTAAAATGTTGTGGTGCTGCCAGATTACTGCACACGTCTGCAATCGTACTTACACTGAATGGCCAACATAACATGGGTTAACATGAGCACGCCATGCCAAAGTAGGTTCACAGGTAAACAGACTTACCTGCTCCTCTATCTTGTCCTGTTTGTCCAGTGCTGCTTCCACAGCATCAAAGAATTCATCTTCATTGATAAGACTATTGGGTCCCTCCTAAAAATGAAATGTTATACAGATAATTGGTATCTCCCGATTTCTATCTGCACTGCTTAACAAATATGGTATACATATTACTTACTTCATAATCTGGTCCGCCATAGTGAGACTTTTTCTTCAGTTCTGTTAAAGCCGACTTATAAGCTTCTTCCACTCTCCTTCTCCGCTCCAGCTCCTTGCAAGAATAGAAAATGCAGTGTTTGAAAAAATAAACTAAAGTACATCAAAAAACATAATAAAAGTAGGAATATTACACTGTGTTATTATAGTGTATTAGATTTTATTGCCATACAACATATTATTAATCAATTAATCAATCAAACAATTCAATTTCTAAGAGTTTAGTCTGTTACTCTTTATTTTTATTAAAATTTTTGATTCAATTCTATTTTATTGTCATTATACCAATACAGGGTTGTGCAGTATAACATAACAGAGTGCTGTATGTATGTATGTATGTATGTATATATATATATATATATATATATATATATATATATATATATATATATAGAAAAACCTGTATATACCTATATATATATATATATATATTATACATATATATTATATATATATATATATATATAATTATATATATTATATATATATATATGTGTGTGTGTGTGTGTGTGTGTGTACAGAAACAAGATTGATACAAGGTTTCAGACAACAACAGGCTTTACTTTCAGTGTCAAGATAATGAACCAGGGTTAACGAACCATGTTAAATCCAACTGAAAATGGAGTTTTGCATTCAGGTAAGGGTGGTTCCAGAAACCCAAAGACCCCAAACAGGTTCCACAGAGAATCAAAACAATGACAAAAAAAGGGAAGTGGACTTCAGAGGTCAGATCGAATCTCCTTGATGTTTAGTTTAAGGTACGATGCCTTAGTGCACTTTTCTATTACAGTTTCAGATTCAATTGCTTGCTTAAACATAGGAGGTAGAGAAGGTTAGCCAAGCCTTTCATACGTTAGCAGCTTGACCAGCTGGAGGACTTTCCACCCTTCACATGTGCTTGTCTTCAGAGGAAAACAAAAGAAACAAACATGAACAACACCTTGTTTAAATGACATCTGGATAAGGAGTGCCACAGGTGGCCACATGACCTCACTGAACAAACAGCACGATTCCCAAATGAAAAGGGTAGCTTAGGCTCGTGCAAATAGCTTCAATTCACTCACAGCACACCCAAAAATGCAAATATCAACACACTACAAACCTGCAAAAGACTGGTAAAAGAGCCCTCAATACTGGCCCTTCATAAAAACCAGTATCACAGTATATTGATCACGCGCGTTTTGATTCGCTTGTTTGATCCTATTTTTTTTTTTTATTAAATAGGAAAATCACCTGGAATCTTACGCATCACCACATTTCCAGAAAGGAATCTTCAAACGTTGCCGTTTTGTGGCTAATACATTGTTGCTATAATCCTCACCATCAATCAACTTCACAGCAAATATTTTGCTGAAAATGAAAAGCGCATCATGGGACACCTTTAATGATGATACATCACCCAGCACCAGTCAAAATGTTTTCATGTGCTGATCCCCCATTGCTCCTCATAAAACACACATCATCCAAAACTACAACCGACTACTCTGGCAGCATGCAGAGCAGGTATCACTTACAGCGTAGAAGTTGCTCCGTGTACACAGAGGAATCCAGTTCTGTGCATCTGACTGGAGGGTTTCAGCCACCCACAGTGGCCAGGGATTAATCGTAGATACACGACACGAACTAGCCAACATCTTAACTCCACAAACGAGCAGGCATCCACAATAGCTGGTGGACTAGAGCCAGGTGTAAAACCTGTGGGAGGTTATCTGCCGCAGGTCTATTTCCTCAGATTCAGTATCCTGATACCGACATACAACAGCTTCACTTTTTACTCATTCTCAGAAAGGAATGGAATTCAAGTACTTCCTGTCTTCTGACACTTCTGGGCTGGACTGTAAAAGGCAAAACAGGTTGGGCGAGTCGAAAGCTTTGCAGTCAGATGTTAGTGAAGTATAACAGGGGTGTGAGAAAAAGCGCTTGAGGATAAATTAGCACCACTTTAACAGAATGCAGCTCCTCCTAGTGCCTACTTAGGCTTGTGAGTGACTCAGACCACCACTTCTCTACTAATTGATGTTTGTACTGTAAAACACTGAGCTCTTTATTCGGTTGACATGAGTTCAGATAAATACAGCACAGCATCATTTCTACACACATACAGTCCAGTCCTAGAAGCTGCTGAACCTTTAATCATTTCTTTGAGCTCTAATTTGAGAAACCTCTGTTTCTCCACTTAAGTTCCTTATACTGTCCCCTTTGATATGCAAGTGGGGGGATTTGATCTCATATCAAATCCCCTGAAATTTCTTCTAAAACTTTCAATATGATGCTTTCTTAAAGTATCTATCTGCACTTATAATGACCTTTGTCATTGTGTATTATGTTGCACTTATAATGACCTTTTCTCCTCTACAGGAATGAGCACTGGGCTGGGGTTGCCAGGTAATGCTTTACTTGCTCTATGTCTGTGTATTAATCTCTAGGTACCAGCACTGCCCCCCTGTTAGGGCAGTGTCTGAGCTAATGGTGAGTTTTAGGCTCTAAACTTCCTGTACTAGCTGGAATATTATCCAATGGATCACTAAGCATGGTTGTAAGCCGCTCTGGATAAGAGCGTCTGTTAAATGCCTTAAATGTAAATGTAAATCTTACAGGTATTTCACAGTGATGTAATTCACCTGCTAAGAGTCTCTACACCATTGCAAACGTGACAATCATCTGCTTAATGCCTCATTAGGGGATGAAAAGGCTGTCAAAGAATGTGGCTCCATACACCATAAAAGGACACCACTTCCTGCAGTGCTAATACTAATTCCCATCTAACAGCACATCACTGTTCATTAAATTCCATTAAAATTCAACAACCAGTTATGTAAGGGTTTATGTAAATGCAGGATTGAGTGTGTACGTACTATTCAAAAGTTCAATATCAATTATGGTTTACCACTTCACATAATTCACTCCAGTGTACTCATCATCTAGTGATTGCTCAGAATGAAAACAAAAGCTCCTCTTCCAAAACCTGCTGGTTTCCAACACTGCCTCAGCACTATAAAGACCTTCCAGGTCTCGTGTACAGCAAATCTCTCAGTTTTAAGAAAAGGGAAAGAATGGCGGCTGACAACATGATTGGCAGACATACTTTATCTAGTCGTCTTTGCCAACTCTCCTCCCGTTTGACCATCATCTCAATACAGTGGGACAGCGTGGACAGGATCCCTTCAGTAGTAGATTTAAAGGTAATGGCTTCCCCTTTAAAATCAATACCAGTGGGCCCTTTGTGACTGGTCAGTGGAAAGACTAAGGGACAGAAGAAGGGAACACAGTTAGCAGCATGTCGTAGCACCTCTAAAATGCACCCCTAAATTAAAAAGAGGCATCAACGGTTCTTTTGAGGCTTGACTAGTTATCTCAACCTGTCCAGAACATGTGACAACTTACTGTCTAAGGGGCTGGAACTCCTCTCTCGCTTTTCAAATCATGGAAATGAACACAGCCAGCTTCACGTCTCTCCTGGCTAGTCTATGGTCACTTCATCGTTACACTTTACTACATTATACTAGGAACTGCCTAAAATATTAAAAGGCTTTTCCAAATCCTCTTTCACTGTATTGTGCAGACAACCGGACTTGCATTCAAAAGTTCTATCAGAGTGGATTAAAAGGCAGGCTGCTTTTCTGAGGTCTTGGCAACGGTTGAACATCCAGGTTGGGAAAGCTGGAGATTACGGTTTCAATGGAATCAGATATGCAAAGAATCCATGTTAATACTCACGCTTCTCTTTGCTACTGTTGTTATTGAGCAAGAGGTCTCCATCTGGTCGTGAGGTGGGAAAATCATCCTCATCATCTTCCAGTACTGCATGATAAACAGCAACAAAACAAAACTTAAGACTAACAAGGTAAAATAAAAACCTTATGGAGTTAGTCTACCATTGCTTAACTTCATAATGAGCAAGGAATGCTCATTATGCAGTCTCATCAGTCTTCAGAACAATTACACTCATCATCAAAGGAATAGTTACACTCAGGAGGTAGTGTGGGATGGGGATGCTATTGGGAAGGAAGATAAAGGCTACCAGGAGCAATGTATGATGATACATTTAGACAGATATTGGTAATATTTATTGAGCTACCCATACAGAAGTAGTGTCTCTCAGTATGGCATGGAGTTGTAGAGGTTCCTAATGGTGTCCTGTGATACTCTACCCTATGCTGATTGAATATTCTTTTAGTTACCGTCGATTTTGTGGTAGTGACCCCAGCCTACTGGAAATTTAATGCATGACAGCTAACTGTTCGTCTGACCACGGTGCCTCCACATGGATTTGATGGTTGTCTCCACCAAGACAAAAGCGGTACCCATCACTGAAGATGACCTGCTACCATTCTGAGTCACTCCATGACAGTCTGGCACAACACCACTGCAGTCTTTGGCAACAGTACAGTGCATTATTTGTGTAACTATTATATTTGATGATGAGTGTACATAGCAAATACATGTGGCTAGTCAGTGCAGACACATGAATATGAATAAAGCACAGGCTAAACCAGGTAGACACCAATCACATAGCTTCAGAAACTAGTTGGAGCAATCCATGACTACTTCAAACTCAAACACATTTTAAATCTCACCCTTGTCCCTGTGGTACTCGTCTCTGTGGTCACCACTTGCACAGTTGTCAAAGTATCGCTGCAGAGTGTCCACTTGTTTGCACAGAATGTCCCGGAATGTCTCCATCTCTGCCAGCTTCTCTCGAAGACTGTGGGCTTTCTGTACAGTCAATAACATACAATTTTCAGTAAACCTTTGGTAAATTACTACACTATAAACTAGGTTTCCTGTCTGCATGATTTTACTGTGCTGCAGGCACATGATTAGCTGGCTGGATAAATGCATGATTTAGCCTAATAGCCTAGCCACTGTCTGATCACAATGTATTATCATTCATTAGGTAACAGAAGTAACTGATGGAAATGGTACATCCTATATACATTTTCCTTTCTGCAGCCAGCGGTCTAGTTAAAGGCAAGCAATGCTGAGTTTCTTTTACCCTGAAGGAAGATGTGGAGGTGGTTGAGAGGCCACTGGTGGCAGAAGTGAGGGACAGCATAGAGCCATGATGTCTCAGACTGCTCTCAGAACCGTAGCCTGATTCAGCCTGCAAACACACAGAATCAGGTTTTAGATGCTTTGGGGTCACATGTCTATTCTCTCTCGAAATAGAACCTCTACAGATTAATCGACAGAAGGAAGTATAGGCCTGTCCGTCAAGAGGCATTTATAAGCATTTACACAGTAACTCTAAAAGCTTGAGACCGACTAAAGTAAGTGTACATGATCCAGCTCGGGAAGAGTGTAGCATTAACAAGTGAAAAGACCTAAATTAGAGGCTAAATTATGGTAATTAAGTTACAAATTATGCCTTGCTGTACTGCTGCATGTTCCTACAAGAGTTACAGAGCCCCTGAGCCCATGTGGCTGGCAAGGAGGACATAAACACCATCACTGTAATTTAGAAGAGATCTAAAAGGGCTTTTGATAAAAGATACACTCAAGAGACAGATACAATCGCACAGCCCTCATTAATGAATATGATACGCTATTATACCTCAGGCATCCCTAGCTACCTAAAAGGCAAAGTTCCATCACTGTTTTTACAAGACAAACGGACTTAAAGCCAGATCTTTATTATTATTATTATTATTATTATTATTATTATGCAACTGATATCTCCACAACAACTTCACTGCCTATAAAATCCATAGTAACAGAATTTATTAGATAAATCTACAGATTTCATGAAACTTTGTGGTTAAAAATTCATAAATTGCTGGCAAATTCGTGTGAGCATGCATTCAACTACACAAGGCCGCATGTCAAAGCAAATTATTATTATAAATAGCCACATAAACATCACAAACAAAAGCAAGAACTCAAGACACTGAAGACACTAAAAATGAGACTCCTCTGTCGCTTAGTGTTACATAACCACTAACACCAAGGCTTTGGAAGGATTTCATTATCTGAAGTGGTTTAACTAATGGCCAATGAAGGATTAGAAAGGGCAATGACACTGTTGTGGGAATAAAGCACTGGCCACACAGTGCTGCGTCTAGAATCTGAGCAAGAAACTTATTAGCTAATGAAAACATTTTGCAAACTGGGGTAAATGTGTTTTACAACAGTTTGGGTGCAGTACAGAGGCCTGATGCCTCCTTTTCAGTAAAAACCTTTATTAAACGAGGTGGTTTATTATGAAATGCTTTGTTCTAGAGAATCTTATTTAGTCAGAATTGTGCACAGTTGTGCCGACAGGAACCAGATGTTGGTTTCCAAAAAACAAAAAAACAAAAAACACTCTCACAAAAAGTTGCCACATGAAACGGTTAGGAAGACACTGCCTGTGGTCTGATACAGTGATAAAGTTTTAGTGAACAAAACAGATTTTAATCAATTTATTTGAATCTATTTATGGTGGAGGGATACATCAAAAGTGCTCTAAGATGAAATGGTCCCCAAAGCTCTTATCCTTTCTGAATGATCGTTATTTTACCATTTTCCACATTACATATATCAATACAAGACAAATGTAGGTCCACTGGTGGGTTTGTATAACAAATGCAATTCCTATAGTTGCAATGTAACATTGAGGAATCTGGGTTTCCTTACCATAACGCTAAGAAAGCAGTTTGTATATATAAATACAAAAAAATAACTAACCAACATCTCAACCACTAAATTGGGTAGAAATTGTAATAGGTCAGTACATTACAAGTACGTAACATTTCAGGAGACATTTTTTTTTTTTAAGAAATCAGATGCAAGATATAAGAAAGGGGAAGTACAATAATATATCTTTAAAACGAATTATTATAATAATTATAATTATAATATAATATAATATAATATAATATAATATAATATAATATAATATAATAATTAAATTCATTTACTTTTTTAAAAATGACAGAGCATAGAACTCAGAAACAATGTAAGACCTACTAAAACTCTAAGCTTATGATAAACAGTCCTTAAGGCTTTAATCATGAAGAATAAGAAGAAAATCAAAAATGCAAGTCAAAGAGGCCGCTTACGCAGATCTCAACATTACTGAATGTGTGTGGAACTACTTGGCTTGTGGCAAGCAGAAAAACCCAAGACTAACCTTTGCAAGTGTGCAACATACTCATGCAGATTTCTGTGAAAACCTTAAAGTAAGTCTCTCATAAATAATGAATGACGTGTACTTCTTTCTGACAGGAAATTAAATGAATGGTCTCTGACTTTTGCACAATACTGTAGATACGCAGCGTATACCATTTATAGAATTCATGACACAGATCATATTACAAACAGTTAGCTACCAACACTGCTGCTGAAAATACATTCAAGTAATGAATGTGTGCTTTTGATTACACATTTAATTAAATCTAGACAGATGCAATATCAACACTGGAGGAAGACAGCATGATTAACATGCTGACCTAACCACTGGAAAACAAAAATAGGTATTAGCCGTAGGTCTGAGGAAGTGGCCAATGAATGAGACAAGACATGTAACTGTTCCTTAGTTAAAATTAACACATGAAAATATGCTATCAGGTTTGAAGGAAGAGCCCCTGCAATACTGCTGTCAAGAGTTTTCGGCGTACAGTGAATATTCCTGCGCTCTGAAAGATGCTAACCATATTTTGGTTACGTTTCAGCTTTTCTTCTCAGGTCAGTTTTCTTTGACCACATGGATTAAAAAGGATATCAATCATTCTGGTAGACCTGCTAAGATTATTAGGATAATCAGAATGGCCATTTGTAGCTCAACAGAAATACATTTTTCATTTCTCTGTAACACAGGTAATCTCAGGTGTGTCAATGTCAGCATCGGTATCGCCAGATCTGCATTTAAAAACATTGGGTTCTCGGCATCAGCTGGGAATTTCCATATTGGTGCACTGCTAACTATCTAAAGTACACTGAAAAGCATGGCATACTAACAGCACCACAGCACAGAATCTCTCCTGTCATGCTAAACAAATGGTAATGAATGAGAAGTGAATGAATGCAGCATGCACGCTAACATGCTATCAGGCGAAAGCCCACCATTCGTCCATTCCAGCAGCTAAAGCAGAAGAAGGAGCTGCCACAGTCGTGGCTGGCTGGCCGGAGCATGGCCCCTCCGTGGTTTCCCCAGACACTCCCAGTGTTTCTGCAGAATCTTCACTAGCACGTGGTGGAGAAGACCGAGAGGGCAAATGATGCTTCTTTCTCCTTTGAGAGTTATAAAAGCAGCATAAAAAGCAATGACTGAGGAAGAGAGAACAAGGAGGGGGAAAAAAATTGGATCCTGTTACAGCATGGCTTCATGTGGCATGCTAAGACAGGGGAGAGCTTTATGGGTGGGTCTGACAAGCACAATGACAAAGTGAGAGAGAGAGAGAGAGAGAGAGAGAGAGAGAGAGAGAGAGAGAGAGAGAGAGAGAGAGAGAGAGAGAGAGAGAGAGAGAGAGAGAGAGAGAGAACATGATGAATGAATGATGCTTTTAAGATACACACTCAGAAATGATAAAGAGTGGTAGTTAGCGAGAGTGAGAGAGGGAGAGAGAGGGAGAGAAAGCACAGAAAGAAAAGAAGAGGGACAGAGTGAGGGAGAGAAACAGATGAAGAGAGATGGTTTAATGATGGACGCACATATTCACTCTACCTCAGTACACACACACAGCTGCATATTACAGCCTCCAGGAACCTCCCGCTTAAATCGATCAGCGGCGTCCATCCCTGCAGCAGGCAAGTGGAGATGAAAAGGAGTGTGTGCGGAGAGAGAGACAGAGAGAAATAGAGAGAGAGACAGAGAAAGAGAACACGAGAGAATGAGAGAAAGAGTGCTGAATCTTCAGAGCTCGGCAGGGTCTTTGTGGTCCTTTCTCTCTTCCTGGCTTTTTCACATTACCTTTAAGTGGGCAGATGCATAGACCACACCAAAGGTGAAAAAAAAAGAAGTCTACTGTGGAGTGCACCAAAAACCTACATCCTGGGGGGGGCTATCACAGGGGGCGCATCCAAAGTAGGACTACTCCATTTCTTTCCGAAGAGCTGCATGTACTTCTTCAGACGCAACATGATCATGCATTATTCATGCAGAATGTTAAGCAAAAAATAAGCCCAGCCTTTCCTAACTGCCACCCCTCCCCTCCCCCACACAGAGAAACAAGCAGGCGCGCACGCACACACACACATATACACACACTTCAGCACTACAATTCAAGCCTACCAGCAAACAGCACCAACCTGCGGGGCTGCATCCACTCTACAGTGAACTTTTGTTTGGGAAAGCTCTGCTTTACATAATGCTTTTACTTTTAAAAGCCATTTGCTGCAGAGTCAAGTGGATGCTTGAATGACAAGAGGGAGGACAGACCGAGTACATAGACGAAAGAATGGAGAGAAATTGGTGGCTGAAAAAAAGGGCAAAACTGCATTCACCTGAGAGTACAAAACAGCAATATGTTACAGTATTCTGGTTAAGCTAGCACACACAAACTGAGCACTGCAGCCTGGTAGACACAGTAATAAGCTACAATAAAAACAGGAAACAGTAAAAGCAAAACAGGTCTGCTGTAATGTTCAATTTTCAACCTGTAAAGCATTTCACGTTAAAAATGTATAATACTTAAGATGTTAGAAAGGCGCAGTTAAGATTTGGCTAGTCAGCATAGAGACACCATGTGTGGTTGGTGTGGCTGGTGTGGTTGGTTTGGCTCAGCAGTTAACACCTCTACCCACCAGGGAGCTACCACCCCATGTGGGAGATGGGGGTTCAAATCCCAGTCTAGGTAGCAAATGCTAAGCTATACCAATAAGAGTCCTTGGGCAAGACTCCTAACACTACACTGGCCCACCTGTAAAAAAACGAATAACCTCGTAAGTCGTTCTGGATAAGAGCGTCAGCTAAATCCCTAAAATGTAAATGTAAAATGATACACTTAGGAGCATGATGCTGTATTGCTACTAGCGTGGTCAAACATAGTGCAACTACATCCAACAGGGGCAAAGCCAGGGGCAGGGGCAAAGCCGTTTAACAGTTTAACAGTCGATTCTGTTCCTGATACTGGGCCCATGATTTGGTATTCTCACAATATTGGGAACACTATTAGAACGCAGAAAACTGACGACTGATGATACTGTTGCATAGCTCACTAAAGGTAGTAGATTTGGGAGGCAGGAGGAGTGCTGGAGTGAGGTGTTGATGGGTGCTAATCTTATGCAAACCTATGCAGTTGTATAGGACGGCTGTTCTTCGTTATGACAAAATCTTTGTTTGACAATGTTGCATCACGATGTCATGGTGCACTGTTGCACCCTTACTCAACATTCATGTGTAGACAACTCTTTATGACTGGTTTATCAATTTCAATGTACCCATAAGGTCGTTGATGCAGTATATTCCCAGGTGCCAAAAATAAAGACATTGCTTCACAGTTATTTAATTTACTTCATTGCTCATCTGCTGTTGTAAGCAGGATATTGTGCTTCTATGAGTAGTATGGGGTTACAACAGGCAGATTAAGTTCTGGCATGCAGCAACCATTCCTAAACAATCACTTCTCCTGTAGTGCATACTAACGATGCATTATTCTGGGCTGAAAAAGGCCATATTAACATCTAGTAGAGGCATGATAGCTTAGCACTAATGTGAGAATTCATCAATAATACAATCAATAATGGCTTGCTGATCAGTTACAAGGAAACCAGCCAGCCTCATATAGAACAACTGGAACACACATCAGGATCAGGCTACAAGAAAAGATAGATTTTTGGTGAGCAGGGGAAATAGCTTGCAGTAACAATTAATTCATATAAACATTCATGTGCTTTAAAAAAACACAAACAAAAAAAAGCCTTATGTCTGGGAAGGAGGAAAAAAAAACATTATTTTTGATAATAATAGATAATAAAATCTGAAAAGTGTTTTGGGATGTGAACTGGTTTGCTTTTGTTCTATGTAAGTCCATTTTCTTTGTCTGTTTTTTAAAAAACCTCAAAGTATTGTCAACATAACGTACAGTACTCTGTTACTAAAATAATCAACAGCCGTAAATCAACTGTTCTCATTTAATCAGCACTTTTAGAGACACAGAGTCACTTTTCACCAGTTGATGGCACTGTTCAGATAGTTTCCAAATCATTCTGATTTACCTACATACATGCACACAGAGGCGCACACAGAGGCGCACACAGAGGCGCAGACACAGAGGCAGGCACAGAGGCACAGAGGCACACACACAGGCACACACACAGGCACACACAGAGGCACACACAGAGGCACACACAGAGGCACACACAGAGGCACACACAGAGGCACACACACACAGAGGCACACACACACAGAGGCACACACACACAGAGGCACACACACACACAGAGGCGCACACACACACAGAGGCGCACACACACACAGAGGCGCACACACACACACACAGAGGCGCACACACACAGGCGCACACACACACACAGGCGCACACACACACACAGGCGCACACACAGGCGCACACACACAGGCGCACACACACAGGCGCACACACAGGCGCACACACACAGGCGCACACACAGGCGCACACACACAGGCGCACACACACAGGCGCACACACAGGCGCACACACACAGGCGCACACACAGGCGCACACACAGGCGCACACACAGGCGCACACACAGGCGCACACACATAGGCGCACACAGGCGCACACACATAGGCGCACACAGGCGCACACACACACACACACACACACACACACACACACACACACACACACACACACACACACACACACACACACACACACAGGCACACACAGACAGTAAAAGCACACTGGCTTACTGCCAGAATGATCTCTGCTAAAGAGCCTTCACTTGATGTCCTCTTAACACTATAAGCAGATATACTGGTTATCATAATTATAACAGACAGCCTGTGTTTTTTATTAGCAGAACTAATGCACAAATCCAAGCCTACCACTATCCCAAACACACTCATAAGTGCACACCCACCGAAGTGCATACAAACACGCCCACAGTCACGTAACAGTTGGATTCAAAGATTTGAGCAGCTGTGTGTTGAAACCACAACCTTACACGCCTTTTCCAGAGATTAGCTCCATTCCCAAAGTAAGAAGAATAGCAATGGCTACATTCCTGGAGACACTCCCTCACGCTGCTTATCTAGAGACTGTACAATCAGCTAGATGTTCCGTAAGGAAGATAAAAGCAGTATCAGACACCCGGCATTTTAAACTTAAATCAACAAACTATCCTAACTGCATCACAGTGAAGCGTGGAACAGAGGTTGTTTTGCAAGTGTTCAAGTTATTCTATAATCTACCTTTAAATTTTCTACTATCATCATAAGTCACATTTCTCTTTAGCCCCCTTTACTCTAGATGTTTATTATTATCTTATTCTTTACTCTGTGTGCTTATTTGGACCGTTTAGTGGGTTACATGTCATACATGTGTGCACCCAGCAGGAAAAAAATCCTTGCATATGAAAAACACTTGGTAAAATGAAGCGAGCCTGATGTTTACCTACTAGTTAAGTCTTTACAATGAAGCAAGTCACAAATGAACCCAATGTAGGGTAAGCCAGGGCACTTCCCTGGAATTCTCTTGTGTTCCTTCTTTTAAACCTGTTTAGTTGGACACAGACCAAGTCTTTTTTTGTCGTTATGTCGTTCAGTACTCATATACCGAAGTTTTATGCTTATTTCAATGTTCCCCAGAAGTTTTGAAACCTCTTGACTAAAAACATTATAATCTTTCATTATAATTACATATGAAAATTGTAGTATTTTATTTATGATTATATTAAAATTATAATTTCATTACAAAGTTAATTTTTTGATGATCTGTTGTTTAGCCCATAGGTATTGCTATAATAGTATATTGTTTCTATTATACAATAAGAAATATGTAGTTAAACAGATAAATAGATACAAATATATATAGATAGACAGACAGATCTATAGAATAGAAACAAATTCCTATTCAGAGTAATATAATCATTCCTAGTGCTTTTCAGTGCTCATTTATATGACTGCAAAATTCAGTCAAATGAATTACTGACACAGTGCAAGCTCGTTAAGTACGAAAATTTCCCAACATATGCATTCCAGTTTCAACACTCGTTTGCCCTCAGGTATGTGGAATCAGGTTCTTCCACCCTAGCACGTCCACAACTATCGCACATGGGAGAGCAGATCTGAAGTCAGACAAACCAGAACATTACAGCACACACTTGCATTAGACTTTTACCTTGTGAAGCTCGATGGTTTCAATCCACTGCTGCCGGAGGTCAGGATCTTCAGCTCTTAGGTACCAAACGTTATCATTCACACTGACATCAAGGCGGCATTCGTCAAACTCATGAGGCTGTAGAGAACAACGGAAAACACCCGATTAGACAGCATAAACATGAACATACGTAACTTAACCATCAGTGTATCAGATGTGAGAGCTCACTATTACCTAGGCTCACTCTGCAACTTCAGTTCCACAGGGACGGAATTTTACAACACGATTTCTCAGTTAACCAGTCAATTTACACCACTCAAACCAGTGTTCAAATGCTGTCTCTGTGTCCTCAGGAGTACATACAACATAACTGCACCATATACCACTGCCTTGACTCCAGTAATTCCATTAATGCCTGTTACTCCTGGGAAACTGAATACAAAGTACCTTAAAAAGAACAGTATCTTATAGATCATGTTGTTCTTTTATAGAAACATTTACTAAATTCAACACTCAACATTTAGGAATTTTAGCTCTCTACCTTAAGACACCTAATTCAAAACTTTAGCTAATTACAAAGTTTTAATGCACCTTAATCAGTTGTTTAAATGGTTTTCAAGCTGAATTAAACGTTTTATAGATGGAAAGGGGCACTACATGTGGACCAAAATTGAAAGTGAGGAAGTAGGTGGACCAATTGTACAAGAACACAACAGCTGACAGCAAGTAATTCAACATTTCCATACCACAGCACCAGTTGTACCCTTTGGGTGGCCTTAGTCAATGAGGAAACCAGGGAGATCTCTTTCTTCTTGATGTCTTCCTATGTTTTCTTTGGCAAAATATCTATGTACCCTTTTGCAGAGATACCTACTGATGTTAGCATGCTAACCAGCTAGCCCCGTCCTGTTTCATAAAACACCTTTGTATGTCATGAGGCAACAGTGAGTCACTGTCGAGATAAGCCTGCCATCAATCCACCATGACAGAACAGGACGTGTAGCCAATGAATGAAAACACAATGATGGCTGAATCTCTTGGCGAGCGATCATTATGTTATCACCCCTGCCATTCACTCCCGGCAAGAAACCATGTAAAGCAGCAAACAAAAGAAGTGATATAAATAAAAGCAAAACAGAGATCAAAACTGGCACTGCCTTCCCCCAGTAGAGACAGATGCTGAACACAAGCACGCATGCTTAACAAGGAGTGAAGAAATCGGTGCAGGTCATGTGCATTTCCTTGTTTCTTATTATAGAGATGGTAAAGTGGAGTATAAAATGTTTGGAGTATAAAATCTCTGTTACCAAATAAATCCTTTAAAGATCTATCAACACTGTTTTAGCTGGCACTGACACACACACACACACACACACACACACACACATACACACACATACACACACACACATACACACACATACACACACATACACACACATACACACACATACACACACACACATACATACATACATACATACATACATACATACACACACACACACACACACACACACACACACACATTATTTATTGGCAGAGGCTAGTTCTTAGTAAGCAAAAAACTAAATAGAAATACTTGTAAAGCTGCTTTGTGACATCTGTTGTAAAAAGCGATATATAAATAAACGTTTTAGACTTTGGGGATATTTTATTTAGACATGCCTGGGAGACAACTAAACTGCATTCACTAGAATTAGTTTATGATTCTGCATTAAGAGTTATAACATATGGCAGTTATTTGACTCTGTAAATTCTATGACATGACTAGTTGGCTTCCACTCGATGGCAAAAAAACTGATTTTTATTGTGTGTGTCAATGGTCAACTTTCTTCCACGGTTGTCTCAATTTTAAGCAAAAAATCTCAATATACCTACATAGTTCAATAAACATGAAAAATAAAATCAATACATTCCAATGGCACTTTGCAAAAACAAAACTTGGCATATTTACATAATAACATTAAATATAACAAATTTAATGTGTTTCTAAAACAACTGTGCCACTAAATCTGTACTGTGACAGTAATAGCTGACTTGTTGCACTTTAACCTTAGCTATGTCACACTTCAAGTCCAACGTGCTGCCTCAGTTGTTCACAGATTGAACTGCATAAATGCTTATCTTGCTCATTACAGCCTTGACTAAATTCTCCTACACAGATAGTTCTTGGCTTCTGATTGCCGTCTTTCAAAGTCTTCCCCTACTCCGATACGAGATGCAGCAGAATGACCTCACAGCCTCAATAAAACTTCAAGTTTTGGCTCACTCAGCTTTTCCCTGCAGCGGCTGCACGCTGTGATGTTCTTTCTGTGCTGAACTGCGACCCTGATGAAGATAATGGTGAGACAGAACAATGTGGCTACAGTTGATACTTTAACTGTGGGCCTGTTCAGCTGAGACAATCGTCCATTTATCAGAAAATGACCTTGCTGAAGCTGGAGGCACTAAAACATAGGCATATGCGTATACCACGGTGAAAGAGCAAATGCTACAGATGAGTTCCATCAGAACGTCCCCTCAAATATGACCTGAAGAAATCACCTTCAATAACATACACCTTGAGTAATTTAGAAGTTAGACGATAAAAAAAAAAACTCAATTGAACAATAGCATTTCAAAATTGTAACATTTAATTATTGATTAAAGTAAAAATGAAAAGCTTGAGTGCACCTATCAACTTTAAAATAAGCCTCATTATCTTGATAAATTAAGAACTGGCAATTTATAGAAAACATAGAACAAATAAAAATAATAAAATAAGCAGCCTGTTTAACTTTTCCTTTAAAATGAATGGGCAGGATTGTTCCGTTGTAAGCTAAATGGGTGGATAATCGTAGGAGTTCTTTAACATCACAAAACAACAAAATAAAAAGGGACAATTTTGCAACATAGTTCCCATTTATGGGCTGAGAGGAGTGGAAAACGTGACATTGAAAGTGTTAAAAGGTTCCCCAGGTTCCGGACCAAAGTCACATACCTTCTATGTAGAACAAATGAAACTGCTGAATAAATGCATGCACTTTAATAGTGTTTACAGACGATGACCCTAATACTTGGGACAGTATGGACCATGCTACAGGGACAGCAAAAAAAAAAAAGAAAAAGAAAAAGAAAAGAAAGAAAAAAGCAGTGCTTCTTACATGTACTTGTATGTGTATTTCGTTGCTGACAGTATGTACTAGTATTCATTTTTGTCACCGCACCAACACAACACCATACCATAACAAACGCTGGCTTCTCAACTTGTTACTGAAAACATTCATCTTTTTGTCTTGGGTCCGACACTCCATATCAGATGACTCCGGACCCCAAGGAGTCAACACCGCTTCAGGACATGGTTAACGTGAAGGTTATACACAGCAAAGCTTTAAGGGGCTTGTGCGAAAGCAACTCAAAGTGTGTTGAGCTTGATCTTGCGCGTTTGCCCATTTTGCTGAATTGTTTACTGATATTAGGCACTGCACGCAAAAACATGCAAATGCCTTCTAATCTTTCTCTGAGACTTTCACGGATACTGCTTTCATACCAGATCATGATTACAATTACCCGCTGACATCACCATATGAAATCCCATTATAATTTAGTTATATAGTTATATAACCTCAGTACTAGCTCTAAATTGTCCCCCGTCCCATCTTTGCTCCCAACTTTGAATGTGTTGTAGGCCTAAAATGCAGGGACACATTAACAAAATAACATAACAAAATGGAAATGAAGTTGAAAACATGAAATATCTTGCATTCAAATCAAATAAAAATCAAAGTAAGATAGGGCTGTACCCGACTCAGAATTTTGTCAGTCGAATCGGATTCGCCCGTCTTGGTCGACGATTCGACTATTCGTTCACGTTTTTTTTTCTCCATGTACCTTATCTAGTAATCAGTAAATCAGTCTGCATACGTTTCAGATCTGATGTCCTCCATCATTTAGAAAGTCAGCAGAGTCACAGGAACATATTTCTGAACTAAAACAGGCAGGGCTTATGATGATTGATCTGAACTGGAGCCTGATTTAATTACAGCAAATAGCGTCGTGCAACAGCTCGTATTTATGCTAAACGTTAGCCCTTATAGCTTATAGTCTTTTTAATTTCACTTCTAACAGCTTCGTCAGTAGGAGGACCCTTCGTCTTTCATCTCTCATAAATAATGAACTGCTAAATAAAACCAAATTAGTCCATATTTAAATTATTTTTAGATGAAAAGAAGAATGGTAGACCGTTTATTATATCAAACGCGCTGTAATAATTATCTCTCGTTTATCAGCAGGCAGATTAAGTGACTGTACTTATCCTTAAATAAAGATAACCTCAGCTGCAGACGAATAAATAAACATATCTGTAATTTAGGTTCTATACTTTGCATATTTTGATACTGCATTCGTTCACCATTGCCATCTTTATGGAGTGGTTCAGCGAATGTCATTTTACGCTATTTTCCACTGGAGTTATAATAAAATAATCGTCTCCGCAAACAGTCATTACGTCTAAAATGGAAGTCAGCTCACTCGTTTGGAGCTGTGTTGGATGTCTGACTAAATGAAGAGCAGAATTCGGTTTCATTTGTTCAGATTCTCTTCTTCAGAACCTCCTCCAGGCTTTCTCTGAGACATCGCTCCCCCCGTGTTTCTCAGCTTGACGGCTTCATTATCAAGCGCACGTCGTCACGTGGATTTAATTTTTTAGCAAGCACGCATCACAGCCCTGCTGGAACTTAAATATATATTTATTATTCCCTTTAATAATTATTAAAATGTTTTTTTACATTCTTAAAGTTCTTCTGCATTTTTGTAAGCTTTAGTCTGTTTTACAGAGGAAAAAAGGTCACTGTTGTCAGTCGACTTGAAGGGTCTCAGTCGACTTAAAGGGTCGCCCTAAAGTAAGATGTGAGAAACACACGTTTGTTTTTTAATCCATTTTCCTTACTGTCCCAACTTTTTCTTTCTGGTTTGGTGCTCTACATCAAACACTTTCATTAAAAAAAAAAAGTGAAGCAAGAAATATGCAGTTCTCCAAGATACAGGCTCTTAAAATAAACAAGCTTAATAAAGTCATCATAACAGCTTTGGTCTAACTGAATGTCAATAAAAGAGGTACTTAAGTAAACCTACCAGCTGACAAGCTGACCTGTGCTATACAGATAACCATCTAAACCAAATACGCCACGGCTGTTAGAGATCTTTCATAAAGAACATGTGTTATCTGCTGCGTGCTAACAGAAGTCAGCAGGTGAAAAGTGTAACTTCCCTACCGGAAAAGCCCTGGCCGATTCTGTTCCACGTCTATTCTATTCCGCTTGACTATTTCCGCATACTTTGGGCAGCGCAATGATAGAGCAGTGTATCAACGCAACGTTTCTGTGGATTTACAGAGAGGCAGCAAGCTGTGCTTGTTCAAACAAGACTGGGGTGTCGCTCCCGCCATTCAAGCTTGCTCTCCTCTCTCTATCATCTCTCCCTTGGTTCAAATAAGCTGAAAGGAGAAGTACAGAAAGTCAGAGAAGTACAGCTACTACATACTGAGAGATTATCATAACAGGTTTCAATCAATCAACTACTCATTTACTCTTAATGAGAAACACGAGGAAAACCAAAACAACCTGCAGCACAAATAGCAGACGAATAAACAAGGAACTACAAAGTGTTTGAGATCTAGTTCCTCTATAGTGCCTAACCCTGTGTATAAACCAGTTACACATTAGTAAATGAAGTACGGATCAGGAGGCAGTTCTCCAGCCTTTTTCTCTCTCCTTTTTTACTATTAGTTGCTTTGTTGTTATGTTTTTGTATTTTTTGTATTTGTGAATACGACAATAACGTTATACAATAAAGGGTTTCACTTTCTATCAATGCTACGAAGTGAACTTGTTCTGGATGTCATGTATATATAATATATAAAAACATCCAGAACAAGTTCACTTCACACACGCACACACACACACAGACACACACACGAACATACGCACACGAACACACGCACACGAACACACGAACACACAGGTACAGGTAAAACAACAGTACTGAGTTTATGTTTAAGCAGTGTTGATAAGCAGCAAAATCTTTCAGCTGAAATGTCCTATGCTGGATGCCTTGACAGAACATTTGAATATTGAACATTTGAATATATTAAACGAAACAAAAATGACATTTCCTCTCCGTGTGGTTCTTGTCTGGACAAAATAAGGTTTCCTTTGTGTTTTAAAGAAAAAAGAACAACTAAAATATTTTCTGGATGATCAAACTTTGACATGTAAAGTCAGAGCCTGTTGTTGTGCTGGTCCCCGCAAACCATGTACGCGCCCCGCATCCTGCTCATGTCAAACTAGCTAATAGTTTACAAGTTGGTGTCAGAACTGATTATGGAAAGGAAGGAAAAAAACAACACCTGAATTGTGGGAATAGCAAGCAGGCTTAGGACACTTTCATTTGTGGGTCCGAAATCCGAAAAATTACCGGCAGCATTGTGACTTGATATGAACAGCCAGCAACCTGAAACACTTGGGCTGATGTTTCCATACAGATAACATAGAAGGTGCTTATTGCAATCGCTCTGTAGGTTTTATGAACAAATGGCTGAACATAGTCATAAGAGACTCCAGTGCCAAAAATATTTGAAAGTCTAAAAGCAAAATTTGAAGAAACCAGGAACCAAAATGTGTCTGAGTATGGTGCAGATGCAGGTCACTTTAAAAAGATACTGAACAGCTCAACAAGAACGCAGAACAGAAAAATCCCAGTTGGGTGACCTGCTGTGTGAACGTAGGCTAATGTCTGCAGAGAGCAGTAACATTCAACAAACACGCTGATACGCTGGGCTTGATGAGCTGACTGTGTTTACAAACTGTGGCTCTGAAAAGTGAACAGCACTGTACATAAACATGTGCTCATGTGTGCCTGACAAAGTCATGGAAACCCATGCTTTGCAGCAACAACCTCTACTAGGGCCGTCCAGGCACAGGTTTCATGGCACACAACTTAGCAGATCATCTAGTCTCTCAGTCAAAGTTTACTGGCAAATCTGGACTAACACAACATGAGAGCAGTGGACTGACTGCTGATTAGCTGGACAATATGGTTGTATATTTTAGTATTCAGCCAAACCACAGTTTATATTTCCATCTGAAAATGTATAGAAGGAAATCTGGGGGAGCCAGTCTGAGTGGGCCTGATGCAGCTGACAAAATTAATAACCGTGTTATACAGTATAGAGCTGTCGAATCATCTGAAGACTCGTCAGCACAACAAGGAGGCCATTTCGCACTTATCTGGACAGATTTACTGCACAATATATACACATAACACAGAGAGTAAGTCTGTGTACAAGGCAGGAACATCTGACAGCATGATCATGTCCTCTTTCCGGTGGGAGAGCTGATACTTAGAGAGTGACAAATCCTGTCTGAACTGAGAAAAGCATTTTAAAGAAAATGATTAAAGAAAAAAAATGTTTCAATAAAAAATAAAACAGGCTACAAGAGCTTGATTTCCCCGAAATCCATATGACAGCCCATCATTATAAGCTGCTAACTCAAACAGGCCGCAATATATATCTTTTATCATGGCAGCATCTCTTATGCTCAAAAATATGTTACCCCCGAACTTTCTTACTACGATCAAAATCAGCACTGAAACTCACGTCAATCGATTTTATGACTGCTGGATAACGTACACGAACAAGAGGAACAAATAGCCAAATCTGATTCAACTGACGAAGAAGTGGGGGATAGCCCTAGTCTTAAACACTTTTACTTACGTGCCTTGCTTAAGTTTGTCCGTAGAGGATAAATATTGCTTGTTTATACCTCATTCTGTCCTGCATAGGTCTGCTTATTTTAGACTAAGCTACTTTAAAGGAGAAAGGAATGTAGCGCAATCAGAGAAGTCTGAAGTGAAATGAACTGTTTTATAGAAAAGTCAGACGTTTTTCTGGTTGGTGGTTATAGGACCCAGATCTCTGAAAGGTTTAATGCCTATATATGCCAGCGATGCTTTGATACAATGTTTTATGATGGTTTTCAGAAATCTAGAAATCTAGTAAACTAGTTTCTCGACACACAAACACTTAAATGTCATTTAGTAGTAGAGGTGGGGCGATATGAATATGAATATTTTCTTGCTATTGTGATATAGTGCATCACAATATGCTTTTTAGAGTCTATCGTGGATATTGTCAGTGCTTACAAAAAACAAAAAACACTGACCATCTTCTAATTTGTCTTTTTCAAGAATTTAAATCACAGAAAAACGAAACATCGTGTTGCATACTGTGTATCATAAATATCATGATAACGTCTTGGTTGGTCCAGTGTAGCAGGCAATACCGCCATCTCCCACACTGTAGACTGAGGTTTGATCCCCTACCTGAGCAGACACCCTACACTATACCAATAGGGGTTTTTGGGCAAGACTCCTCACACTACCTTCGCCTGCCTGTGTAAGGAATGACCGAATCGTAAGTCGCTCTGAATAAGAGTGTCTGCCAAATACTGTAAGATGTAAATAAATGTAAAAGTATGTGTCATGCATGTGACATAATATTTTTGCCATACTGTCCTCCCCTACCGGATACCGTGACTGAATTGATCAATACAGCCCAGTGCTAAAGTAAACTTCTCAACATGCCAGTCTCTGCTAAGGCACTTGTTAGTAAGTTAGAAGGTCAGCCTTACTGTGATAACCGCCTTGCTGAGACAGAGAGACCCTCTGCAGCCATACTCCCTCTCGTCTTCTGACTTGTAGTAGCTCAGGGTGTTGTTTTTCAGCACTACCCAGCGGTCCTGCCAGCCGTGGATGTAGTTGGTCCACTGCAAGAAAAGCACCGGGCATAATTACTCATATTTATGGCTCATGAGACAAGAAGTTGTTTTCATCATTGCATTAACAGCAATGGCAGTCTTCGGCCTTGGGGTTGCTCTGGGAGACAAGTGGGAGTGATCAGTCGGAGGACCTTCTCTGAGCACATGAGCAATGACTTAAAAGGTCCATGCAAAGCGAGGGCCTAGCTCAGCTGTCAATACAAATGACAGCGGCAGATTCGCCAGCTTCTTCTACAAAGTTCCTCCGTTCCACCTTAAATGCTGCAGTTTATTCAGTCGCCCAGTTCGATTTTTTCCAGTGCCACCTTTAATGGTACTTTAAACAACTTCTACACAATTTAAGGTGGAACGGGGAAATCTAAACAGGTCGAATGAATGTAACTGCTGCTCCATTTAAGGTGGAATGACAGAATTAGAAACAGTCGCCTGAATGTAACTGCTGCTCCATTTAAGGTGGAACGATAGAATTCGAACCGGTCGCCTGAATGTAACTGCTGCTCCATTTAAGGTGGAGCGGTAGACTTCGAAACGGTCGCCTGAGTGTGTGACCACTGCCCATTTTAAGGTGGAACGGGGAAAATGTAAGAATAAGTTAGCGAATAGGAAAACATACAGGTTAAATCAGACTATTTCCTGATCAGTCAGCTCCGCGAGGAGGCTGGGAATCTCTATTTACATAAACTCACCTTGCTGAGGGTCCCGCAGAGCTCATGCTCTGACTCAGGGTCCACATCTTCATCTGAACTTGAAGTAGACAAACTCTGATCCGACATGAGTCAAACACGAGACTTCAGGCTAGTTGACGAGCTTCTCTTCCTCCTTTTCGGACTGATGTACCTTTTCGTACAATACGCTTGTTAGCAGACTAGCCAACTGTTAGCTAGGAATGTTTTGGAAAACTTTCAGCGATATCTCAGCACGAAGTCGAGCTCCCCGCCGTGTGGAGACCAGGTTAGCTAACGTTAGCTAATGCTCAACGAAATGACAAACGCTCACAGCAAATCTCCAGACTTAGAGACTTAACTCTATGATATTCAAAGGAACCGAAGATCTGAAAACCGACTTGGTAATGTTTTCCTCCCATCAGAGTCCTGCTGGATCGCTCGCCAAGCCTGAATGGCAACAACACTGCACCAAGGAAAACGTCGATGGCTCCAGCCAAAGAGTTTTCAGAAACATGTAACAGATAGAGCTTTGGCTGATCTGTATTCCCGTCCGTCTCCTAATCTGAGTCCGACTGTTAAAGTCCGACTAGATGCGTTGATGTTTATCCCAGCTCACGAGGAATAAAAGTTTTGATTTGACTGTCGCCCCCTTTCGGTCGTGCTTCATACCAAAACATTAAAGGGGAACTCTTCTCATTTCTGAATTCTTCACACTTACACGGTTCAGATGTAAACAAAGCTATTTAATGTGGTTTGGTGTGTAGTGCTCCATTCTAGAAAAACTTATCTAGTCAGAATTGTTCACAGTGGTGGTGATGGGAGCCAGACGTCAAGAAAGTTGACTGCCTCTGAAATCTACCTCACAGAAAGTTATTAAATTTACTTTATCAGATTTATGATTTTTTTTACTATCATTATCACAAATAAGCTCACACAGCGACATTTAGAGGCTCACTCTAAATCAATCTTTTTTTTACACTGGACTATTCCCTTTTAACACTCCTGGATAATGCAAATAAGTGCATAAACAGATGAGAATATGTGATAGCTCTGTGTGTTTGTCGAATGAAGAAATCAGCAGTGTGGATTTCAGATTAGGTAAAAGTAATATACTCAAAAAGCAAGCCTCAGGCCCTACAAGCGAGACCCTGCAAAAGCCAGAATCATGGTCACAGCCATGGTCACAGTCTCATATTTCCCTATTACCAAAAAAATATAATCCCTTGTCCTTCCACAAGCAGTGGTTTATACTCCTTATACCTAGAGGCGGCACTGCCCCAGACGGTTTCCCCCTTTAAATGCTTATTACATGTAAACTGAAATGTTTCCCATTTAAGTTTTAGTTTTACTTTTAAATTTGCATTTACCATTTTATTATATCAGTTTCAACATTATACTGTATATCCTGTAAAACTCAGACTCACTAATCATAATGTTATATATTATATGAATACAACTGATATATTTTATGAAATTCCTCTGACAGTCTGAATGTGCAATACAATAATACAAAATCATTTTCAAACAGATTATAATTACATTTTTAATATGACAAAAACTTTTAGTTTCAGTAAAAGAAACCGACTTGCCATGTTAAAGGCCCCACATCCTACTGTTTTTGTATTTTATTTCTTCTCCTTGAGGTTACTGTATGACATATGTGTAGTTCCATGTACCAAACATTGTCACAATTCATTTTACATCACCATCAGGCTGTTTTTGTTACTGTTCCTTTAAAATTGATCCAAGATAAATGAACTCTGACCTGATTCCTTAGATCTTCAGCATGAGTGGAAGGTGCTAAAGTGCTGTGTGACATCACAGCAACATTTAAATCACAACAGGCTGTGTTTGCATTATAGTGCCCATATATGGACTGTATTTACTGGTGAATGTTAAATGTTGAAACTATTTTATATTGTTTAAAAAAATGGAGAGAAATTCAGTTTTCCATTATATGGGCCCTTCTAAATGTTATTCACACTAGTGTCCGTGTTGTGAACTCTGGATTTAAAGCTGTGGTGTATCTTTAGTGAGCTATAATAAAACCAGAGGTGGACAAAGTACACAGAGCATGTGCTTGAGTTAAAGTAGAGATACCCACAGTAAAATATTCCTCCAGTAAAAGTAGCAGTCCCTTCCTTTAGACCTCCTCTTCAGTAAAAGTACCTTCAAATGCACTTACGTATGGAAAGTTAAAGTAGCATGATTTATTATGGCTCTAATGTCCTATTATTATTATTTCTGGAACAAGACTCTTAATCAACTCACATACGTGAAGAGGCTCTAGTGTCTCTCAGTCCACCAGTCTCTAATAGAAGGTCATTAATTAATCTGAGACTGATGTCTATTAAAATGATCATAAGCACAGAACACTGAAGGAGAACAGGAAGTTCAGTGCAACAGGTCAAAACAAGCTCAAAAAAGCTCAAAAGCTGTTCCCTGATTGGTGGACTCATTTCATGCTTCTTTCATTTGGATGTTATGTTGTTATGTACATATAAGCCAAAAAGCCAAAAATTTAACCATAATATCGTGGAGTAAAGAGCATGATATTAGATTTAGAATTGTGGTGGAGTTAAAGTAAAAAGTCCCCCAGAATGGAAACACTTCGGTACATTACAGACACATCAAAACTACAAATAAACAGTAACAGAACTTACATTAAGTACAGTAAGTAGAGTAATGACTATAAGTACTCACAGATACTGTAATTACATTTACTTCACTACTGTCCACCTTGAAATAAAACATTACAGTTACCTGATCAAACAGGGGCATCTGCACTGTTTTATAAGAACATCATTTAATTCACATCTTACAACAGCACAAAATATTTTTTTGGTACTCTCTCATATGCCTCATTAAGTCCATCTGAGCAGTACTGAGCATTTCTAATGAATTATGTTGAATGTTGTATGTAAACCTGCAGTCACGGACACAGCAAGATTTGAAAATCATTTTGTTTGTGTGGTTGGCAGTGTAAGGTCATTCTGATCCTGTGAGCCAATCCTCGATAGCTTTCTCATTATACTGTGGATTCTTCTGCCAGTCGATGTGCCAGCGCAGGTTGGCAATGACCTGTGTGTAATTGTTTCCAAGGCTCTGCTTCCATGCCACAAACTGCTGCTTGTTGTAGTGCTGGACAGTCTTGGTGACGGTGGGGTAGTCCACTACAGAATGCAGGACCTTATCCAGCTGCTTTACCACACCAGGGTAACGGGAGGCCACGTTGTGTAGCTCAGCCTTATCCTTGGACAGGTCTGATTAGGTGGGGATGACACAGCATTAATACAATTACACGTTGGTTTATTATTGCTTATGAGTACATGAAGTTCATTTTATGCCAAAGGTTTTAAGCTGTCGCCAATCACTCTGAAATAATGATTTGCAAGTCAGAAGTGTTAGGTCTGATTTTGTGAAAGTTTGCGAGGTTTTTTTTTTTTTTTTGCTTCTAGGATTTCTCATTTACTTCAGCAAAGTCTTCTTTTGTCTGGATATAGTTTTACAGGCAGGTGGGTCTCTGAAGATCTCAGTAGAGTGACCTTACTATTAGTCCACTGACCAAAGTGACTAAGAAGCTTTGAAAGGACATGTGTTTGATGTAATAATAATTTTTTGTGTTATTAAAACAATTTTTTACATTTTGATACTGATTTTTGTGTATTTTATATGTAAAAGTTTCGTATACACAATGACACATTGTTTGTGGATTATACATATAAAATATATATCTAAAAAACTTTGAGTATCGCTCTAACATTGGTGTAAGTCTTTTAACAATACTAGTTGCTAACAATGTATAAAAGTAAATCGGCAGTGATAAGCACTTCCCATATAACGTCCTTAGTTGGGACATCTTTTGAGCTATCTGTTATGAATATAATGAAAGTATTCTGTCTACATTGGAAGCTGCCTATTCCATCCACTTTCATACTTTCATACTTTCCCAAAAACCCTGGTTGGCCACCTGCTAAGCTGAATTAGTTGCATCTGAGCAGGGTATCATAATAATAAGTGGTTTAAGCCCCCATGGACTTCTATATGAAATCATTCCTGTCCCTTCATACACAACACAATGCATCATGAACAGGACCATCAGCTCACCAAAGAGTTGTGGAGGGACACTCATGCCATCTGAATAGGTGATGTACTTCCACTGGCCCATTCTCAACATGTAAGTGGAGGTGTTGGCATTGCAGCCGTGGTATTCACTGAGTACCCAGCCAGGGTGAGGGGACTGCTTATTATTCTGTGAAGCCAGAGGCATCAGAGAGTGACCGCTCAGGTCACCTGGTATTTGAACACCTGCAATATCTGAAAAACATATGATATGGAGGATTATTACACAGAATCATAGAACACACAGGTATGATTTGGGAGTGCTTTCTTGCCACCAGGCCTGGACCAATTGCTATCATCAAGGGTAAACTGGATTTCCATATTATCAAAGTATTCTAGTACAGGAATAACATCAGGCTCAGTAGAAATTGCAAAATGCAGCAGGAGAATGATCCTAAAGATTAAAGTAAATCTACTACAAAAAAAATACTTTAGTGGCTTCATAAAAAATAATAATCCTTAGTCTCTTGGAGTGACCCAGTATGAGTCCAGTTCTTAACCCAAAAGAGCTGCTGTGGAATGACCTTCAGAGCCAATGACATTGAAAAATCATAATAATATAATAATAATAATATACACTCTTAAACGTTGGGCAGGACTGAGCCACAACTACTCGAAATACATGCTTGAGGTTGTTACTGCTAGAGGAGGTCCCACTAGTTATTAAAGCCAAGGGTTCACCAACCTTTCCACAAGCACTGTGGAGGTTCTACACAATAAGGATATGAAAGATAATAATTGTTGGTGTTAGCTTTATCCATAATGTTTCTTATTACTTGTGGCTTAGATAAAAACCAGACAGATCATATCTTAAGGCAGAAAACTAGGTAACTAGTTTGTACCACTGTATATGAACCATCTATAGATACAGAAGCCATAATATTAAATGACTTTGATAACTGATCAACTTACCCAGCACTGAGGGATACAGGTCAACAAGTGAGACCGGTAAACTGATCTCAAGGCCAGTCTTAATCCCTGGCCCCATCATAAGTAAAGGTACATGCGAGCTGCCCTCAAACATAGACATCTTATAGAACTGCCTGTGCTCCATAGCCAGATCCCCATGATCAGAAGTGAAGAGCAGCACCGTGGAGCTCAATAAGCCTGTATCCCTGAGAGCAGCAATCACTTCACCTGTAACAGAGTTCACCTATATCAGAACCCAGCCGAAGACGCTGTAAACATTGCACAAAGCCTACAGTAACAATTAACACCAAACGTACCAATGTGTCATGCTTACCAAGCATGGCGTCCGTTTCGGCACACATAGCATAGTAAAAAGCCCGGATGTCTCTGATCTCCTGCTCAGAGAAGTCACCACTGCAGTTTTTGGTGAAGGTAGAATAATAATCAACAGGATGCATTTCGGAAAATGGCAGCCATTTTGGCACAGAAACTTGCTCAAGAGAGACCTTTGAGAACGAAAGGTGGAATATTACTGAGATATTACTGTTGTTCTTAAAATATTCATACCCTCAGGTTCAGCAAGGGCTGAAGTAAATACTGTTTACTAACAATACAGTTGTGAAGTATATACATGTAAGTGTGTATGCACATTAAAGTAAATGAAACCTTTAATTAAACAGTTTTATTATCTATGATGACACAGAAGCTAATCTCTTAACGCTGGTCAGACGTTCTGATGTCTTGGCTTGTTTCCCATTTGAGGCAATACCTGGTTTGTCGGTGTATAGCATGCACCGATCAGAACGCCTGCACTCCCACCACATTACCAGGACAAAAAGTCCAATAAACAGAATATGTAAAACAAATCAAGCTGAATTTACTAATGAATTGAAGTCTTCTGAAGTCTAAAGTCAGAGGTGTCTTATATCAAAAGAAACTTTGAACTAGAATAGTTTATGCTGGTGATGATACGAGCAAGGCATCTGAGTTTAAAAAGCAAACTCAAAGAAAGTTATTACATGAAATGATTATAAATATGCTGTCTGAGGCCTGAGTAATTCTGATTGTTCTGATAGCTCTGAGATATGATTGAGAATGTGATTTTAGCCTATAATATATTTTTCCAAATTTACCACTAATTTACCACTAAATTACAACATCACAGGTAATTGTAATTGTACTGGTAAGGTATTGGACTGTAAAATAAAACAGCTATATCAGTGCTGTAGACATCACAACCCCTGGTACATATCATCTCTACTATATTAGGTCAGTCTGAATGAATTTCTACCTTAACAATTTAATCACAGATAAAAACAGAATTCTTCTTTAACTTCTTTGACTTAAACTGTTTTAGGTCCTGTATTTCAGTCTCATATGGCTGTATATCCCCTAAAACGCCAGTGAGCCCTGTAAATCAGGGATGGCCAACTTGGGTCCTGGAGGGCTGGCCTCTAGAACTAAACCTGACAACTCCCTGTTAAGTTAAACATGTGTGTTTAAATAGGAAACCAAACTGTGCAGGACTCTTAACTATTAGAGTATTTTACTGTGTGCGGAGATCATTAACTCATATTAAATTTCATAATGCCTTCATTAGACCAATGTGTCAGCATGAAGTAACCTGCCTTTTTGAGCCAGTAGGGGGAGGTGCGGAAGGTGGAGCCTCCAGCAGTGGGGCCCAGGTCCTCTGTGCGGTAGGGGTGAGGCAGGTTCAGTCCCAGGTACAGGGCAAATGGCTGCGAGAGGGCTGCAGCGTTTGTCCTGATCCACTGCACAGCTCTGTCTGTAGTGTTCCAGTCTTTGGACATGACCCTCAATGTAGCGCCATCACCGACCAGGTCCGTCACTGGGCGGCCCTCCTGCCTCAGAAGGAATGGCACCTCTCTGGTCCATGCCTCCACACGATTGCTAGATGTCATTAATTTTGGGGGATATAACAGTCATCATGATAAGTCATGTTATGTGTATAGATAATCCCTCTAGTACACCTCTAGAGCACCTGCATGAAGCAATGGCATCAACCTGATACCAGGTATCAGCGTCGGAACAATATCAGCAGAACAACACACAGACTGGATACTAGAAGATAAGAATGAATCTGATCCAAACCTCTAACAAAGCTATCCAGAAATATCACTGTGTGATGTGATGATGTCAGCTATGATGTTTCTGAAAGACAGTAGAGTGGTTGAGCAGATTGAGCATGATAGCCTGCTTTTAGATGCTATTTTTAGGTGAAGTGCTTTAACTAAAATAGCTCATTTTAAAGCTCATCAGATCACACTATTGGAAAAATAGTACATGCTCTAATTGCATGTAACATGAAAAAGACCAATTATAGAGAGCGATGTAAACAACAACAAAAAGCATTTAGCTCAAGAGAGTACCTGGTTGGACGTTAATGAACCGATGTTACTAAATAAGACTTTTGCCTGCTTGTTTAGAAACTAAATATGATGCATATCTTATATATCAACGCTGTCCACATAAAAACTTCAAATTGGCAACTTTACAGGAGAGGGCAACAACCTCCTTTAGTTTTAATGTAAGTCAATGGAACCAGACTTTTTTACAAGCAATTCTGAATAATTCCTGTTGGACTATTTATCAGAAAATTCTCACACAGTGTAAACCGCACCTGCTGTGTTCAAATGACGCATAAAAGTAAAAATCAACAAAAATGGAGATACATGTTTTTCTTTGGACAGAGATGATATGCTTACACAAATCAATCAAAATGTCATTTAGTCTAGCTTCAATAATTCCAATAGGTAGATATAAAGACTCAAAAGACACATCACACATCTCCAGCCTCAACTATGAATAATGAAATTTATTCCAGTCACCTGACAGAGTGGCTTCCTGATGTGTAGTCTAACTTTCCCATACTGTGGGTGTGGTACCCAGCCTTTTTTAGATGGTCCATCCATGTTGTTGCATTGGAAGGGAGACATTTGTAATTGTTCCAGGCCTCAGTTAAGTGGACAAAACGGCCGCTCCACATAGCTGGAATACATTGCACTAAGATGAATGTGGTGTTGCACTGTTACTCTGGAACTATTGCATTCTGAGAAACCAACTGGTGTAGGAGTGCTTCCAACTGTGTACTGCACTGTACCTGCCCTAGAAGGACAGCATATAGGAGAGTTGGTGTACGAGTTGAGGAATACAGCACCCATCTGCCTGATGTAGTTAATGAACGGCAGCTGAACTACTTTATTCCCTGGAGCAAAGGTTAATCTCCCATCCTACAGCAGAAAGAAATAAACACCATGGATTAAAACACTGTGCACATTTTCAGCTCAAACAGGAAATAAAGGAATTCACACTAACTCTACATTTCTTACTTTTGGCAAACGTCCTTATTTAGAGCGATTTACAGTTTACATCTACAATGAAGTGACTCTTATGTCTATAGTGTAGGGTGGTTGCCCAGACAGGGAATTGAAACCCAGTGTACAGTATGGAAAGCAAAGGCATTATACCAACCACTGACTTCTTTTTTCACAGTTATATTTTAGCATTATTCAGAATTTCATTGTTATTTATTTCATTTACCATTTTATTTAGTGTGGTGCTGATTGCTGATTTGTGGTCACACTTTTGAGGCTTAGCCTTTTTAATTTAGGCAAAAAGATCCCAAAAATAGAGAAAACAAAACCAAACAACCGTATGTTTAAATGCTGATGGATGCTGAATGTACTAAAATTTCTACAGTGGTTTTGACACGTGGTCTTTTATCTTACGTGACTTTCGACCTTGAACTTAATTCCTCTTTTTTTTACATTTCAAGTCATTTAGAGTGGTTAGGCACACTCCTTTCTCAAGTGCCTTACTGAGTCAACAATGTTCACAGCGGTGGTGATGGTGCCTCGGAAATCTCCTTTACAGAACGTTATTATATTACATTATATATATTATATGGATTATTATGGAATGACGGATGTTTGCTGTGGGGGTCTAGCACATTGTTTAATGATAACTTTGTGCTTAAAATGTATTTGAGAAAACTTTTCAGGTTTATGTCAATTTGACCAGGAACAACATCATCTAGAAACCTCAGGAGACACTTGTGTAGGTGCACTGATGGTCTTGGATAGTAAAAGAACAGGCTATATTTGTGTTCTAGACATGAAGACCTACAGAGGACCCACTTCATACCAAACCATTAAACCAAAGTTCACATCATCTTAAGGACCAGAGTTTTAGACCCCTGCGTGTATACTTTAGCACTTTTTGACAGCTGCAAAACTAACATTGACATTAGCAGCCCTCCCAGCAGTTTTGTCCACCTGACCTGATTTATCTAAATAACAAAGACATAAAAACATTTATCACACAGAAACACACTTACAAACGCATCAGACATCACCAGCACTAGGTTTGGTCTGTGAAGTGACGAGCTGTTCAGATATAAACAGGCCACTCGGAGCTGGAGGGCTTGCAGAAGGAAAAGCAAGACGGGCTTCATGGTCGTGCAGAGTTTAATAACACCACCAGTCTCAGTGGAAAGTGTTGCACATCTCCTCACAAGACTGAACTACAGTAGCATCGCCGCAGGACAGTTGTGGTTGCTAGCGGTCATTAGCACTGTGTTAGGGAGCTTCACCAACGGACCAAAGTCTGCTGTAAACCGCTCCTTCACTCCCCATTACTTTTGGAGATAGAAACATGCAGCTTTTAAACAAGTTCCTTCTATAATATCGAGACCTAGGTCCGACTTGCTTCTTCGCCTTTTCAGCGGGTAATAAACACACAGCGCATCTACTGCCATCTAGTGGCAGCGACAATCAGCATCTGTTCGCCACCTGCTGGTCCTAACCGGAAGTACACGGATGTTTCTACATTCCTACATAATTCAAACACATGGTTTGATGTAAAATGGTCCATCCCAGAGAAGCATTAGAAGGCGAAGGGTTTTTATTCTGCGTAATTAAAGGGTGGGGATGTAGACAAAGTTATTCAGATTGGTTTGGCATCCTAGAGAAACTTGTATATAAGGACTGTTCACAGTGGTGAATCAGATTTAATGTCTTTGAAATCTCCCTCACAGAAATTAACTACAGTAAATGGTTATGTGTGCACGGCCTGATATCTGATACATTGTTTAATAATAGCTTTGTAATAAAGCTTTAGCCTAAAATGTACTCTAATCCATTCATTTTAATATAGTCATGGCAGAGGACTCAATGAGGGAGGTGTAAGGCAAAATAATCCCAAAAGAAAACATGAAGGTGGCTACCATGGTCACCATCACTACCACTGGGGTGTTTACATCTCATGGACCGACTTCATTTTCATTCTTTTTCTGCATTTCTTTCCCAGTAGATTTCTTGCAGATACTGCTCTCTGTTACATCCAAAATTACCACCCTGTTGAGAAAACAGCACAGCATGCTAGGTTAAACCAGGGTAGTGCTGGTCTGGTGCTGGTTTAGCTGGTTACCCATCTTCGTCATACTGGTTGATCAGCATACCACCATCCAAAACATATGTGCTGGTTTTGATGGTGCTGGTTTTTCTAGCTGGGCAGCAAACCAACACAACCTGTTCCTATATCTGAGGTTAAAAATCTGTATCTAAAACCTACTGTAACACAAAGTCCCAGGCATTAAATAATGTATCTGTAAAACTTCTGAACAGCTGTGTGAATTCCACTTTCAGGGGAATTCACTTCCTCAGACGTATGGTTCCCATCATCACCACTGTGAATAATTCCGGTTGTATGCCTGTCTGCTTCACAAATTTGGGACACCAAATTTCCACAGAGTCTTATGTACAGTATAAGGCACCAGTTTAATGGTCCCCCTTTTCCCACGCTGGGGTTGAATCACAAACAACTGCTCCTTGCTCCTTACATATTACACTAGGTAGAAATTTAATAACTTAAATAATTTAAGTATGATATATCTATAAACAGTTCATAGGAATTCAGCCTCATTCTTACTTGACATACAGTGCAGTTTTTTAAGTAGACATTAGAATTTCAAAACTTGCATAGCGCATTATTTAGGGAGTAGTGAGCCGTTTGATGTTACTTCTGAGCGACACTCATGTAAGTACTCTAATAGCTGAGCAGCCTCGTTCTAGATAAGACAATAATCAAAATTCTTACTTCGTCAGTACAGTCTCAGCAGTCTCGGCATTAGAGTCAAAGGTTATTGGATTAACCATGCACAGATTTTTCATGACGTGAACAGTAACACAGAGTTCATCCCTCCCCCAATAACAAGCAACACAGTCAGTCAATTGCAATGATTTTCTAATTACAATTATTAAATGAGCATTTCTTTCATTTATAAACATTGCACACATTTCAAAACACAGTTTTCCTCTTTTGTTTAAACAGCTCAGAACAATTACACAAAAGTAAAACTTTAAAACTTAAAAAAGAAAACTAAACAAAAAAGCTTCACAATAATAATCCTTGGCCCAGAGAATTCATATTACGCTCAGATGACCCATTTCTCAGTCCGTAGCTCCACTCTGTGTACCAGCCCCTCCCCAATGATTTGGAAGTCCTGCACAATGGCCTCCACATTAGGAACAGTCATGGCCTTGCCTTTGATGAGTTCCACTTTTCTAGCGTTCATGGAAGATGCCTGCAGGAAGACAGAAATGAGTCCATGATAATATGACAACTAATCTAGAGGTTTAACATCTCACAGACACTATACCGCTGTAATCAGGTGGGAGCATCGCATCACATCACAAACCTTGAAAGGCTGTGGCTGAAAAGCTGTAGGGTTCCACAGCACTGCGATTACAGTTCCTCCGTATGGGTCGCAGAAAAACAGAGCCAGATCTCCAAACGCATCCTGAGAAAACAATAAAGCACTGTGTTTATCAACAGCACAGTTCTCTGGTTCGCCAGCGATTCTGACTAAAGCTGCAACTACAGGAAACTGATTATAGAGAAACTCACTGTGTTGTGTACTGATACGGGCCACAGCCTGCATTTATACTCTACCTTATTTTCCTTTCTAAGGTCCACTTACACCTTTATGTGGTTCTCTAAATCAAACATTTTCAGTTTTACTCATTTTACTTATCAGCTTATGTAAATTGACTTTTGACTAACAGCCCTACTGTACCCCATTCAAATAGCAATCCAAACAAAAACACAAAGACTGAAAACAAAGCTGAATGGATGAACATAGATAAACTGCTGGAGGCTGAATAGGCAGATATGTAAACATGTTGGCTTTCATAAGACAACAGGAAAAATGAACTGAAATTATTTTGGTAGGTTGGTTGTTTTTGAGTAAATACTACAGTAAACCTCATGTTTATTATGCGTTTTGTGATTCTTTATTAAACTGGACTGAATTTTATTAATATGTGGCAATATGTGTGTCTGTGATCATCACAGAGAAGTGGGTTTTTTTGGCACGGCATACCAACTGGCATACTGGCATACTGCTTTTAAAAAACAGTGGCCAAAACAAAATATGATAAAATATAATTATTTTTTAGAAAATCATTATGAGTTACTATTAAGTAGTTATTAATAATAATTAACAAAAATATATATTATTCGAAGCAATGTAGCTCCTTTACAGGATATTCTCACTGCTATGCCACGGACTGTCGACTGAGGAGAAGAACATTCAATCACAGAGTCTTTTACTTTTTGTCACAAAATAATGAAAACAATGATCCCAACTGCAGCTCATATTAATGCCAACACAGATGCTTTCTAAATACTTTGTTTGGTCACCAAATTACCACAGTGAGTTTTTTTTTTAATGGCATCAGTCCAATGCCCCCCTCCCTCCCACACTGGGGCTGAATCTCAATTAGCTCCCTGCTTCTTGCTTCCTACATACATGTACAAATATAAAAAACTGTGTGTGGATACTGCGGATGTTACCACTGCTGTGACTTTGAACACATCTAATTTTTATACCAATCTCTTTTACAATGAGAAATCTTTTTGCACAAGCACCGTCATAAGACACAGCACCTCACAAACAACCCCTAAAACAATCAATTAGCCCTAACGCCAGTCACACGTTCAGGCACTTATATAAAAGGACGCCATGAATGATGAATTATATTTACGGATATAGCCCTCGTGAAATGTTGAGGATGATGGAGGAACCTACCCTGAGCTCAGACAGATACAGTTTCACAGGATCAAAGTCCACAACAGGGAACGACCCTCCCGAGCTGCGTACTTCTCCATCCATGATACCTCGGGAGACGACGGCAGAATGGGCGTCCACTGCTCTTTCTGCGAGAGGTACCTGTTTGGATCTTAGGTGGATGAGAACATCATAGGCATCCAAAGGGGGTCTGAACACCACCTAGAAAAATGAAGACAAAACAAAAACATTTATTTTTTACACATTTACAAAATAAAAGCGATTTTTCAATATAAACATTTTTACGTGAAGTAGGCACTAATTACATTTTGATCAAAAAAGATTTATTATGCGTCATTTCCAATCACTTCTAACATTCCAAAATTGCTGCAGGTAAATTCCCGCCTTCAGATTAATTTAATACCCTTTATTCTGAGTAACCACTATGTTAAAATAACTCTATAAGCAATAGCAGCACTTACCCGAACATCTTGTTTTTGGCTAGAGTCGACGAGCTGGGCTTCCAACACACGCAGACTCTCTGCTGCAACTGTGACGACACGCTGAAGTATCTAAAACAGAGAAGGCAGCATAAAGCCAAACTATCCAACATCAGCTATACCTACTAAGCAAACGCTTTCTTCACAAACCTGCACTGACGGGCCCTCCTTGGTCCAGATAGAGACCTTCTTGTCGTTGGGAGTGGCGATAAACATTACAGGAAGAGTTTCCCTTGACGCCATAAAGTGGTTCTTGATTTCAGTGTAGTCGGCAGCTACAGAAAGTGGAAACACAGTCATTTTAATACATGAAACCCGAAGCACAACAGGAGATAAGCAAGCAGTATTTAAAACACTGCTGACCTCCGAGTTTGCCATTGAGATTGACCACTAGAGGGCTGTTCTTCCAGTCAAAAGAAGCGAGCAGGTGGAGAAAGCGAAGGAGACCAACCTGTGGAGAACTGAGGGTAAAGAGAACAATGATGCCTCGGGTCTAAACATGAACATCCCAAAAATCCTATACCAGAATAAGAAAAAGACATGATGGTGACAGAGAGAAAGTGACCAAACGAATATCACCTGGGAGGTGTGAAGGGCGCAGGCTGAAGGAAGAGGGAAGCCACAAGAAGGTCGGCTGCATCTTCTCCTATATATCCACTAAAGAGCTGCGCACCCAGCCAGCGTTTAGCCAGACGACACACTGCCCCGAAGCACGTGTGCTGCTGCTGGAGACTGAGACACATCACACGTTTCCCATTAGGACATATAGAGGCTAGGGATGGGCATTTACCTTGGGCACTGATTGTACCTTGGGCACAATCACTGCTTTCAAATGAAAGCAGTGATTGCATTGTACTTCACGTAGACACTGAGACTACACAGGATTCACACAGACTTGGCGCTAGGTTTTTGTAATATTGTATCCTTTGGTTGGTTTCAAGGTGGCACCAGTATAAAACAAAATGTGAGTGTCTCTTTATTTATAGGTTCAATTTTGTGGGACTGTAGCTCTGTTTCTCTCACATTTACCACATCACAGCAAAACAACAAACCTTACTGTATATCTTTGGTTTGTCATTATGAATTTAACCAGTAAAGTCAGTGATGTCAAAAACACACAGTCCAACATTACATTCCATGAGATCCCAGTACCAATATCAAATGTACTGGTTTGCTATTATTTCATTGCAGGTCTGCCGTTATAACCGATCGTTATAGCAGCTGTATGAGATATAGGAATGTTAGTTTAGAGTTAAATAGACAGATTACACTAATGTGCTGCTAGAAAAATGCTCCGATTGTGAATTAGAGTGCAGAACATTCTATAAATGTGTTGTCACGAGCACTGAACTGAACTAAGATTCACTTGGAACCGGACCATGATTGGTGCAGACCCTGAGTACAGATGGAGTGTTCACACGTCCAAATGTTTAACAGGTCTGCAAAATTCCATGCTACATAATTCTTTTCAGTCGTAAGTCTTTCAGTTAAAATATTTCCATATATAGATCTATTAAGATCCACGCATGTCTGCGATGACATACCCATGCAGTGTGCTGGTAAGGAAGGGTTTGTGCTGAGTCTCGAGTTCCAGTCCCTGTGCCTCTGGGTTGTCTCTCTGAACCAGCATACCTTCTGCAGTTATGCTTTCTCTCAGAACCTGCGGCTCTCTGTGGTACGCCACCTGGATCCGAAAAGCCAGTCCGTCCTATATGAGAGCAAAGCAAACAGAAAATTTCAGGATCAGGACTTTTGCATAGTCATATCCCTGTATATGAAGAGTTCTGATCCTCCCTCATCCTAAAGTACAAAAATTTGAAACTGATGCAACTCAACATTAGTCAGTGCACTATTCAACTAAATATGGAAAACAAGTAGTTTATGAATCCATAACAAAATACTTATCAGTACAAACAGATGCATCACCTTCCATACGTCCACATGTGTAGAAGAAGCTCGGCAAGTGTAGTCATGCTGCTGTTTGAGGAGTTCTCCGAGACGCAGGTGGAAGGCTCCTTTAATATGGCGGATGGCCAAACGGTCACTAGGCCACTTTCCACTGCCTTCCATGTGACAAATAACTGAGGAAAAATGGGGAAACCAATGAGCAGTAGTAAACAGACAGCTGCTCACACCAGGCCTTTATTCATCTTATATTTGAGAAGTAGTCATAATCCTCTCAATATTATAGATCCTAACACCCCAAAAATTGACACAGATGGTTCACTACATCCAGATCAAAGCATAAATGTTACTGTTCAATGTAACAGTTAATTTTCTCTTAACTGTACCAACTATTTGCAGGTATTATGTGGGTGGTGGATTATCCTCAGCGCTGCAGTGACACTGACAGTAATGGTGGTGGTGGGATTAGTGTGTGCTGTGCTGCTACAACTGAATAAGACACAGCAGTGCTGCATGGAGTTTTAAACATCTCATTGTCACTGCTGGACTGACAATTGTCCACCAACCAAAACTATCCAGCAAATAGTGTCCTGTGGACAGCCTCCTGTGACCACTGATGATGAAGCAGAGGACGGCCAATACAGATTGGGTATGCCAGGACAACACACCACCATGACAGTGTCACAGCAGCACTGCAAATAATCCAGCTCCCACATAATACCTGCCCTTTGGGGGTCTTTCCTGATCATTAAAAGACAGGGTAAAAGGGGGCTACTGAAGTATGCAGAGACACAGATTGAAAGCAGACAATGTAGGACTACGAAGTGCACCTACATCTGACAAATTGACATGCTAAAGAGGAGAGTGCAGGTAAAAGAAGTATGAAGTATGACTACATAACAACCAACAGCTATTTTACTTGTAATGCTGTGCGTCTAATAATGGTGACTCTGAAAACCGCAGAACAAGGAATGTGTTTAAACTGGTGCAGGGACAGTCCTGGATTACCTTTGATAGGAGTGATATAATGAGGACAAGGCTTCCCCTCCGGTGGAACCAAAGTGTGTAAATTCTTCTCTTTCGTCTTATAAAAGAAATGGGCCAGCTTTACTGGTACCGGGGGGAACACCTAAGAAAGGCAGAACACACACTTTACAAAAGAAACAGAGGCAGCAGTGACTAACCTGTTAACAGCAGACTATGATAAAGTCAACCTGTGTGTATCTGAGGGCTGGGTGGGCACCCTGCACTGAGGTGATGGAGAGAGGTAAACCTTCCAGCTGCCACAGTTTTCTGCTCAGGTCATCAAAAGACTGGACCACCTTCAGGCTCTCTTCCTCTCCAGTACTGCTTACCTGGTCAACAGCAAGAGTGGTACAGATTTAAAGGCGGCATTGGCTTCACATATTGGTGGACATTATTAAAAGCATATATAGTTTACAAATCAACACAAATACATACTTCTTTCCCAAATTTGATCACATCATCCACCTGTCCTCCCACAAACCGAACACATGATTTGGGTATATCAGCATGACTGCAGAGAGAGAGAGAAAGAGATTAAAAAGCTTAGCATATATAACGCATGCTGTACAAAACTGAATCTAGTGGTCTTATGGTGATGTGAGCGTACAGTTGCAGAAGGTGGGTAATGAGCTCTAGCAGGACATGTCTCCTCTGGCAGGTGGAGGAGCCAGACCAAAGCACTGCTTCAGTGATCGCTCCGTCCTGAAAACGCCGCAGCTCTGAACGACTGCCCCACAGCTGCTGGAACTCTGCTGCCTGGAGAACAGCACATACATCATTTAAGCATCGCAGAATTACAAATGTTTTAATAGCCTTGGTCAAATGACATGTTCTGTTGATTTTCCTAAGTCATGGGTCAACAATCTCACCCACAAAGGGCCAATCGAGCAGAAGATTGTGGAAACAAACCCACCTGATCACAGACTTGCTTGTCCTAACACTACTAAACACAAGCAGTTTTACCTCAGGGCTGTCTGCTGAAGGTCCTCTTTCCAGCACAGACAGGGCACGGTCATGATTTAGCAGCAAACCAATGGACAGGGGCGGCTGGTCCTTGTGCTTAGGAGGCTCTTGGTTCACTGGCCACTATACAAAGCAAACACAGAGACCAGAGTTACCACTGTTTTAATGTAGATGATGTCACACGATATGAATCACTCCTGTGAAGAAAAGAAAACACCAAATACATGACCTAGTTCACATTAACAATCTTTATTATACCTCAGGGTCTCGAGGGAGTGAGTGAGTCAGAAGCTGAACCCTATCCCCGAGTCCTCGTTGCAGAAGAGACAAGATGAAAGGGAGTACTGCCAGAACATAGTTCCCACTGTGGTCAATGAGACTGTCGAGGAGACTGAGCTTCTTACAGGAGGCTTGCATTTTCACCAGATCACTCAGTCTGAAAGCAAGTAAAAAAAAAAAATAATAATTTGTGTATTATAACTACAATCACCAAAGACCAAACTTATTGGAGGCTTCCTCTTCACACAAGTGAACGCTAGATATAAATGCTGCCATCTGGAGGACTTGCACTTTACTGCACAAACTGAGGTCGTTTCTCCTTAGTAAATAATGTGCCAGTGACAAAACATTTTACTGTTTCGGAACTAAAATAATTTGCCTAGTTAAACCAACATGTCTCTAGCAGTGTGCTAATGTCAGCCTGTATCTTATTTTCATTTGTCTTCCCTTAATGAAATGCAACACACACCTAAATAGTGGGGCAGTATTTAGATAACCAAATTAGCACTTAAGCAGCCCTGCACATCTCCAATGTATAGCTCCTTGCATTCGACAAATAACATGAAACTTGGTGGAAGACTTACTGATAGACATTGTCATATGTTCTGATCATCGGTTTGGGAGTCATAAGCAGAGCCTGGAAGCCATCTAGTGTAGGATCATCCCAGAACTGGAGAGAGAGTGATGCCTCATGCTGGATCTATGAACAATCACAGTGTTAGAGCATTAAAATCATTCTACTTAAATAAATAACACAGGGCAAGCTACTCATGAGCATACCGTCACATGAAAATTGCTACACGTCAGTAACTACATAGCAGGAGTGACGGAGGAGCATCATCTGTCCTCCGAACAATTCCCAACAGCACTTTCGACACTCAGGATTAGATATCACCGTTGTTAGTTGAGCTGGGAGCGGAGCAGAAAATACCTTAGAATCCAATATTAGGGGCCAGAGCAACCAAATTAATTGCTAAGATTATTCTGCATATAGTGATACAATGTAATTTTTTCAAAGCCCCAAATAATTGGCTTCACTAATATCAGTTTTCTTAAATGAGATATAAAAACTTTACTTTAAATGTCTATAATGAAATACTGATATGTGTAGCTATACAGTATTATCAAATCTTGTGATAGTATGCTGGAATGATTTCCCCCAGCTATTACTAATTAGCAAGAAAAAAATTAAATGCTCATCTGTGCAGAGCTGTAACCTTGAAGGAACCCTGTTCAACAGCCTGCTTCGGAGGTATGGAATTTGAATAACCTATATACATTAACGCTGACCTGTTTGTAGGTGAAGGAGGTCATGTCTGCACACATATTGAGGTACCCAGAGGGGTCCACAAACACCACCTGGAACGTGCTGTGGAATTCAGGCAGTGAAGGCTAAAAAGGAAGAAGAAGAGTGTAATGGCACTGTATGAAGAAAGAAAAGATTACCGATACGACTTAAACTGTAGTTAGGTAACTGCTTACCGCTTTTGAATCTGGGTTTCTTGCCAAGGTAATCCCATTCTCAGTCAGGTCTGTGGAGGCTAAGAAAAACATATACAGCAAAATGTTACACAGACTGAATTATTTGTACTATGGGCCCCCATCCCCACCTCCGTACATATTGGTCATGCCCTCACCTAAGAAGTGCAGCGCATTTCTCAACAGCTGGTAAGTGTTCATAGTTTTGCCCACTTTGTGTGTGGAAAGAAGGTACGCCATCAGCATGGCGGCTAGGAATCCACCAAAGCACCCAGCTCCCTATGGAAACACACAAGACAGGTTTTCATGGAGAAAGGATTTGAAGATGGAACACGCTATCCTTTAGAAAAACTGGACTTTGCTTACCTGGTCTAGCTCCCTCTGCCTCAGCCACACTTTGAGCAGAGCCACAGCATCTGCAAAAGCAGGGCACTGTGCACTATGCGCGGCAAGGAACTGCAGGTGTGAGCGGGGAAGGTGATCCCCCACTACTGTGCTGTTATAATGAGGAGTGGGCGGCTCACTGCTGACTAAAAAAACAAACAACAGATTACAATATTAAAGTTAATGGTGTCAGACGAGAATAAAAGTCTCTGAAGGAAAACGTTAAGAACCCTCTCCTACCTTGCTCAGAGGTATTGCCAGTGAACCACTGCTTCCGGACGTTGTTTTTTTGAGGACCGAAGCGGTTGGGTTTCAGGAAGTTCGGAGGGGGGAGGGCATGAATCCGCAATGTGATGCTGCTGTCTTTACCTGCAAGGGACAAATTAATACTAAACCATTTACTATTTGCCTTGTCACATTCTGCTTTTCTGGGCTTCTCAAACAACACCAGTACTTAAAAAACATTGACCGATAACATACTTAATTACAAAGAAGGTAACATTTGTCGTGTTTCACTGGATTAAGCACAGTGAAACACCAAACAGAAAGTATTTTACTATTTGTTTTTCCACCAACCTTCAGTCTGTTCATTTGTTTAAACCTGAATTTAAATATTACGACAAATAAAATGTATCCCCCACTGTACTATGACCCCCTGCATATCTTTATATATGATCCACTGCATATCTTCACAGGTACTGATTATCAGTTAGAATCAATTAGAATATTGTGAAAAAGTTGATTTATTTCAGTAATTTCATTCAAAAAGTGAAACTTGTATCTTATATTCATTTATTACACACATATTGATATTTCAAGATGATTATAACTGACAACTAATGAAAAACCCCAAATTCAGTATCTCAGAAAACTAGAATATATTGTGAAAAGGTTCAATATTGAAGACACCTGGTGCCACACTCTACTCAGCTAATTAACTCAAAACACCTGCAAACGCCTTTAAATGGTCTCTCAGTCTAGTTCTGCAGGCTACACAATCACAGGGAAGACTGCTAACTTGACAGTTGTCCAAAAGATGACCATTGACACCTTGTACAAGCAGGGCAAGACACAAAAGGTCATTGCTAAAGAGGCTGGTTGTTCACAGAGCTCTGTGTCCAAGCACATTAATAGAGAGGCAGAGGGAGAGAAAAGATGTGGTAGAAAAAAGTGTACAAGCAATAGGGATAACCGCACCCTGGAGAGGAGTGTGGAACCAAACCCATTCAAAAATGTGGGGGAGATTCACAAAGGGTGGACTGCAGCTGGAGTCAGCGCCTCAAGAACCACCACGCACAGACGTATGCAAGACATGGGTTTCAGCTGTCGCATTCCTTGTGTCAAGTCACTCTTGAACAAGAGACAGCGTCAGAAGCGTCTCGCCTGGGCTAAAGACAAAAAGGACTGGACTGCTGCTAAGTGGTCCAAAGTTCTGTTCTCTGATGAAAGTAAATTTTGCATTTCCTTTGGAAATCAAGGTCCTAGAGTCTGGCGGAAGAGAGGCGAGGCACAGAATGCACATTGCTTGAGGTCCAGTGTAAAGTTTCCACAGTCAGTGATGGTTTGGGGTGCCATGTCATCTGCTGGTATTGGTCCACTGTGTTTTCTGAGGTCCAAGGTCAACGCAGCCGTCCACCAGGAAGTTTTAGAGCACTTCATGCTTCCTGCTGCTGATCAACTTTATGGAGATGCAGATTTCATTTTCCAACAGGACTTGGCACCTACACACAGTGCCAAAGCTACCAGTACCTGGTTTAAGGACCATGGGATCCTTAAACCTTAATTCTTAATTGGCCAGCAAACTCACCTGACACTTAACCTTCCAAATCTATGGGGTAATGCAGAAGAGCTAAAGGCCACTATCAGAGCAACCTGGGCTCTCATAACACCTGAGCAGTGCCACAGACTGATCGACTCCATGCCACGCCACATTTCTGCAGCAATCCAGGCAAAAGAAGCCCCAACTAAGTATTGAGTGCTGTACATGCTCATGCTTTTGATGTTCATACTTTTCAGTTGGCCAACATTTTTAAAAATCCTTTTTTTGTATTGGTTTTAAGTGATATTCTAATTTTCTGAGATACTGAATTTGGGGTTTTCATTAGTTGTCAGTTATAATCAACAAATGAAAAGAAATAAAACACTTGAAATATATCAGTCTGTGTGTAGTGAATGAATATAATATACAAGTTTCACTTTTTTAATGGAATTACCGAAATAAATCAACTTTTTCATGATATTTTAATTTTATGACCAGCACCTGTATATACTGGCACCCCCGGAGATCCAACTCCTCAGACAGTCTGCATAAAACAGATGGACTTGTACAATATAACTTAAGGGTAACTAAATGTAAATTTGTCCATCCTGGTGAAATATTACTAATAAAAAGGTATGCAGGTGATGCACCTATTTTTAAGCAAGGCAATGCTCCAGCACATCTATGTCTAATTAAGGCTAGGTTTTTGATGCCTTCAAAGTTGGTTTTTAAAATGATACTTTAGCAATAACTTCTAGAAGCAAGTATAGTTTTTGACTGCAACAGATGACAAACCAAGAAGCTGCGAAGTTAGTAATATGCATGCATAAATACAATCACTAGAAAAAAAGCCTGTTTATTGGATTATTGACACTAGACCCATTGCTGAAGTATTAACATTTGATACTGAATTAATAATTAATATTACTAAAGTAATTTGGTCAGTATTACTGTATTGAATTTTAATGTCCAGCCCCAGCCCTAATCCCTACATGACCCTATCCTCTTTGATTAGGTGGACCAGCTGTGGATGGATCTGGAACAATATTCAGAAGGGAGAGCAGATCACCAGGAGAATAGCTGGACACGTCAGGCATACAGCTTCCGTGAAACTCATGCTGGAAATTTAAGAAGAAAACAAAATACCTGGAGGGGTGACTAGCAGGAGTGGACGGAGTCGGTTGCCATGGAGACACGAATAGTGCACTGTGCCCACTGCTGATGAGGTGGAGAGGTGCTTTGCCAGCCCTGCCAGATACAGTGCCCTCTTTCGAAAGTATATCTGATTTATGCCATCCATCGGATGCAGGACACTCTAAGAAGAAAGAACCACATATACAATATATCCAAGAACTGTGATTGCACATTTGCTTCTTTGTTCTAACTGGCAAAAGCAGTCACAAGTACATCATCTGTATATTCAACGTATATACTGTAGATGACAGCTGCTGCTGTGCGGCGGAATCTTACATGAGGAATTGTGACAGCCAGGTCAACAGAAACTTTTGGTTTGATGCAGGTGCCCAATGGGTAACTTCCAATCAGGTCGACAGAAGCAGGAGGCTCCACATGGAACTTGCCCTTAGATGCCTCAGGAACCAGGATGAAAGGAACCTTAATGTCTGAGCCTACTAACCATGACAGGTCTGTCAGCTAGGAGAAAGTCAGAAGGCAATTTCCTCAGAGAAATACAGTGACAAGATGAAGGTTCAAAATTCTTATTTTCATTCTCAGATTAATGCCAGGTCATACGATAAAGCTCTCTCGGAGGGCTACTAACCTCCACAACTGGAGTTTCTGGTACCGACTGCAGGACATCTGTAATCTGCTCCACAAAGGAGTCCACCAGCTTCTTCCTGCGTTCACTCAGTGCCACCTCTTTCAGCAGCTCCTCCATCTGCAGAGCATACGAACATAACAATATAACAAACCACTGATATTCAGTATGAATATATAGATGGGACCCAGTCATCTAATCACATGCTCGGCCACAAAAGTAGAGCAAAGCACATCCAAAGGTTTTATTGACCTGCATTTTTAGTAGGCTACAGTGGAACAGACTTTCTGCCTCCTTTAGCTGGCTTAGCTCCTCAACAGTAGGAGGTTTGTACAGCTCTCCTTTGGACAGCTTAAGTGGACGAAGGACCCCATCCTCACTGACTGTCTCAGCATTCTTCTTCATGCCTTTGGGATCCTTGGCACTTTCATCTTCTTCGTTTGCCATCTCCACCTATGACAGTACATGACATCATTTCAATGTTAATAAATCTTGTATGCTTACAAATGATGTACCATCACGAACAGGAAAAGTTGACCATGCTTACAAACCACAATCTAACAACCCATGTTACATGTTCATTCTTTTACATAACAGCCATGGCAAGGATCGAGCTCATTATGCTTATATAGAGGCAAGAAAGCGTTTAACAGTAAAGAGAACGATTAAAGCACGCAGGTTTTTCAGCTATCTTACTTAGCCATAGTATATGATCTGCACAACCTAGATTCACAAATGTAAGTCAAACCTCAATTTCCAAGTCTTCAGTTGATGCTACGTGTTTCCTCTTCATCTTATCAAGCAAATGATTTCAAAAGAGAATAATGGAAACATAAACATATGAAGTTAGTCCTCCTGCCAGTCCCCACCACAGCAACACACTGCAAACTCTCACATGGAGAACACGGTACGGCGCACACAAACCAAGCGTTTGCCCTGCACGTGCTCTGATTGGTTAGTTGCATGTCTTGCATGTGTGCTATTGGCTGAACACCGTTTAGGCACGCCTTCCAGTCAAGTTTCTTAGAGATTGCAACAGAGCCGAACATTCAGCACTGCATAAAAGTCCTCTGTAAGTAACACTGTTAAAACACTGTTAAAAGCTTAAACATTAATATTAAATATATAAATATTATAAAAAATTGTAAAAAAGCAAAAAAAAAATAAAGAGTAGCCGTTAAAAATTATTTATATATTTACAATCGTAACCGAATGCTCCGGGAGTCTTGCGCATGCGCTGTTCACAAAAAGAAAAAAAAAAAAAAGAAAAAAGAATGAAATGGGCTACGTCTTTTAGTTGCAGTTTGGCTTTCAGTAAATGAAATATAGATTTTCTTTGGTGGATATTTTTTGGCCCTGCATGAAAACACCGTGATTTGATATCTGTTACGTTATTGAGGTGCGCGTTTATATTACTTACCTGCTGTTTGGCTAGTTAGCTTTCCGGTCGCTTGCAGTCAGTGACGTTGAATGAAGTGAGCAGGCTAATGTTTTGAAGGTAGCTAGCCTGCTATAACAGATACATTAGCCTTATGCTACATGTTCAACGTTTTATTATTATTTCTTCTAGACAATGTCAAGTAAAGAAGTAAAGTCGGCTCTAAAGAGTGCCAGGGAAGCTATCAAAAACAAGGAGTTTAAAGAAGCGCTGAAACACTGTAAGGTGAGAATTTCCAAACATTTGACATGGGCAGATTGCGCCATTGTTGCTAATGCAGACACAGTTTTGCCATGACAGGGTGGTCTTCACACGAAACTGACGTTATGTTCTTTGCAGGCTGTTCTCAAACTTGAGAAGAATAACTACAATGCCTGGGTTTTCATTGGAGTTGCGGCTGGTGAGCTGGAACAGCCTGATCAGGCCCAGACTGCGTACAAGAAGGCAGCTGAACTGGAACCTGACCAACTGCTTGCATGGCAGGTCTGTACCGCATACATCTGATATCCGGTACTAAATACATAGTCTCTTTATCATAGAGAGATATAAGGCAAAATAAAGTAGCTTTTATTTATATTTTATTTATATTCACTCTGTGTGTATGTATGTGTGTGTGTTTGTGTATGTGTGTGTTTGTGTATGTATGTATATGTGTGTGTTTTGATGAGTAATTATATATGACATAAAAAATGTATTAATTTGTCTGGCATTACATTGTATAAATATAATAGTATTAATAATTATTAAACAATTTTGTACAGAAGCACATTACTTCTCATGCACACATTGAAAAACACTGGTTTGTTTGCATTATGATGGGGCATGCATTAAAGAAGCAATATGTAAGATTTTTAGTTTTGAACATGCCAAAATGAACTAAAATTGTATGGTGTTGCATAGATATCTACTAAAGTTAGCAAGCTACTGCCTGTCCTGTCTCATGATACCACGTTCAGCATGAAAGGATAAAGAAATAACACTGTTTGACCTATTAAAAAAATTCCTCTGTCAACAACAGTGATATTAATAAAAGCAAAACAGACCTTGCAAGGTTTCTTCTACAGTGGTAAGAGTTGAAGGGGGAGAGACTGTGCATATTATGGTGGTATGTTGCCCCTAGTTGAGTATTAATTCAACAGTTGGGTCATCTTGTATATTTCTCCACTAAGCTAATATTACCTGCCAGATAGCTAGCATACACACAGCATACTTATTGATATGGGTTGATATGAATGTTTTATTTGGTAGAGCGTTGCTTGGTACAAAATAAGGTGGGGAATTTAAAAATATGAATAAAACAATTCAGTTTAACTGGAGTGTTTTTGTAGAAAGTCTGTGCTGGTACAAAAGTTAATAAAGCGGTACATACTTATGCAGCATGATGTACTATGTACGAAACCTGTAGTCAAAACTCCAATGTCAAGGTTTGGTTTATTATGTTTTTGGTTGTGCAGCCCTTTTTTCTTTTCCAGCAGTGAATATCATAATGATGGGTGTGTTTTATAGGGCCTTGCAAACCTGTATGAAAAAAGTGACCAAGAAGACTTCAAAGCTGAACTGCCCAAAATCTATCAAAAACTCATAACACTGTATGAAACGTGAGTGTATCTAAGCTAAGTACCTCTTTCCCTTATTGTTATTACCTCTGGGGTTTTTAGACGGTCTGTATCTTTCCTGAATATGTTTTTCTGAATGTGCAGTTCAGATAAAGTCAAATGCTTTGAAGTGAGCAAGAAGTTGGTGGACATCTACCAGACAGAAAAGAACTATTTACAGGTGAGGAAGTGAGATTATCAGTCTGGTTTACTTTAACGTTTACACGCTTGCTTGTATCAGTAGTACGTGAATGGTCAAAAGTAGTCGTTACACCGCTAACATTTTTGGACAGGATTTTTAGCTAGGGTGAAAGGGCTAGGTTAATGCATAGAACTACCTAACTATAATCCACTGATGTTGTTTTTATTACTTTAATTTTTTTATGGATCAACATCAAAGAACTACAATTTATAGACAAAGATTATGGCTAAAGGATTTTAAAGGGACAGTAGACTCGTAATTTTAGTCTTACAAATGTCGCCTGTTCAGAAACATCATAGCCTGATGTAGTTGGTTATAAACAGAATCTGTAACAGGAAGAGAAACCTGAAATAAATTGCCTGTAAACTCACTGTCTTGTCTCGTGCAGGCAGCAAGAGTGTGGCGTCGGCTCATCCAGGTGAGGGAGGCAGAAGAAGGTGTGGAGAACTTTGAGCTGCTTGAATTATGGAGGGAAATGACCAGGCTGCTCCTGGGCACTGTTGAAAAGCAAGACAATGAGACACAACAGCATGTAAGTGAAGTAAGGTTTATGTAGTTAAATGAGTAATCTTAAGGTTGCATATAGATATCATCCAAGTGTCTGGGAACTTATTTAGTCATTAGTCCTAATTAGGGATGGGTTGTAAAACGATAACATTAATTATTGTGACATCGCTTGCCTAAGTAGAAACATAACAAAGGGACAATAAATGATACTACTGAGTTTTTCAGCATATGTAAATACAGTTTTCCAGTATACTGTTCAAATTATCAATTATAAGTGTTATATTGGCTATTAGTATTTGTTAAGTGTACTTTTGATTTTTGTTAGTAAATCTGCCTATCTCTTTCAGCTCCTTTCTGCCTTTGAACAAGCACTCCAGCTAACTGAAAACGTGCCGAGTGAAGATCATAAACAACTCATAGAGGACTACATTAAATGTCTCTCAAAGGTAAGTGGTTGTTGCAGGGACATGTTCTCGTGAATGTCAACTATTGGAAATAAAATTAAGCACATAGACTTTGTTTATATGTAGCCTGTCTTGCAGCTTCCTCATGAATTGGTGAAACTGAAGGAGATGTGTGAGAACATGCTCTCCCACTACCCGAAAGACTCATACCCCCTAGAAGTCCTAGGGCAGCACTATCTGTTGTCAGGTATGAGACTTGTGACGTTGAAACCTTACTGTGCACATATACCAGTAGTTTAAAGTTTACGTTATAAATACAGTTCCACAAACAAATGTTTATCAGTTACATCCATTAAAATAAGCCAGTGTTCAGCAGTTAAATGTGATTTAATGGTTTAAAAAACTAGTTCCTCAGTCTATTGAGTAGTTTTATTTCTCCTGAACGTGTTGTTCTATTTGGGTTTGGCAGATGATTGCAGTGAGGATGCTGTCAAGTGTTACACTCGTCTGCTGGAGCTTGACCCAGTCAATTCACTTGCCCACTTCGGCCTGGGTATAAAAGCTCTTCAGGATAAGAAATATGAAGATGCCGTCAAAAGCATTTGTCTTGGTCAGTATGGAATTAAAGATGAAAAGATACTAAAAAGCATAGTGTCATGGAATGCTACTCAAAAGTTCACTTACTGTATGCAGATGTTGTATCCAGAAGTTAGCATGGTCCAATCAGATTACATTTTCTTAATTTTCAAAGTAAGAATAAATACACATTCGTTACAGAATGCACGAAAGCTGATTTGTCATTTTGCAACTGCGGTACCCATTTCTAACAGTCCGGCTGCCTCTGTGTACAGGCCTAAAACGAATGTGCTCCAGCATCATTGGCTGGTACAACCTTGCTCTGGCAGAGCTGAAATTACACAAGTATGCTGACAGTGCCATGTCTGCCAGCCGAGGTACAATAACTTTCTCACTTGTTGGCATTAATGTGTGCATGTGTGTGTAAGACTGAGTAGCAAAGTGGGTGAGGACACCTTAATTTGCTTTAATCCCCTAAATTTGTCCACACAACAAAACTATAATACATATTACATATACAGTACATATTATTATCATTATTATTATTGTTATTGTTGTTTTATTATTATTATTATTATTATTATTATTGTTGTTGTTGTTGTTGTTGTTGTTGTTATTATGTGCTTTACAGTCATGTAATTGTGGTTACAGGACAATTAAGACACTGTATTGATCCCACAAGCAAAATCATCAGCCTTTAAATTGAAAAATAAAGCATGTTAAGTGAACTGTGAAGATGCAGTAATGGTACTACATCATGAGGCACTGGTGTGTTTTAGCGCTCATAGTAAGTGTAGGGAATGATGAGGTCTGGACCCAGAAGCTGCTGAGAGTGAAGCTGGAAGCACTTGTGAGAGCTGACACCGAGCAGAGTGCAGAAGAGGCTCTGGAGATGCTTTCTCAGGCATGCTTTATTTTTTTGGAGAGCTTATGATTCTGCATTGCAATTTAGTTTGTGTGTTTTAATAGGAACAGCTCTCCCTCACAGCCATAAATGCCTATATTTCAGATGCCGGATGCCAGCAATGACCCTGCACTTCTGGCATTAAAAGGGAGAGCCCACTTGCAGAAGAGACAGCTTACAGAAGCGTACCAGGTATAAATCTTAATTTCAGGTGTAAAGCTTCTCTGAAACTTTTAGTTTTAAGGATGGTCCACCTGCCTACTGACCTTTGAGTGTGTAATTGTAAACCATTGGCTGTAGTAGCATCATGGGAGGCAGGAGCCAAAATGGAGCCTTGGCTCTGAAAATATTTTTCACCGTGTTTAGCAACTCATGCAAACACATGCAAACTCTTTCGGCATTTAATGACCTACTGAAATACAAACGCATAAGTGGGCTGTGTTAAACAGGTGTAAACAGGTGGTCCAGTGGCACTGGCACAGTCATCTTCTTGAATGATATAAATAATTTCATTTGGAAATAAAAACACTGTCTAAATATCTTTGTCTTCTGAAGGTTTCTTCTGAGTTGCTGAATTCTCACCCGGGCTCCGTAGATGGTTTAACCCTACGGGGACTGGCTCATACATATAAAGATGAGCACCAGCAAGCTGAGCAGAGGTATTTTTTCCCCCTTTTTGTACACACACCCCATATACCCTCACAAAGACATTTTAAATTTTTTGTCATTTATTTTCAGCTTTATAGAGGCTCTGTCTCAGAGGCCAGACAGTGGGGAGCTGTATTTCCTGCTAGGGAAGCTATATTGGAGCATGGGGGAAGAGACACGGATAGACAGAACCAAAGCTCACACTCATCTACTGAAGGTGGAGTACCTATCTCTCCTGCTGTTATCTTCAGTCTCTGGGTGTTTTGGTTGTACTTGTATTGGAGCAAATCTGATTTAAGTGGCCCTTGTGTACTATGCCTTTTGGTCAGCATTGACACATATGTAGTTTTTGATAGTTCTAGGTCGTCAGTATTTTGAAATTGCACAGTTATTTATAATACAGTTCAGTAAGTTGTGCTCTAATTTTCTGACATAAATAAAAGTCCCTGTGCTATATGTAAGTGTAAAAACATGTTTATACATGTAAATAATATATGTAAAATAATAATAATGTAATATAACTTCTTTCCTTCCGGATGCTGTCAGACTGTATAACAGTCGCTGCCCTCAGTAGTCTATTTCTACAGTAGTCTGTTTCTACTATGTGCAATAAAACTCAGTAGTCTATTTCTATTTCTACTATGTGCAATAAAACTGCGTACTTTATTTATTAGTGCTGTAGTGCTCTACTATGTGCAATACTTAAATTCACCATGTATAGCATAATCTGTTTACTATCACTATGTGCAATGTTTCCTTTGATCTTAGTCTTCTGGATTTACATTTTTAGTATTTTATTTATATTTTCTGTACTTTTTTTGTATATATAAATCTTATTTAATATTTGTATATTTTCCTGACACTTCTGTTCTTACCTCTGTGCTGCTGTAACAATGCAGATTTCCCCACTGTGGGATTAATAAAGGATTATCTTATTTTATCTTAATATGTAAAAAATCCTAACGGTAACAGCATAAAAAAATTTTAATGGCACAGAATTGATTAACTCTGTAGTGAAGTTTGATTTCTCTTATTTATTATCCAGAGATCCTGGAGATTAACACATCTAGCTCTAATACTTAGAAGTCCCTGACTGCATTCTTTACATGGAACAGGTTTGCTAGATTTGTGCTGGCACTAAATTCTGCAGGGTGATAGGACCAGGACCAGGACTGAAGGCTGTCCTGAAGTATTATGTTGGAGACCAGAGACTCGTTTTATTTAGTGTATGTGGAGTAGATATCCTCATTTTTAGGTCATATCTCCAGGCTGCCAAACTGGATCCCCATCTGGGCTCAGTCTTCCGCTACCTGGGTCATTACTACAGAGAAGTAACCAAAGACCTGGGCCGAGCCAGAGGCTGCTATAAGAGAGCATTCGAGTTGGACTCCTCTGATGGAGAGGCTGGAGCTGCCACTGTGGACCTCAGCATGGAGCAAGGAGACATGGTGAGTACTACATACTAACCTGCATTTCAGCCTAATGCAGAAATTTATCTGTCCGCCTTGCTAGATTTGTTTATGCAAACAGGGAACAGAGGCACTGCAGAAGTGAATATGCTCATATATGCCTTCCATATCTTCTCTTGTATAGGATTCTGCTTTAGCGGTTCTGCAGTCAGTGACGGAGCGAGCGACACCGGGTTCAGCCAAATGGGCCTGGATGAGGAGGGGACTGTACCACCTCAAAGTTGGCCAGCACCCGCAGGCTATTGCTGAGTATGAGTCGTTCCAGTTACCAACACCCAGCCTAAAATATACATTTCTATTATTCAGTATTAATTCTGGCCGATTTACCTCACAGTCTGCAGGCAGCGCTGCGGGCCGACCCTCAGGACTGGGTGTGTTGGGAGTGTTTAGGCGAAGCCTACCTAAACCGCCACAGCTTTACAGCTGCACTTAAAGCCTTTGCTAAAGCCACCCAGCTCCAGCCCAGCTCCATCTACAGTCTCTACCAGACCGCCGCAATCAAACAGATCCTGGGCAGGTTCAAAGAGGCCGCAGGAGAGTACCTGCACGTTATCGAGAGAGAAGAGTATGTGCCAGCATTGAAGGGTAAAGAAGACTAGTTTTTCATAGTCAATATTTTATAGTTGTATACTTGTTTTATGCTCTTTTATATTTTTATAAATTGTTGGTGCTTAATATACAAAATGTTGTATTTACATGTCTGCAATAATTGTACATTTATTTATTATTTTAATATGTGTGATACCTTTGATTACAGTAGACATTGACTTTTTTTATTACTGTATATTAATTGATCATAAGACATACTTACATTTAGTTGAAGTAAAACAGTAGCTAAATTAAAGTAATGATTGTTTACCCAGCTTGGCTATATCAGTCTTCCTTTTATTCTTGTCATTAGGCCTTGGTGAATGTCTTTTAGCTATGGCTAAGTCAGCAATGGAAGACTACCTGGATGGCAAAGCAGTAGACCTGATACAGGAAGCCATTAAATATTTCTTCAGGTAACAACTGTTTCACTCTGTACATTATCATTTAGCCTTTGCATTTAGGTTCTTAGGAAATCTATAATGTTTGTAACTTCTGCATGTTCAGGGCTGTGCTGAAGCGTTCAGACTTATCCTGCCTGTGGAAGTTGCTAGGTGATGCCTGCACCACCTGCAGCACTTTGTCTCCTAATCGGGTCAGTGCATTGGTACCTGGAGCTCTGTGTGGAGCAGAGCCTGCAGATCAGGACCACAAGTTAGACCAGACACAGCTACTCACTCTGGGGGAGAGGTGGGCCACGCTTAAATACACACTGTACAGATACACATGAAGTACACACTTACGCTGTTACACGTGATCAGAGATGTTTGTATTTAAAGTATTGGAGTATCTGGATTGGGAAGTTGTATGGACTGGATGGCTAAAGTGATATTAATACAGTGTATTTTTATTTTTTTCTATTTTACAGTTAATAGGAATGATAAATTAGGCAATGTTCTGTCCTGGGACTGATCTCTTTTATAGCATTAGAAAAACAGAACGCCTTACAGAACATTACAGAATCTCTATGACCTTTCTGTTCCAGGTGTTATGGCCGTGCTCTGAAACTGATGGCAGAGGCCCCAAGCATCTGGTGTGATCTGGGTCTCAACTATTACCACCAATCCAGGCTGATCCTTTCCCAGTCCATAGAGCAGAATGTACAGGGACTGCTGGAGAAAGCCCTCCAGGTATTCCTTCTGACTTGAGAACTGTTGTGTGTTTTGTTGTTGTTGTTGTTGTTTTGTTTATTTGTGTTGTCCTCCCCCCCCCAGGTTTTGTTGTGGAAATGTGACTGGGCATTTTTGTTTCATTTGTATTATTCTGTTTGATTTTCCCTTAGTGTGTTAAAAAGGCAGTCATGCTGGACAGTGGGAATCACACTTACTGGAATGCGTTAGGGGTAGTGGCAATGGCTAAAGGTATATAATAAGCAGTTGTATTAAATGAATGCATGTTCATTAATGAATGGTCATTAAACGATTAAAGTGTGTGTTTTACGGTTCCATTTTTGTGTTGACTTGTGGTTGAAATACTCTTACAAATAATTTTCATGTAATTAATTATATTCTGTCTGTATTTATCAGGAATTGAAAATTTTGCCCTTGCACAGCACAGCTTCATCAAATCAGTCAAAGTGGAATCAAATGTAAGTGCTAGCTTAATAAGGCTTTGGTTAGTAACTTGTTTGGCGTAGTGTTTAGCATCACACTGATGTGTTGCTGATGTTTTCAGAATGTTGTAGCGTGGACAAATCTTGGAACCTTGTATCTAAAGAAGGGCAACATTGAGGTAAATCTGGCTTGATTACTTCCTTACAACCGATGCTTACATGAATGTTTACAGAATTGCAGGTACTTTCCTTAAACCTTTTTTCCTTTCTAGCTTGCCCATGAGGCTTTCAAAATTGCCCAGTCTCTGGAACCACTGTATGTCAACTGTTGGATTGGACAGGTAAAAGAAGCATGTAGTGAATGCAGGATATCTATTTTCAGCTGTTTTTTTTTTCCATGTGACTAGATTGTAAACTGATAACTTGGTATTCAAATATGTAAATCAGGTCATATATAACAACCAGTTGCTGGTATTGTTCCTTGTTTATCTTGTTCTATTTAAAAATGCTACTTCAAAACTCAGAGTTCTTCATTGCATTATTAATTTCCTTACTCAAGTTTTACATCAATATTTACAAAAAGACAACCGTAGAATAATTAGCTCCCTGTGTTAGTTGTCATGGTTATGTACATACATTGCAACATGATGTATTGTAGCCTGATGGTGAATGATGATGAGGTGACGTAATCATTAACCCAACTGGTGCTTTATTTGAATTAGCACCCAACTGGGTGTTTTATTCCCTATATGTCACATAGCAGATATAGGCACCATCACTGCATTGGCAGATGTGGTTTGGCTAGACAGATGTATTTACTTACTTGTATAACATCTGGCTAAAATGTGTATTAGACCACCATCTGAACATTTCAAGCTGGAACTGATGTGTTTTCTCATTCTGTGTGCCAGGCTCTTATTGCTGAGACTGTAGGCAGCTATGACACCATGGACCTCTTCAGACACACAACTGAGCTAAGCACTCATGTAAGAGTTACATGTGATAGAACATAAATTATTATTTTTTATTTCTGAATGTCTGTTTAGTAATATATGAATGCTGATTTGTGATGTGTGCATTTTTTTAGACTGAAGGGGTAAAGGGTTATGCCTATTGGGTGTGTTTAACTCTACTGGACAAGAGTAACCGGGACTCAGAGCTGTATCGCTACAACATAGTCCAAATGAACGCTGTCTCGGCTGCTCAGGTGGCTTTGAGCAAGTACACAGGTATGTAGACTTTGCAGACACTTACACCGACATAGTAAAATAAACAGAAAAGCTTTTTTGGGCAACTTGTCTTTTGTGTAAATTTGCAGAGAGGATCCAGACAGACACTGATGCCTTCGTTATGCTGGGCTTTCTGAATGAACACTTGCAGCTGAAGAAGCAGGCCACCGAGGCCTATAAGAGGTTGGCACAATGGCTAAATTTCCAAGTTCTATTGACGTAATTTCCGGTCTTTGTGTACAAATCTGTGTACGTTTTTCTGTTCTGTGTATACTATAGAGCTGTGGAGTTGCTAAAGAACGGTCCCCGTGGAGCTCAGGAGCTCAGCTTTGCTCTTAGAGGCTTTGCGCGGGCCCTGTGGTAACCCTGGTTTCATTATTGTTAAATGCATAAAAAGAACTTGGTTCATCTACACTTGCCTATAGAACCATTTATTGAGATTAAAGTAAAATTGTTTTTTCATTGTAGTGACACGGGCCGGTGGGAGGAAGCAGTTCAGTATTACTCCTCCACACCTCTAGAGGAGCTGCCTGATCTTGCAGGAATGGCTCTGGCCTGTTTCAGAGCAGGACGCCTACAGGAAAGTGTTAATGGTAAATATGGTTTTGTTCAAATTCATATCGAATGGTACATGTAGTAATACGACTTGGAGACAATTTTAATTTAATTCAGTTAAATGAAACTTCCCACATGAAAGTTTCAAGGCAGACATCAGATATAAAAATGAAATGCATGTAAAAGATAAAATGTATATGTTATAAAAGTACAAGGACAAAAGTAATTTTGCAGAATTCTGATTTTGTGTCTATTCTTGTTGTCTCTCAGCCTATGAGAAAGCTCTTGCAGTTGCCTCCACTGAGAAGGAGAAGGCATATATACTGACAGCTCTAGCCTTACTGCAGCACAGACAGGGAAACATGGACACTGCTAAAACTCTTCTCTTCAAGTGGTAAGCAAGTGAGCCTGCAACCAGAATGCTTTTGTATTTACTGTCTGTCTGGGCTGTAATCCTCATCTGCCTGTGTATACATTTATCCTTCAACAGCTCTTTACTTAAGGAGCCTGTTCCAGAGAGCCTGCTGTGTCTGTGTGCTCTGGGTCTGGTTCATGGAGATGTCACCCTGGCCAGCGCTGCCCTCTTGGAGCTGTTGAAACTGGAGGGAACACTAGGGGGTGCTGTGGAAGAGTGCTGCTTGCTCACCTGCACCCTACTGGCTCTACAGGGCAATTATACCTCAGTGCAAAGAGAGGCTTCTAGGGCTGTGTTCAGGTACAAAACTGCAGGGGGTTGCACTTTCATTCTGATCTGAGACCAGTTTTGAAGGTTCTTAATGTTTAAGCTTTGTCATGCAGGGATGGAGATCTAGTCTCGGATCTGATCCTTGCCAAAAGACTGAAGTCTTGGTTAGAGATATCAAAATTGCCACAGCGAAGCGTGTACAGCATAGATAAGGCAAATGACATTTGATTGAAGTGACCACCTTATTGGTCTTCCTTTGATGTTTGCGTAATGATTCAGTCACTGCCCTGACAAGTCAAGTCTGATTAATTAGGACTCTTCTTTAGTTAACCCCATTGAGTTGAGTTGAAAACTAGGGTCATAGCCGAGCATCTCATTTATTATTATGGCGGCCCAATATACAGCGCTAACTAGGGCTGCCCTCTAGAAGTCGATGAGTCGAATCGTCAGTCTTTAAGTTGACTGCGAACCTTCAAGTTGACTGACAACAGTGACCTTTTTTCAGACTAAAGCTTACTAAAATGCACAAGAACTTTAAGAATTAAAAAGACATTTTAATAATTATTAAAAGGGGAATAATAATATATATTTAAGTTCTAGCTGGGCATGCTTGCTAAAAAGTTAAATCCACATGATGACGTGCGCTGGCGGTTTACCGCTAAAGGAAGCTATAGCTGTGAAGCTGAGACACACCAGTGAAACGATGTCTCAGAGAAAGCCTGGAGGAGCTTTAGAAGAAGAGAATCTGAACAAATGAAACCGAATTCTGCTCTTCATTTAGTCAGACATCCAACACTGCTCCAAACGAGGGAGCTGACTTTCGGTTTAGACTTAACGGCTGTTTGCGGTGAAGGAAAAATGGACCGAAGACTTTTGTTTTATTATAGCTCTGTTATTTTAGAAGCTAAATTACATATATGTTTATTTACTCGTCTACAGCTAAGATTATCTTTAATTAAAGATAAGTACAGTAACTTAATATGCCTGCCGATAAACGAGAGATAATTATTTTAGTGCGGGTGATATAATATTTAACAGCGTCAACCATTCTCCTTTTCATCCAAAAATAATTTAAATATGGACTACTTTAGTTTTATTTAGCAGTTCATTATTTATGAGAGATGAAAGACGAAGGGTCCTCCTACTGAAGCAGCTGTTAGAGGTGAAATTAAAAAGACTCTAAGATATAAGCGCTAATGTTTAGCATAAATACGAGCTGCTGCCCGTTCGCTGTATTCTGTAATTAGATCAGGCTCCAGTTCAGATGGATCATCATATGCCCCGCCTCTTTTAGTTCAGAAATATGTTCCTGTGACTCTGCTGACTTTCTAAATGAGGAGGACATCAGATCTGAAACGTATGCAAATTGATTTACTAGATAATGTATATGCAGAAAAAAACATGAAGGAATAGTCTAATCGTCGGCCAGGACAGGCGAATCCGATTCGACTGACAAAATTTTGAGTCAGGTACAGCCCTAGCACTAACTAATGTTCTTCATTATTTTATTGCATATAAATATTTTTACTTTAATGCTTGACCTTTTCTTGAGACAGGAACCCAGGAAATCCATCTCTATGGGCTCTGCTGTCCAGACTGGTGCCACAGTACTCCCCAAGCAAAGCTGATGTAAGCATTCCTGAGCCATTTTAGAGCTTAAGAAAATGATGTGTGAATGACCAAAGACCTTTATTTCCTTTTGAATTTACCATCACTGAAATGACTGTGTCTTCTCTGTTGAGATGCTCATAATATCTCTCATGTCTTTTCCAGGGAGGAGCCGTGGCAGGCAACGTTGCCTGCCATGCTAGCATGACTTTGGGAAAGGTGAGTTTAAAGTTTTAACCATTATGGCCCGATAAAGCGGCAGACCAGGAAAACAGATGATCCTGTCTCATGGCTCATTCACTCATCCTGCTTTTTTGGTCTATAGAGGGCACTGCTGTACAGTGGCGTGAATCAGTTGGCCTCAGGCAGACACATGAAGGATGACCGGAGGAGGAATGCTCTGAAAACCATCCAGAGAGCTGTACTGCTCTGTCCTGGTGAGTTAAGTGAGGGCCGGTCCTGGGCCTAGCCGAGTTCTAATCTGTACTACATGTAGGAAAAAAATATGTTAGGTACATATAACAGTTTAGAAACATTTATCTGTGCTTGTAAAAACACTGTATGTTAATACAGTAATGCAAATGTCATATAAAAAACAGTTACTTATCATTAAAAAAATACTCATATTAAGGTAGTGGCATCTGATTACTTTACATTGTGAACTGCAGAGAAGGTAGGGACATAAGAAGCTGGTAGAATGCTGAGAAAAATCCAAGACATTTGTACGCTGTTCAGTTTACTGAATTGAATAGTTAAACTGCTCTCTGGCCACTAATTAGTTAAAATTCTATATCTTTGCAAACCAAAAGATTAAAAAAAGATTAATCTGGTAGATGTCTTCTTTGGAGACCTCTCCTCATCAATAGTTGGTATATAGAGACCTAAATAGAGATAAAAACATTGTGTTACTGATCACACATTACATAGCAGGTCATCGTTTATGTTCTAACTATTAAAACCTTAATTTTAGTTTATTATACATTGGTTTTATGCATTATGCTTTATAGTTTAGATGGTCAATACTTTAATGACCACTGTTTGTGATGTCATTTATATACACCCCTTCTTAATTAGTCCCAGCGCTTTCAGCAGCCCACACAAACCAATGTGTCCTATCAATTTTAAAAGGCATTAAATTAAGTTGAAAACTTAGTCCGGTCTTACTGGCTTCAGTACAAATAAAGATTAATTACACATATAAACATTCCGCACCCATCATTGGAAATCTACTGCAGCTAAAAGTCACGCCTGTAGAATTGAAAGTTACTTTAGTGTTAGAGATGTATTATTTAAAACCCAATTAAATTAAGTCTAATTTTTAAAAAATGTGAAACCTTGAATGGCATTAAAAGGGTCCAAACCATAATGGAAAGACAACTGCTGTCCAAAACAGCAAAGTTTTTATGGTGCCACTGGTCAGCAGAGGAGAGTACCTACCAACAGTGGTCTGAGGAGGGATAAACCAGGAATAAATGACAGACGTAAGGCGTCAAAGTCTTATTGTTTGGGAATATGACATAGGCGCTGCCCTAGCCTGCAAATTCCCCCAGATCAAGCGTTTGTGGGATGTTCTGAAACCAGTCAGATCTGGGGCAGCTTCACCTTGCAACTTAAATCACTTAAAGGATCTGCTGCTAAAGCTTTCCCTGAATACCACAGGGTATATACCTTGTATTACCACAGACACCTTCAGAGGTCTTGGAAGAAGAGCCTATGCCTCAGCTGGTGGGAGCATTTTTGGTGTTTCGTGAAAGACCAGCATATTAGCTAGGTGGTCATATTGTTTTGTCTCGACTGTGTGTAATGTCTTGTCTACCGGACTGTCATGTATTTCATTTACACTGATAAACAGATATTTATTTATCCTCAGTTTTAATTTACCTGCTCTGTGTTTATTGTCTTATTAAATTTGGCCAGACTGGGCTTTGACAAATGCATATCATATAGGAGTAATCAATACCGCAGCCACAATAAACGAATTCTTGGAAGCTTTATTTAGGGAACTTTGTTTAAGAGATCTGTGTACAGCTCCCTAAGGAGCACTTAAAGCACCAATATGTATGTGGAAAATCGGTTTTGGGCAATCAACAAAAGGATGTGCAGCACGCCTGGCCAATGATGATCTGGTCATAGGCCACAAAGTACTAAGAAAAATCACTTGTAGTTTATCTCTGATGTGCAGCGCTAGTGTAGAACCTGCTTTCAGTGTCTTTAACTGTTCATTTTCGTTCTTTCACACAGATGATCCTGCAGGTTGGGCAACACTTATGGCTGCATGTCACACCGAGAACACAGCATGTGCTCTCTCAGGCTCCACCCCTTGCAGAGAGGGACTAGAGAAGGTACTCATGTCCAAGGTGTCTGAGAAAGGTCAGTGGTCATTTTATGTTGGTAATTGTTTTATGCGTGTGGGGAAAGTGTTAGGAAAAGCATGATCAAATTTTACCTACGTCATTCGTGTACTATTGCAAGAGGTAAATGGTAGGAGGGGGTGGAATGATGAAGGATTGTTATTGTTATGTTATTTTGCCGATATCATATCTATTTATGGATGCCAAGTGTTTATTATATGAATTGCAAATATAAATGTAACTTTTGGTGCTAAAATAATAAAACCACTTTCTTTGTGTAAAGCAGCAAGGATTGCGTTAATATGGGATGATATGAATGTCAAGGACAGTGGATTCCTATGTGACTAATGTTTTTTGGGGACATCATTTGCAGATATATGTTATAACAATACACAATATTGTACTGTGACCTAAGTATCATGATGATACTGCATCGCTGGGATTCCCATTGTAAAATAAGCAATAAGTAACTGCTTAGTAACATTAGAATATTATTATAAAATTATATAATTTTTTTTAATGTGGACTACAGAGTGAAGTTGTAAATGATCCATTTTGGCATCTGAAAAGGCTGTTAGTCATCGCTAATTTTAATGGCCTAATAAATTGAATATAGATGCATCTGTAATGTTTTGGTTCATATAGAAAGCGTGCCAAAGTTGCTGTGTAGGTGTGGGCATGTGGGAGTGCCGACAGTGTTCTGTACTATGTGTTCTTGTGCAGTGAAAGGCTTGCAGAGGGAGGATGGGTTGTTGGCTCAGGCTCTGGAGAGCTGGACACTACAGCAGACTGTGACTGGACTCAAACAGAGCGGCCAGTATGATGAAGCTGAAACCCTCTGCTCACAGGTTCTTTTCTCTCTTGTTTGTCTCTCCCTCTTGCTTTTTTTTTTTTTTTTCTTCTTCTCTGTCTCTGTGAGGCTCTCTCTCGTCTCTTGTCTTTGTCTCTCTCTGTCACTAGTCAGCCGGTCTTTCATCACCTGCCGGGGTGGGCCACAGGTGCAGGAACAGGCAGACTGACCGGCATTGTTTATGGTGTTAGCTATAGGAGCAGGAATGATATGTGTAATCTGTCCCATCTGTCACCCCCACTGGTCTTTTTCAGCTTTTCATCCTCCTTTTTTCAAACTGTCATGTTTCTTCTTCTCCCTTGTGTTCACTCAGTGCTTATTTAACATTGCTCAGAAAGATTTTGAAGATGATGATTGTATTAACACCCAAAGAAACTCAACCGTATGAATTCACATTCACTGAGGTATATAGTGCACAAGCCAGTGTTGAATGGTTGTGATGTTTGGTTGTCGCAGGTTTTGAACGTGTCATCTGAGCAACCTGCAGTGCTCCTGTTGCTGAGGCAGGTTCAGTGTGAGCGCCTTCTGCTGTCTGATGCTGGTAAATGTGTATCAACTGCAGTGCTAGATCAGCTCAGTTCTGCTGTCATGGCCAACCCCACCTCAGTGTCTGCTTGGCACGTGAGTACTGCATCACATTGACAGGATTGAGAGGATCTAATCTAGTGCTAGATCTAACTTTGGTCATGGCTTGAGTAAGAAGACATGTTTAACTCTGTCAAACAATTGATAGTCATTGTGTTATTACCAACTGCAATATTTCTGGTTTGTTAGTAGTTGTAGGACATCAGCTGTTTGTTTTGTGCAGATGTAAATTAATAATGACTTCTGAAACATTCAGTGTCAAATCAGTGCTGCTGCAATCTTTGGTGATGTCCTGAACAGACTTATTTACATTATAAATTTACAAATTTACATATTTTTAATAATTGTGTATATTGGCAGTGGGGGGCACTGAATGAAACTGAACATGCCTAGTTATGCTCACATTGTAAGGAAACTAATAGTTGATCTACTGACAATACTTCTTTAAGTACTGACGATATTCACAATATACTCAGAAAAGCGTATTGTGAGCAAATGTATCTCGCTAACAGTAATATATTATCATATTGCCTGTTGTAAATAAAAACTGTGAATCAAGATGCACAGGAAATTGACTGGTTGGCCGGAGGAAGGCCTCCTGGCCTTTGACATTTGTACAAGTACTTTGAAAGTCTAAATAATGTAAAACGTTCTTTTGTCTTGCAAATGTGAATGATTAAAACTACAAGTGTTTCATTTCAGTAAAGCAAAGTACAGGTTTTCCTCAAAAACAAACTTGGGTGGAATAATGAAATACACCTACTTGAATATTTTTCAACCCTGAGTATTGTATGTGTTGACAGTTGTATCTGTTTTTGCAAGTCGTGCAAGACCATTGTCTTTTAGACCATCCTCTGTTTTACACAACTATGTAAATGTGCGTTCCTTGGTTATGATGCTTCTGCGATGCTGCTTCAGGGCAAGCCTTTGATGTGCAAGTTTTTTTTTTCTTCTGCTTACCCTTTAGCAAAGTGTTCTTAAAATAAAGATGCAAAGGTTTTAAAGAAATTGGAATGCAGTTGTGGTTAAAGTAAGATTTAAATTCAGTCCCATCCAGATCTACCAAGGCTACCAGAAAAAACTAAAAACTAAAAAAAGGAAAATCTTTGAAGTGCTATGTTTGTCCCTATCTTTTCTTTGTGTCTGCTTCCGTTCTCACTCTATCTATGTTTTTATCTTGCTCTCAGTGGCTGGCAGGGGTGTACTGCTCCCAGGGTTTGCTGGCCCAGGCCTCAGTGGCCCTCAGGCAGAGCCTCCAGCTGGCCTCTCAGCTAGGCCACCACAGTGGAAAGATTGGCAGCCTTCTCCGCCTGGCCCTGCTCGCATTAGCCCCGTGCATGGTAAGTACTTGGGTCTTCACTAACATTTGTATTTTTGCCATATATACTTTTTACTGTAACAAAAACATGACTGCGTGACCTATATTTCATCTTTAGATTTAGTAGACATGCAGTTTATGAAGAGAGTACATATCTAAATGAATATTGCATTCAGATTGTTTTATTTTTAAATAAAATGAATAAAATACATGTGTGTGCTTTTCAAAGTTAGGCATATCTCTTGGTCAGTGGATTGTGTCTTGTTAGATTCTTGCCTCAAAGAAAAAAAAGAGGACTTAAAAATGCCCCCCCGCCCTGTTGCACAATATCTGTGGTACTTAGCAATATAGAAGTCCAAACAGAAGAGAGCAAACAGATAGACAGAGCAAACAGTCTATAGACACTGAAGTGGGAGAAGAATAAAGAGAGTCCTATTAGTGTTGCTGACAGTAAAGCAATGGAAAGTAAACAGCTGAGGCTGACAGGAGAATCAGCACGGCTCTCATTTCCACACTCATCAAGCTGCAGGGGTTGGACGGATGGGCCCTCCCTATGCACAGAGGTGTTCAGAAAAGCATCAAGTCATATAGTTGAGATACTATGAGGCTGAAAATGATCAAAAATACAACTTATAAAAAAGGCTGCAAATCTTTTTACATTCCAGTGTAACCTGCACCATTGTTGATGCTCTAACCAACAGCTTCTAATCTGGTCCAAAATATATCTGAATTAAGTCCAGCTTGCATTTTGTAAAGGCAGGATTTGGAATAAAGTTACTTGTAACATTTTGGTAGAGTGCTTAACTTTATAAATATAAAAGAAACACACTTAATGCTTATTTAACTGTTTTAAAATTCAGTGCATGGCATGTAGCTAAGTTCCTCTTAAAGCCTAAGTAGAATGATAAATCATTGTGAGAAGTCAGCTTTGAATCTCTTTGAATTTTAAAGATCAGTGGGGTTTTTAATGAAACACATTAACACAAGAAAAACAGGAAGAAATGAATGAACCTGTAACAGTGAGAAACTTGGCGAAAGTAATTCCCATGTACCTATACAAGATGTGCTCTGAATAGGTTACTTTTATATGTGTTGTTATTAAATTCATTACTAAATACACATTTAGCACATTATATTCAGTATTTAGTCATTACTGCTTTTGACAGCCCTGCATATGTATATACTGTAATTACTTTAGCTAATATGCATCTTTTGTCCAACAGGGACTGTTAGGACTGGTTTCTGCATGTATTTGAGAAATTTAATGACTTTTCTGTCCACAAAAATAGTTATATTAATATTACTAATATTTATAAATTTCAGTAACAATATTTTTGATATAGTTTCTTTCATACACATATCAGATACTCTATTCTTTTATGTAATTAAAAGTGATGTCAGGCATACAAATGGGATTTACAAAGACATGCTTTAGACATCATGCCTTACAGTCTCATCAAGGCAACATTTTGACTTCCTATTCTCACAGTGTGGTAATTATCCATCTTCTGTCAGCTGAATTTCTCTCTCATTTTACGCTGACTCCAGCTTTGCCTCTTAAATTAAATTAGTCCATGTGAATAGCCTCCTATTTAAAGCAATCTCTTGATTAAGATGTGCAGGACCTCTGCATATTCCACTTCAGTCTTCTTTGATTGTTGCCCTAGTTGAATCTAAACGTTACTAAACAAGGTTCTTGCTTGCATATTTTCAGTTCATACATTCAGGCAAATGACCCATGTGGGCTCTTTGTTAATAATTAGATGTACTGTGTCATGATTTGTTGTTGTAAGAGCCAGGCCTGCTCAATTATGCCAAAAAAATCATATCACAGTTATTTCGGTCAAAATAGAGGTGAGGATTATTGAACAGGATTACTCATTGGCTTTGAGAACATCATGCAGTTACTGAAAAGAAAGCTTTTTGATGGTTTTTTTTTTTTATACAGATTTTGACAGTGGTGTGGGTGCATCTTACTAGTTAAAGAAAAGTTCAGTAGTAATAGAAAATTAAAAAGCAGAATATCTTGTTCAGATTAAGCTGTGTGAAGACTGCATCTGCTATGTTTTCTTTTGTGTTTGGCTCTAGGCTGGTGTTGGAGGAAGTGAGTGGAAGGACCTTGTGCGAGACGCCTGTACTGAGGTGCTGAAACTGGGCCCCTCTCCTCCAGCCTTACTCTTTCAGGCCCTGCTTCAGTATTCCATCAAGATGGGTGCCAGGTAGGCAGGAGAATGGAGCAGTTTGTGGGCAGCTGTATTAAAAGAATACTAAAGGGTATTTTTAACCATGTGCCCAGGGGCTGATATTGCGTATTGTCCAGTGCCCCAGCCTCACTTCTCACTTCTCACTCTTCCATAGAAGATCATGAGGCTCTTTAGTTGTACGCAGAACTGCATCAGATTAGGTTTTGTGTCAGTATACCGTTTAGTTTACCGCCATAATAGCAAGTTAGGGCTTCATAGCTGGCCGTAATGATTGGGAAAATGAAATATTAGGTTAGTAAAATATTTCCTGGCGCTGGCCGTGCTGATGGGAAATAAAAGAACTGGATAAGTTCCAGTTCCAGTTATCAGTATTTAGCTTCCAGCATAGGCTCAAACATTCATTACAAGGAGTAACTTGATTATGCAACACAAAAGCATAGAAATAATTTAATTAAAAATTTGAGTGAATGTCTGTTATTTTGGTACTGAAGTATTGCAAATACAGTGCATACTTGATAAGCATCTTTTCATAAATGTGGGAGATTGATTGGCTTTGTGGCCATTCATACACATGAATTCTGTGTGAAGGCCTTTGAAATATGGAATTGAATATAATGGACAAATATGCATTGTTCTGTTCATTGTGTAGAGAGCATATACACATAAATACGTTTCCATATTAATTGTATGCTACATGTGTGGCAGGTAGGACGTATCTGATTAATACTGGATAATTCCTTTGAGCAGATGAATCTACTCTAACCAGCATTATCATATACATCGATGCTTTGACGTTCACTTTAACCCGTTGGCAGTTTGGCCAGAACAGCAAAGCCAGTGGGAGCTCTGCTGTCAAATGTGTGTGCCATAAATACTGACCTGGCTTTCCTCCCAGCCTCTGTTTTATTTATTGTTATATGACTGTCCTTTCTCACGTCAAGGGAAACGAGGCGTTTGTTAGAGAAGATTGTTTACAGCCCATGTTCGGAAGATGCCAAAACGGTTGCCTCAGTGGCCCGCTGGTACCTCCTGCGCCACCTACATGCCAAAGATGACCTGCAGCTGATAGATGTAAGCTCACATTCCCTCTTACAACGATCCAGCTTTGCTGTCCTAGTTTTGATTGTGGTTGTAGATGAATGTAAAAACGCTAAAGAAAAAATCCTGCATGCATGTACTGCATTGTTTGTTTGTTTGTTTGTTTGTTTGTTTTGGTAAATTATCCATTTTAGAAGCTTTATGAACATTTAGAGGCGATATTGTGCTTTTGATATTCTGATAGGCAGTCCTTCCAGCTTTCTCTGTAATTATTACCTCACTCATTAATAAATGATGATAAATGAGCATACTGACTATGACAACTAATATATATTGAGTAGCTTATTTGCTTATGTGTTTCAATATACATATGACCTTGGTTGTGGGTTTATATAAGAAGGTGTATGTGGGAACTTTCTCAGAACTTGCCATGGAATATAAAACCACCAAAGTCTAGATATAAACAACTTGTATACATTTTGTTAACCCTCAAAAGTTTATGATTCAGATGTAAGTAATTATAAAGCGATAGCACAGCAGGATCATTGCATCATACCTTACAGAATGTTTTTCACTTGTTAACTACATGTACATTCTTATAACTTATGCAATTACATATCAACACTTTTATATAGCAACATGACAGTAATAAATACATTCCTAAAAATACTTTAAAATATTAATAATTGACAAAGTTATAAAATGTAATGGCACTTGTTTAACTCATACTGTGCAGACTCCATATTGAAGGAGGAATGATGCATGCAGTGGTGCTATGTTTAGCTATGTATAAAATGAGTCATGAATTTTATTTTTGAAAGCAATGTAGAAGATTGCATTTGGCTGAAGAGATTTTTTTTTGCTGTTTGTAGACTCTAATGATGGAGGCTGAGGCAGCAGGAGACTCAAGGCTGTTAGAGTTCCACAAACGCCTCTACCCCTAAAGCTGCTACCTGCCAGACTCATTCACTCAGGACCATCGCCGGCCTACCATACAAGAGCCAACTACATTCTAAATTCTTCCTCTTCTGCTTTATGTCTCATCATCTTACAACCACATCAAGCATGCTTATGGATATAGTCACTCTTTCTTTAGTCTACATGAAGCACTTCTATTAAACTGCATAGATGATACCATTGAATGGTTATGCATAAGTATGTATGAGTGGACTAGATGATCATGTGGTCTGTTAATTAACCAGAATCAGAATTTTTGTACAGGTACAAAGATCATGTATTTATGTTGGATGGCTTTAGAGTTGAATTTGGGACAGTGCCTTCTAAAACACTCATCTGACCTTCATTATGATGGCCAAAGGGTCTAGCCTGTTTCGTTCCTGATATTGCAAAAATAAAAACTGAAATGAACAGAGCTGACGTCAGCCGGTTTCAGCTATAAGGCAATCCTGGAGCACTTCGCAATTTTGGCATAACACTGGAAGAGAGCCGTTTATGATATTGCATGGGAAATCAGTTCAGTAAAATGCTAGTGTTAATTGAGGCAGGCTTTGCCAATGCAAAATAGGTTTGTTCTTTAATTATCTACGTGCGAGACTGACTAAATAAAATATGAATTGAGCTTCTCCTTGTCCAGCAGCAAATGGATCTCATCTTGGATCCAGGCAGGAAACCATGTGCTTCACCTCTAAATTCCAAACATTCATCATCTTATTATTCACGTCCTTAATGGAGAGATTGAAAGATGTTCTTATATCTTCAAAGCTGAATAATAAGATACAAACACTGTGTGAAATTAGGAGATCTTCTGGCACCTAGTAGGTCAGCTACTACAGTGTAGAAGGTTTGATTACATTTGACATGAGATATATATATATATATATATATATATATATATATATATATATATATATATATATATATATATATATATATTTTTTTTTTTTTTTTTTTTTTAGCAGTGTGCTATGTGTTTTTGGTTCAATAAACCCATTCAGCAAATGTATGGCACCTGCTACTGTGAAAATTTGCTTGTATACTAAGCCACTGCTTGCAGTTGCTGCTAGTCAGAAGTTTAAATGATGTGTTACAATGATGTGTACGTGGAGTTTTCTATAATCCAGAATGCAAAGTAATAAGGTAAATGCATTAGCTGGACCTGTATATGCTGGTTGGCACAGCAGCCTGTCCTCGTCTTTGATTTAGCTCAGATATTGGACCTGAAATAACATCTGCTTGACCTCATGAAGTCTTAACTCATTGCATTTGGACGAGAAGTGTGGACCTTCTTTAATTACTTTGTACTGATACCATCTTACTCCAGTTACACTATGGCTCTCAGTCTGGACCACAGAGAGCCATTTATTACAATAGAATATTCTGGGGCCCAAGGTATTTGAAGTACTGCCTTACCGATTATAACATCAAACTAACAAAGACCCATAGAAACTCATCCCTAATCATGTGCTCATACAGTGTGGATATTTCAGTAATGACTTCTTTAAAGTAATTACTCTGCCTGAACTTAATCAGTACGTGCTAATACTGGTATAAAACGGCTTTGTTCTTTATATCCTCCATTACCATCTCGAGGTCCCTTAGAGCTCAGGCGTCTGGAAGTGCTGCCATTTTTCTCTGAATCTGTCTGATGTCTTTCTTCAGTTCTCCTTTGTCTAGTTTGGCCTTGCTGTCACCGATGTGCTTCAGGGAAGCGATGGCATCCAGGGCCGACTGGAACCCTGTCCATTAAGAGTTCACAGACAAATACAGAAAACTTTAAGGACCATCTGGCAAACACTTCTAGCCTGCTTTCTGTGACAATGAGCATGGTGTTTGGGTCTCATATATAATGCATTGGCCTCCTTCTGCTTGCTTCAAAGCAAAAAGTAAGGCTGACTGAAAATCTTTAGCTTGTGCATGGTGTAAAGGCTGAATGTTGATTTGTCAAGCCCTCTGGCTCTGGCTCTGTATTTACTGAGGTGACCTGGTATTTTTGTGTCAAGTGCTTTGAGTCTCTCTGAAGAGAGCCCTTTGGGGAACTGAGATGGAAATAAATATCCACAGGTAGCTGAAACAATCCAGCAGCTTACTGATGACTGAGTGCTAGCTAGCAAGCTATTCTATGTGTCCAAAAGTTTGTAGACACTGTTTATTCACTGCTTTTCCTTCGTAGCTTGTTTGTCCCCTCTTTGCTTCTTCTGGGAAGGCCACACTAGATGTTGGAACAGGAGCATTTAGCCAGAGAAGCATTAGAGAGGTCAGTTTCTGATATTGGATGATGTCATTCTATGTCATATGCTGCTCATGCTGCAGCTGCTCCAGGGCATCCTTCTTTTATTAGCAATAGAAGGGTTTTGCATGTTTGGCTTTGGGAGTAAGTGCTTTTAATACCTATTGATTTAAACTTTTTATTAACTTTAACATATTCTCCATGAACTTTATTCCAAAATGTGATGAGAAATTGATTTTCCATTATGTGGGACACTATTAGCAAATGCACAATCCAAACAGAGCTCCCAAATAGAGCGCACACAGAAGGCAATACAACCAGACTTGTAGGCGTAAATGATGCATTAACCTAGAGTAGTGCCAAAGACGTCTGATACTTATCTGTTTGACTGGAAGCCAGTTTTCCAGAACCAGATTAAGGCTGAGCTAAAAAGATTTTTAGTCCACAATTATAACCACACAATGTAGTCTGGTTTTAAGATTACTGTTCTTTGTGTGTCTGATGTTAAGCCACATTGCCCTAAATGAGTTGGGAACAATAGTTTACACTCGACATCAAGAAATAGCTGTACCCAGAAGGAAGTGATGGGTTGCAGTGGTATTCAGAAAGTTGATGAAGGTTACGTTATCTTGATGTGGTGTTAAGGGCAGTCATCAGAACGACCTGCATGATTGTATTCCTGTGTTGGGCAGCCTTCTACCAATGGTGCTGGCGCTAACAGGATAACTCATGGAGACTATCACTGCCTGCTCGATGTCAGTCAGGTATATCACAGTATCTGAGCATGAAACTATGTCTCACAATGTTCGAAACTACCCACCAAGATTCATTCCTGTCAGCTGGTTACTTCTGCGTGCAGCTATTCTTCGTTTCTGGTTTTTCAGTCTTTGGCCTGTTATCTGTTGGAGTTGATGGTCTGACAGTCCACTGCTATCAAGCTGTGCCTCAAACTCAAACCGTAGTTCACTGGTACACTCACCTGACTGATACTCTCTCCTCATCTGCTCCAGTTCATCTGTGAAGCTCTTCTCCAGATTATCGATCCTGCTACTAAATTTGCTCTCTAATCGTTTGAGCCTGTCTGCAGAATGCTCTTTCTTCAGCAGCTTCTCCACATGCTCCACATGAGCTGAGAGGAGATCCACCTGCGCCTTCAGCTTCACCTCCACGTCTTCCTATACAAACATGGATATGAAAGAGGAATACAGCAGTGTTACATGGACCGATATTGTATGTTTGATAATTCATGCACTTGAGTGCAGTCATGTGCGTGGATGCATCTTCTGTGAGAGGATGTCTCTGTATTGCTGTCTTCATTGTTTCCATGTTGAGTTGTGACTCATGCTGTCAAACAGAAGCTAGAGTTTTGACCACATTCAGTGCAAGTAGGCGGATTAGCAGCAACCATGAATATGAACCAAGCCACACACGGACACGTTACCACTCTGTCATGTAGAAGCATGCGTAGCTGTTGGCTGTCCTCTGTGTGTATTCGGGCTGTGTTGCTCAGTTGCTGTTCTGTCCACCTCCTCAACCTGGCTGCTTCCTCCTCCAGCTCCTTCAGCCCACTGGAAGTCCTGCACAGCCACCATAAGAAAACTGTGACACTATTCCTTAGGCCGCTGGACATCCTGCATAGTCCTATCTTACAGGTCTCTGTATCTTAAAGTACAACTTGCCTCTTTGAATATTAGTTATGCCTTGTTCATGGACTTTTGCATGAATGACCACATCAGTGACCTAGTATTCATTCAAATCAGCCTCTAAAATATAACTGAGCATCTGCATGAACTGACTCACTGGTGTGCTGTGTTATGAATGGCTACATGAATCCTGTAATGTGATTGGTGCTGAACCCTCTCTGGCTGAAAGCTCTACTGTGGTTGGTTTAATCTTGTAATGTGATTGTTGAACATGATCTCTGCTCTGATTGGTTAGTTGTTTGATCCATTCTATCTTTTAGTTGAATCCTTCAGTCTGATTGGCCTATTTATTTCTGTGTTCTGTGCAGATACTTGCATCTTGTAATCTTATTGGCTGGCTAAATACTGCACTCTGGCAAACTAATACTGCAATCTGATCGGCTGGCTGATTTGTGCAATTGGATTTGCAATTGATAGGTTAAATCTTATGATCTGATTGGTATGCTGAACCCTGCAAATGTCCTAATTGGTTAGCTGGGCACTGCAGTGTGATTGGCTGGCTAAATACTCCAGCTAGCTGAATCCTGTAAACGTACTTCCTGAAGGCTGTGCTCTGATTGGTTCGCTAAATCTTGCAATCTGGTTGCCTTTCCAGGTCAAACGTTTAGACTGGCTAGCTGAACACTGTGGTGTGATTACCTGCTTGAATACTGGAATCTGATTGGGTGGCTGAAAGTTGCGCTCTGATTGGCTAGTTGAATCTTGCATATACTTATATAGACTTTTGGTATCAAGTTAGCATAAGGGCATACCCTCACCCTCAATAATGGTACTAGGAATTTACATATATGATCATTCAGGGTGTCCAGTTGCCAAATTCCCACCTATAATTTTAGGGGTAAGCCCCTTTAATGCCCTACACAGCCACCACAGGATAACAAAGTATACACTGAAATTGTAACAAATAGCAAACTGTGGGCCATATCCACCCTGAAGTCACCTCCGATCATGTTAGCCAGTATGGATGGCAGACACTGGGCCAAAGGAGAGGTCTAATTGGGGTGGGGGCTTCATGACAAGTGTGTTCTTTTGGTTTGTTTTGAAAGGGGTGCGGTGCGACGGTCTGTTAGGGAGATTGACTGATCCAGAGCTTGGTTTCCTTTGCCATGCGGCTCAGACTGCCGCACTTACGCTGGCACTGACACCATTTATAACCATTCATGATAAGTCATATGCCTCCCATGGGAACTATGTGTACCAAAACAGGGCCACATAAACCCCTCATGCTCTTCTCCCTCACTGATGTAAACACTCCTGACAGACGGACTCGCCTGAGTTGGCCCACAATTAAACTCCTTAGGGAAGAAATGCCCAAAAGTCAGATGCACATCTGGATAAAAAAAAAACAATAAAAAAAAACTGACAATAAGGTCTGAATTAAGAGGAAAGGGATGCTTCAAGAGAGATAGGTTGGCAGGAGGAATGCTACATGGTCATTTCTCCCATTATCCTGATTGTAGTTGAATGGCCTAGATATGTTCGCAGGCTCCATATGTCAAGCTCTGTTTTGCTCCGCTCCGCCCCTTACGCTTTTCACAGACCTTTAGCGAACCTGAGATATAATGACCCACGTTGTAATTAGATGTCATAACAAAATAACCAAAGCAAATGTGTTTAGCTCCAGTCAGTTCAATACATGTGCAATTTGACATACAAGCTAAATGATTTCAAGGCGAGCTTCAAGCTATGGCGTGAGTTTACTATGAAATCTGGTTTACATAGCTTTAATCGAATGGCACCGACGCAGTACATAGCTGAAAACAACAGTACCCTAGAACCCTGTTGGAAGAATTAACACCCCTCTGAAAGGGAGCCTGCTAAGACGTTGGGGAATCAGGTGATTTTGGAGGATCGCCGAAAGCACATAAAATGTGACCCCAGAGGCAGGGTGTCTCGCCCAGGGCCAGGGCTATGAGAAACATGAACCTTCCTAAATGACCTCACTTGATTTCAAGTTATTGGGAATTGCTCCCTCGTAGCGTTTCCGCAGTATTATCGTATATGGGATGCAGTCTGAAGCACACCGGAGCGATGAACAAGCCTCCAACCTTCCAAGGGACTGTGAAATCTAGCAGACAATGGATGCAGTTAAGATACGTGGCTGATTGCGCTATGACTGCAGCTCGGACATGGCGGGACCAGAGAGACGATTGCATGACTGCGTGGAAGACGGGACCATTTTGTTGCTGCACCCATTTTACCAGCAGTCAATCCTTACATATAAGGATAGCTACTTCATTGTTTTACAGTTGCAGACTGTAATCCGTCTGTTTCCCTGCATTCATTGTTAACCCTGTTTATCAATGGTCAGGACCCCCACAGGACCACCACAGAATAGATTTATAGATTTATCAGACCAGTTGTATATGTACATCTTATTGGCATAAGGGGTCGATATTATGTGGGTGGATCATTCTCAGCACTGCAGTGACACTGATGTGGTGGTGGTGTGTTAGTGTGTGTTGTGCTGCTGGAGTGTGCCCCCAGTGTTGCTGCTGAACTGAAAATAGACCACCAACTCAAACTATTCAGTCAACAGCTTTCTTTGGGCAGCATTACTGATGAAGAACTAGAGGTTGCCCAAATGATTGCAGAGAATCAGAGGCCGACAGACAGACGAGTGAGTGGGCTCGTTGCGGTTGTTTGGTGTTTGAGGTGACTGTTGGAAGTGGCGTGTGTGTGCTTTTATTTTTTTTTCTGCAGTTGCTAATTAAAGAACAACAAAGTGTGCCTATCTGGTAAATGAAGCAGATAAAAGGACAAAGAGGATGACACATTGTAACTGATCCGCACCCGTTCTGTAATCCGGGCCCAGTGCCTGTATCGGCGTCTGACGAGTAGGAAACACTCCTTATAAACTTCAGGTGTGAATATTGAGGGACCGCCTAAAACTGTTGGATAGGCTCAGTAGGTCTGTATATGTAAATGTGTTGTTTTTTGTGAGATCATCGTACAACAAGCCACATCATATTCATAAAGCACATACTGTGTTGTTGCATAAATTCCCATATATAGCGGCCCTGTGTGAGAGGAGCTAGTGTGCTTTTTTTTTGGTGTGTGTTTTGTTTTTTTTTTTTTGTGGTGTTTGCGCTGTTTCTGGTTTTCATCTGGGTGTGGTACGTTGTTGTCTGTTGGAAACAAGTTTATCTATACATAAAATCCTTTTCCCCCATAATGTTTCCAGTACCAAAATAAAGAAGCAATTCAGGTTTTAGTTTTGCCTGGTAGTCCCAGGTTGTCGTTTACTCATCAGGTCGGACTGATGTATGACCAATAGAGCTATGACAAAAAGGACCGTTGTTAAGCATGAAGAATTGAACACTGCAAAACTAACCTCGACATTTCACATGCGTCCTGCGTCCTCGGCCTAATTATTTTTCGCTGTTTGTTCTGCCCGGATATCAGAGGACATAGCGGCTCTCTTATGCTGCTGGCTCTTGCTGACCTGCTCCCCTTTCGTTTTCAATTACCTTTATGGCAGCTGGGGACCACTCCCCCCCCCGCCGCCCCAGACTTAACGTACTTAAATCACAGTGATTTACAGTGTGGCTCTGAGCTCTGCAGCCACTGCAGGAACTGAGCTTTTTAAGGGGAAAATGAGAAGATGGCCTATTTTCCAATGGAAAAACGCCAATGGAAATGAGCTATAGCCTAAAGAAATGAGCTATAGTATGTCTTGGAGCTGGGGCAATTATATAATTCAAGCAGTTTCTTGCATGCTGAAGAAATGTGTTTATTTATGCCTCCATAAAAGAGCACTATAAATAAAAGAGAATTGTACGGGAACAGCACCTACATCAGTACAGCCCCTTCACAGCAAGAAGCGTGATTGAGCTTGCTTTTTAAGCCCCCTTCTTCCTGCCCCTTCTGCTCGGTTTCATTTGCATTTTCAAATTCTTGCTCACTATAACAGTGTTACAACATACAGGAGCATTAAGATTAAAAATACGTCTTTCTTAATGTGAATAAATCTATAAAATACTATAAATACCATCTTGTGCAGATGTCGCACAAACTTAAAATAACCAGAGATCAAATCCATAAATAATAATAAACATAATATCATTCATTCATGTATATTTGTTACACCTATTACACAAATGTTCTTGCACCACACCTACATTCGAGACTCTCAAGGTCGTACAGCCTGGTACAGTCATTTGTGGCACTCCTGATAAAAGACTGACCCTAAGATCAAGTCACAAAGTTCATCCGGGAGACGTTACACTAGTTTGTATACTAAATCTTTCTAGAACATCACGCTAAATGAACTACTTGAGATTTTGTAGTTTGCTTTGATGGTTTATCATAACGAACAAGCATGGTTTGAACACTCAAGGGCCGTCCCACTTAAGCCTGGGTGTTTATTGTAGTGAATACCCTAAGCTTTTGAGTGTCCTTACTGTTAGTGAATACATAAGCAGATTATGTTAGCCTAAACCATATTAGAAATCTAGCACACCTTTGTGAATAAGATGAGCCAGACCGCCTCTGAGACTCATCGAGTTTATGCACCACCAAATGATTCCGCTTTTGAATAAAGAAACAAATACTCTCCTTTATTCACCCCAGTTCCCATTTGCCTTTGACGATAACTGATTAGATATTCCTTCCCACGCAGTATACTCGTTTAAGATATTTGTGATGTATGCTCGAGAGTTTTTCCTCTTTGTGGCAGCCGGTAGTAATACATATGGCCACCCAACTTTCAATCGTACGCTTGCCGTGTATAAGCGTGAACAATATTTACAGTATTCTCCTGCATTGGGAGCGGTAATACTGTACCCACTCCCCCTCTGTACGTGTTTCAGTGATTTAAAAGGTTGACAAATGGCCACCGCAAGTTTGAGATTCTATTTCCGCTTTTCAAATCTTCCAGCTAATCCTCCTGTTGAATCAGGTTGTGAATGGCCAGAAGCTGAGAAACCCCTACTGTCCCATGAAAATAAACCTTTATTTAATGACTTGTGATTTAATGTGGCATTGCTGGATGCTTAAAGCAATCATTTGCCAGAGGTTCTGATGTAATATATATAAACAGACTTTCAGGTATGATATCCTGCATGTTATGACCTGGTAAATCTTCAGGACGGCAACACAGTACTGTTTGGTTTTTAGATAATAGTATATCCTAGATGAGTTTTATTGAGATTACTGAACAACTCAACACAGTTTGAGGCTGAAGGTTTAGACTCTGTTTGCACAGTGCTCATTGTTGAACAGTAAATTCCCATTACCTGCGAGCTACATTGACTTTAGCTCCAGAAGCAAAACTAAAGAAGCAGACACCAAACAGACACCTGGGCTAACCACTTTGCATTGTGAATATTTACTAATCTGCCACAGTCCATTCATCATAAAATGTTTACACAGTGTAAACAGCAGCTGCTGTGCTGCTGTAATGACTCTAAAAAGTAAAAATCAACAAAAATGGAGATACATGTTTTTCTCTGGACAGCTACAAAATCTGAACTGTCATACTGCGTGGGTTAAGAAGCTAAACCACAGGTCCCAAAGCTTCAGCTTTTTCTTTTTTCAGTTTTGAAATGTCTTTCACAACTGTTACCCACTGTGTCTGAGCTATGGAGCAATTCCGTACTTGGTTCAAAAGATCTTATTGAAATGACTTTCTACATTTGCTCGTAACAGTTTTTACCTTAAGCTCCAGGTCGCTGAGTCGCAGTTCAATCCCAGAGCGCATCTCACCAACTTCCCTTTGAAGCTTCATGATTTCCAGTTCTCTAGCTTTGACATCACCTGACAGCTGAGCTATGCTGGCATCACACCTAATGAAATATAAGCAGATGGGGATGAACATGTAAACATGATTGTAACATTTCAGAGGCACGGGGCCCATATCATGTAATAATGATTTTTACTTTTTAAGATGATCTATGATGCTAAGCTGCAAAAACAGCCCATTTTGAATTTATTGTGGTTGTGATGTCAACCCTTGAACACATTTACATATCGTCACTGTCCAAAGAAATACAAGTATCTCCAAAATGGCAACTTTACAGGAGAGGCCAAAAACCTCATTTCATTTGAATGAAAGTCAATGGAACCAGACATCTTTCCCAGCAGTTTTGGGCCATTTTTGTTGGTCCATTCTTCATGAAATTTCCACATAGTGTAAACAGCAGCCCATGTGATCAAATGGGTCATAAAAGTAAAAATCAACAAAAATGGAGATACATGTTTTTCTCTGGACAGCAACGATATGACTGCCCATTAAGCCATTAACAGCAGTTTAATGAAAAAGAGTGCTGTTACTGTATTTTTTTTATTTTTTTTATCATGAGTTTGTCCTGCTCATTTTGAATTGCTTTCTGAAGACGGAATCATGCTGTACCATTCAGAAATGTAAAATAGTCATAAGCAACACTTTTAAGGACAATGAAAGAAAGAAAAATATAAGGGCCTTTTAATGCACGTAAAAAGCATGAGGATCACGAGGAGAATGGGTTTGATTAAGTACTGCAGTGATTAAGTATTGTGAGCTACAAGCTACATGGCAAGTTTAGCATCTATGACTTCAGTAAGTATGTTTCAAGCCACCAGAATCATACATTAATCCCCCGTCTTTGAATGGTTATTCATTTAAACAGACATTAAACAGACATGGAGGACATTTAATCTACAGAATCGATTACTCTGTTCTACTTGCCACAGAAAGGAGTGACCTCTCATCAATACCTGGTCATTAATGCTGCCCCCTTGCTGTGACCTGCAGTGGTCATCATGCCAGCCCTTTATCAATAAAGGTCCCAGACAAGATCAGCTTCTATATTTATCCAGAGTAATGTGAACTCAGTAAGACATGAGCTCAAGGACGCGTCAAATACACATCAAAAATGAATTAGGATCTAAGACACACTATAGAGGCTGGTCTACAGACATCCTCGTCCCTGTGGAACTGATATATAACTTAAGACTTGGAAATCTACTGTTCTACTGTAGTTTTGCCGTATGTGCAGTTAACATCAATGATTAAAAGCTACAGAGAGAATGCTGAGAGAGAGAGTACCTCCTAACGACTGTGACATGGTAGACCACCAAAACAGACCACTATTAGAAAAACAGTAATTAAAACGTTCATCTTTGAGAGAGCGTCAAGCTCTACTCTTGAGGTCTGAACAGAAATCCATAGATGATTCTGTGAGAGGACAATGCAATGCTATGAGTCTGCAAGAATGTGTAGCTGTCGAGTAGCATGGTGCGATGAGTCATGCTACCAAGTGCTTCAGGCTGATGATAAGGTTTGTGCGCAGTGCAGACACCATATAGTCATGGACCCAAACAAGGCACTGTGTAGACTGATGATGGTTGTATCTTGCAGTGGGGTGTATTCTCATGGCATGTGTTCGGTCCACGGGTCTGCCGAAGCACTAGTCCGACACTGATACCAAGTCACTGTCACCAAAGACTGCAGTGGTGTCATGCCAGACTGTCATGGAGGGACTCAGAATGACAGAGGGCCATCTTCAGTGATGAGTCCTACTTGTATCTTGGTGGAACTGTCCACCGAATGAGGACGAACAGTTTGTTGTCACGCATCACACGTACAGAGGGCCTGGTGCCTCTCTACCTTCACCCCACTTCCTTCTGGGTGCAACTATTTATGATGACTATATGTTCAGTTACACCATGTGTTGGTTATCAGCTAATTAGAACCGAGTCATTACATGCTTCTGTCTTAGACACCCAAACTAAAACAGACTCTCCAACCCTAATGGATTCTAAAGGCTGTCTGGCAGCGACGATGAACAAGTAAGCATTTCTGTTGCATGGTGATGCATGTTGAATTGAACGCTTTTAGATTTTGTTTTTCCAGCACTTCTCTCATGCACACAACCATGCAGTGAACACTCTGAAGGCTCCTTCTCGTTTATGCCTTGAGGTGGAAGTTGCACAACACAGTTTCCTCACGCTGTTAAAAAAAAAAAAAAAAAAAACTTGCCATGTCATGACAGAGAGCGGACAAACCGGGGGACTGTGCATGTATGTGTGTGTATGTTGTCTTAATGACTTGAATCAGTGCTGTGACTGATACCTGGCCACTCGGCCTCGGAGGTCTCCAAAGCCACTCAGGTTCTTGTGGTCCAGCCTTTGAACTGCAAAAGTGGTGCCTGATGCTACACTGTCCCTCTGAACAATCTGAGCCTCCAGCACCTGTGAGTAACAGATGGTTCAATAAGGTTCTGCAAGTTATGAGAGTTATGTATATATTGTTTTATTGTATATGTATACTGTTGTTGTATTGTATATGTTGTTGTATTGTATATTGCTGTTATATTGCAGTCTCTTTAATGTATACATTACTATGCTAATGAAAGCATGCTAAGCTATTTTATCAGAAATAATGTCAACACTCCTCAGTTGGTGTAGCTCCTTCCTCAATGTTATATGTCATCTTTCTTACAGACACATAACCAAAAGGTTGGTCAGTAGTGCCACCCTAGAACGAAGCATGGGCAACCATCTGGCCACCCAGGTTAGTGAAACTAAGAAAGTCTATCTATCTATCTATCTATCTATCTATCTATCTATCTATCTATCTATCTATCTATCTATCCATCTATCTATCTATCTATCTATCTATCTATAACTGGCTCTGCAAACATGTGTGTGAATATGCGTTGGGTCCCTTCAGCGGTTGCTGTAGTGTTTTGGTCAACTGTTGCTATTGTGCAGTGCTGTTGTATCATTTTCCTAGTAGTGGGTCACTCTAGTGAACTCTCTAGAGCCTATCAGGCCAAACCATTTTAAATGTTACACCCCTGCTACACCCCTGCTTCCTTTAAGGCAGGGGTTCTAAACCTTTTCAGACCCGAGGCCCACCTGTTTATTAGTACTAACTTTAGTGGCTCGTGAGAAAACAGATTTTTTTTTTAAATACAAAAAGATCCAATCAAACGCAGCGTGGTGGTGCCGTGGGTGGCACTGTTGCCTCATAGAGAGAAGGGCTGGGTTTAATTCCCAGGTGGGTTGTCTGCAGTGTTGTGGTGGGTTTCTTCTGGGTGCTCTGGTTTTATCCCTCAGTCCCAAGACATGCGGTCAGGTGAATGGAGATGCTAAACTGCCCTTCTGGCTGTGAGTGTGTATGTTTGTGAATGTGGATGTCTGTTTGTGTCCTATGATGGACTGGTGGCCTGCCCAAGGTGTATCCTGCCTTCTGTCCACTAAAAGTTGGGAAAGACCCCAGCACCCAACCCAAAAGGAGTAAATGGGTTAGAGGATAAATGAGTGAGTAAAGATCAGATCATCCATTTCAGTTCAATCACAGAAACCAAAATATGATGTAGAGTGTGGTTTTAATATTTCAGTTGTAATCATTATATTTTCCCACCACAAAGTAACATTATCAGTCCACTATGAACTACTTCTCCCCCACAGTACAAGTCCATGGACCCTTACAGTGTGCTTCCCAGCCAACTAGTGGCCCAGAAACCCTGTTTTAAGGGATCATCTACAGCTCTGTTTTTTGTTTTAGAGGCCTCCGCTTGCATCTTACTGTGCTTTGATTAATCTATTTTCTTATGCAAGTGAATAATCTCATGTTTAATCTCTTCAGAAATATCTTTAAATGAACTACAGTATTTAATGGTCATTTTGACTGGAAATTAAATGGTGGTCTCTGATGTTTAGACAGTGCTGTATTTTTATATGATTGATTGCAAACCATTTTATATCAGTCTTCATAACCACACGCTGCTGTTCATAACCACACGCTGCTGTTCATAACCACACGCTGCTGTCTCCATTTTTGATGTTGTTCAGTTTTGACATGCCTGTTGCCCTTTATTTTGTGTATGAATTTCATGATGAATGGAACAATAGAAACAGTGTGAGATTTCATTCTATTCTTTTTAAATGTAAAGAGTGGTTTATCCTTCTCCTGTAAAGTTAACAGCTTGGAGATCAAGGTTTTGTTCTGACAGCAGAGCAAAACTAGTATGTTGGTTTAGATGCCAATAGATTTGATTTCTTTGAGAGTGGATGCATTAAATGAGTCACTGTGTAATAAGGCACACTGTGATCTGTGCTATTGGGTATTCTCCGATAGAGGCCTGTGTCTTTAAAGTCTGTGTGATGGAAGCCTTTGCTATTGTTTTGCTCCTCTCATCTACCACGCAGAGGCAGTTCTTTGTAGTCCAACTGACGTCACTCTGTAGAGACAAAAGCTCGTTCAGATGACCCTTAGACATTGATTTATTTAATTAAACCACTTTTATGTGCTGTTCCCACATTATGTATCCCCTCTAGCTAAATGGTGCTATTGGCGTCTGCTCTGAAAACCTCTCGCCACTTATTGGATGCCATTAAAATTTTTGCTTACACGTGAGGTTTGAGTGAAGATGAGTGGGCCGGTGCGGTTAACTGTGGCATTTCGACAGTGTAATTAAACGGATACGAGGAGGGATGGAAGTAAAAACCTTTATAGTTTTACTTTGGGCCATTTTCCAGATGTATTGAATTTCTGATGTTGTGGAGCTGTGAGGAACTACCTAGTGTTGACTGTCTGATCGAATGTAACTGAGTTTGAAGAAGTGCAACCACTTTATGCCACTGTATGGGAGAAACGTAGGTCTTCTCTAATGTGATAATGGGAAGATGTGAAATGTGCTCTATGACTTCACATTAGATGAAGGAACGTGGGTGATGATCTAGGGTAGACATTTTCAGTGGCAACGACGAAAACAAATTTGACTGTTAAATTCTTCCAACCTGAATGTCTTTGCTGAGCTGCTTGACGATATGTGTGATGGTCTGAACGTGGTTCTCTAGAAGTTTCCTGGCAGATGCCTCCATCAGGACAGACCCCTGGGTGGCACGAAGGCTGCTGACCATATCCTCTTTGATCCGAAGGGCTTGCTGTAGCAAGTTGGCCAAGCTTTGCTCTTGTCCGGTCATCTCCAAGTACACTGGCCTTAAGAAAAGCAAAAATCCTAATTTAATCCTTATAGGGATGGTGTGTTGGTTAGGCTTAATTTTGAACATATTAAAAATGTAAAATGTGCCACAAGATGCATTTTATAACATGTATTTTTCTTCCAATATGCTTAATTCAGAAAGTAAACATGATTCGTGCATATATGTGTTCTATATAAAATATACGTGACATATTTTCTCTTGGACAATCAACAAAATGTCAAAATCAAAAATGTTTGACCATAAGCCGCTGAGCTGTTGACTGACATCAAAAACAGAAACTCGATAAAGACTAAACGTGACTCAGCTACACTACATGACTTTGCACATAGAGCTCCTACTGTGACCTTGTGTTTAAATGGGACCTGTTATGCCCATTTTCAGTGTTCCATCGTTTAGCTTTTGAGGTCTACTACATTAGATTTACATGCTTCAGTTATTACAAGAACGCTGCTGTACATCAGTATTCACCCTCTGTAGGAAACAAGGTCCTATGTCTTTAAGCTCTTAATGAGCCCAATGCACTTTCATAGATCAGCCTGTTCTGATTGGTCGACTTCCAGCGTGGCATCCGGCTGCTGTAGCCATTTTTACAATGCCATCGGCTCTACCTTTAACTCTAAGTCTGATTCTGAAAGTCAGATAGAACAAGTTGGTGGACCTGATCCACCTCCTGATCCACCTTCACAAGCTAGACTGAAGCAAGACGTTTTAGAATAGTAGTTTCCCTGGGTGTTGGGGTAAGGCGAGCCAAGCTTATAGACTGGTGGACAATAAGGATTGTGCTACAAGATGACATCTCCCTGTAACAGATGTAGCTAGAATTCCATCAAGGCAGTTCAGGCAGCTGAGAAAAGTGAATTCTGTGGGAGTGAATTTCTCTACTGTGGGCTTCATGCCTTTGCAGACAGTGTGCATGCATAAAAAGCTACATGACACTCCAAAGGAAGGAGAAGAAACTGAAAAAGCATAAAAGGTCCTGAATAGTTTGTCCTGAAATGCTAGTGGGTAAATGAAAGTGAACAGCCAGCAGTCAGCATTGTGAAGTAATGCTGAAATCGTGCACGTTACCAGTTTCCATTCACTGTTAGCCATGTTCATATATTTGTTGGGTTACCATTGTTATAGGTATCATTTAGAGGATCCACACAAGATCAACAAAATGTTCAGAGCTGAGGAAACCTGGAGCTCTATGAGTGCTACCAAACCCTGAGGACCTCCTCAGACTAAATCAGCCATTGATTAGCTGCCACTGTGCACTGTGTCAAGCTGATGATCATTTCAGATTAGAAGTTCATTTAATGAGGGCAAAATCAAATAACGGAAAGGTCACTGTTTAACATTAAAGCCAAACTCCTTGATTTGGACGTTTCAGTAACAGCACTCTACATGATGAGGGTATTTCCCTACATGATGCATTTGAGGCTGGAGAGTGTAATGGTACTGCCTAAAGGTTAATCCCAGAGCCGTATAGCAAAGCCACTTGTATTAGTGGTAAATGGGTTAACTCGGGTAGCTAGTGAAACCAGTGATACTCCTAGCATCGTAATGTAACTACACAAATAGTTTTTTAATAATAGCTAACTGGGGCAGTGTCCTTGGTCCAAGTAACTGTTTTGTGGATTTGAAAAACACAAACTAGCGTGTAACTTTACTGGAGATAAACATTTTTCAACATCACCTATACACAAAAAAATCTCAATAATATCTGTAACAATTGCTGTGTGTTGAAATCTGGCTGTAAAGGGCACATCATTATATTCTTTTTAACTTGTGTATCTTATTAACAGGACGCAGGGTAGCCAAAAGAGCATTTCACGTAGCAGAAAACATGGCCTGTGCATCTTCCTCTACATCGACACCTCAATACTACTGCTCTGAAATGAAAATATGCATATCGTCGCTGTCAGATGAAGAACATGTATCTCCATTTTTGTCCATTTTGGCTTTTATACATCATTTAATCACAACCGCTTCCATTTATACCCTGCGAGAACTGCATGATAAATAGACCAACAGAATTGGCCCAAAAGCCTTTGGAAAGACGTCTGGTTCCATTGACTTACATTACAATTAAATGAGGTTTTTGGCCTCTCCTGTAAAGTTGTCATTTTGGAGATACATGTTTTTCTTTGGACAGCGACGATATAAAGAGACCAGTATATGTAATAACAGATGTGGATGGAACAGTCTGTAGACCTACTGTCCAGAATCAGGCTGGAAAAGCTGTAAGGCTCTTTCATCAGGCAGGCCTTCACTTCTACTGCCTTTTGGCATCAGGATCTTCTGTGGATAACAAAGACCTTTCAGGACTGTATTACTACTCCACTCGCACAAGCTTTAAGCCAGACTGTTGTGTAAGCCTTTTCCAGAGAAAATGCTGTATCTACTGCCAAATCCTCCTCTGAAGTGAGCACATCTGATAAAAAACAACAGGCTTGTCTCTACTCAAACCACATACAAGACTTCTCAGCCAGTGAACTAAAGCTCTTTTAAAATATCATCAAGAAAATGAACTCAGTACTCACCTGGTTGGTCTGGTGGTTGAATTGTAAGTTTGTTGTTTAGCTTGATCTCTTAGCTACTGCACCAAGTGCTTTGTAGGTGTGTCTGTATACTTGACAACCAGACAATATTTGACACGTTTCCATCTGGATCCCTCATTTCAGGCACTTAGAATCTACTACTAACTCTGCATACAGTAGATTACCATACTAGTGGGTTAAACAGGCTTTGAATAACTGAGGCCGAGCAGGAGGTGAAACAGAGTAGAATACATATTTCTTTACCCATAATGTCTATAGTAAGCCAGTAATGCGTTACATTGATCTAAAACACCCTAAAACACCATAAAAATGAAAAGGATCCAGAGCCATGAATGAGCTCTTTTGCACAATGTTTCCCCATGATATTTTTAGATTTTCCCAAAAAACCCCAAATGAAAACTCTGAATGAACCACTGATACAGTATTAGGGTAATTAAAGAATTCAAGATTCTGTATCTAAACTTTTAAGTATACTTTGGCCTGTATTTTAAGCACCAATCTGAAGAACTATTTTAAAATATAAATTAAACATATATATAAATATATTTTAAAATATGCTAATTATTAGACTTCACAAGTGAATACTGTTATTAAACATTAACAGTTTCTCTAATAATACCATGGTTACTAATAACATTATAACAGTATAATAATTGCTCAATCTTGAATTGTTTAACTCGCCCCAGTGGGTTAGTGACTCAACACACTGTGGTTATAGAAAGTTGTCTAAGTGCTGAAATCCTTGTCAACGTGTATGTAATGTCTACCAGCACCTTTCTCTCTACCACATTTGCAACACTTACCTACTTACACAACACAGTTTGCATCATGTGCATGGGTTTTATTTCTGAGTGGTAATGGACTCTGTGGGGAAATGATCTCAACTCCCGTTTTATATTATTCTACTGAGAGGAAGTGCAAATTACACCATTCTCAAATACTTTAATGCTTTGCCTCCCGAATGGGCTTTTTTACTGCTATTTGTTATTCCTTGATGGCATGATGAGAAACACTTAAATTCAATGTTCTGAAGCAGGTTTGATTGGATTGCCCTGAATTTGACTGTTCTGTATGATCAGTTGAGTGGATTGAGTGCAATTCCCATGCAGAGTTGGGAAAGGTGGGTGTAGGCAGTCCGGCCTGACAACTGTTAAAAACAATAAACCACTTTGATTTTCAAATTCTCAGATTCTTTTTCGCAGTGAGGGCTTCTTGACAGCTGCACATCCTTCCAGAATCAGTGTTGAGTTTTCTCACAGTGCAAGTATGGGCAGAAACATCTGACTTCTCTTAGATCTGAAGCAAGAGTGGAGTTTGATTTTCTCTAGTTCATTTATAACTTTTTGGAACTCTTATTTTCTTTTGCCTGTTGCTTCACTGTGCATTTAGTAAGAACTGTCTCCTGAAATGCGAGCAGTTTGTAAGATGACTCAACATGCTGGATACTGAACTCATTCTCCAAACAAATGAGAAGCAACATAACAGCAGAAACATCCATCTCTATCATGAGAAACAAGGAAATGCACAGTCCCTCCTCCTCAGTGTTAGCATTAGCAGCTAGTTACTCTCCAGGGCTGCTTCCTCAACCACTCACTTTGAACTGATTCAGCTAGACTAGTATGTAGTTAGTATACTAGTATGTAGTTAGTATACTACTGGTTAGTATGCTAACTTATGTAGATATGCCAGCACCATGATGCAGATACATCTTTATTATACAGAAATAATTATATCTGTATAATTCCAGTTGAAAAATAAGATGCAAGTACATGTAAGCATACGGGGGACAAAGGCGGTTGGTGGGCAGAAAGAGAAAGGGTAATAGAGACAGGATGCAGTCAGCTCCCCTTGATTTTTTTCCTATCCTTACAAGCACGTCAATTATCCACTTGTCCTTTTTGGTGATTAGGAAAGGGCGTAAACTGGACCACCTTCCGTTAACCCAGACCACTGCTTCTTTCATGTTGCTACTGATTCCATAATAACATTTTGATTATTACTGGGCACACGTTGTTTCCACTGGCTTTAACCTAACCAAACATTTAACCATAATAACGGTTTATGTCAGGATATAGGTCTATATATAATACATCCTATATGTACAGTATTATATGTTATAATAATATTAATGTGTCCCATATATGATCAGTGTGTTTAAGTAACTACTTTAATGTCCATTTACTGAAAATATCTATGCACCAGCTCCCATATGTACTGTATATATGTAAGAAGCTACCGTACACTACCACCTTATTAGATACATTGTCATCCTGTAATCCTTTATCAGTGGTCACAGGACATTGTTGCCTGGATAGTTTTGGTTGGTGGTCTGTTCTCAGTCCAGCGGTGACACTGAGGTGTTCAAACATCCAGCAGCACATAATTTGAAATGGTCATTTACTCGTTGTCTTGTCGTGTTGAAATGTCATGATAAATGGGCCAATAGAAATAGTCCAAATGACATTTTTAATTATGCTTACATTAACTTCCATTACAGGTTAACATCTGAGCATGGAGTTGTAGAGGTTCCTAATGGTGTCCTGTGATAATCCATCCCATGCAGTTTGAATATTCCCTGCAGATTGTGCGGTAGGGGTGGAGGTGGAGTGACACCAGGTCTTCTGGACATGTGACACGTGACAACAAATCGTTCAACTAGGTGCTGACCACGGTGCCTCCACACACAGATTAATTGGTTATCTCCACCAAGACAAAACAGGGACTTAGCAATAAATACCACCCGCTGCCATTCTCAGTCACACCATTGCAGTCTTTGGCGGTGTTGACGTGGTGTTAAAGGCAGCTGTTGTAATGGGCATGTAGTCCTGCATCATGCAGCCATCTGCAAGAGGTGTCCACTTCAGTCACTGCCCACTGAATGTCTACAATTGTGGCTGTTGGGCCAGCCAGGTACAATGATGAGGTTCATCCTTGCTTATGCCAAATGCGTGGCCTAGTGTGAAACTTTAATGATTCGTATGTCTCACAATGTTAAACCTCCCCACCAATTTCATTCCTGATTCAGCTGATTCCCTTGTTTTTACAACTTAGTGAATACATTACATTTGTGTAAAGGGTTCTATATAGCACCTGAAAGGGGCTGGTTTCTGGGGGTCTTTTGTTTTTACAAGCTTAACATCATAATTGAACATATTCACATCCATCTGAGATCCAGTTTGAATTTCGAAGAACCTGAAAATCATGCAAAAAGCTTATGGTTCTATATAGGACGATTTCTTAATAAGGAGCCCCTGACGAACCATCTCAAGATTGCATTATATGCATGAATGAACTAAACCTGACCTCAGTACCCAGAGTATTAAAACGTGAAACTGCAGTCTGTGATTGCATCTTCGTCCTGAAGATGTAGGAAAACGACTCCGGACACGCCCCCGACACGCCCCCCAAGCCTTCCATCTCCTAACATCCAGATAGGCTCAAGAACCTCCAACAGCTAATGACACGCGCTGTCCAGCAGGTGTCGCCTCGCGGTGACGTGATTCTGCACTTAAACTTTTCTGTCTCGTTTTGGTGGTTAAAACTCCGGGGCGGTCACGCGTCAGCGTGGACGAGAGGACGTGGATCTGCAGGAAGATGGGGACGAGGGCTAAGGTTAGGAGGAGCGCACATGAGCTCGAGTCCCTTTACGCACCCGCGTCCAGTCACCTTGCGTAAGCGGGCCGTCCGGTAAAGTCCTATATTCTCAGCCATTAGGATTTTACTACTAGCGTGGCTCCACGGACCCGGACCCGGAGCCTGTTCAACGGTGAGCCTCGTTAAGATTTCATTAGCCCGAGGACGCGCGCGCGTGTTTGTCCTGGGTTTCGTAAGTGCCTCGCTGCTGCTTCTTTTTCCTCAACGTGTGCCTTTCACGCGCTGATGGAAGTCATTACGCGCGTGCCCTAGCCAGCCAGGCTCACTCGCAGGTCCTCTGTTTATACATACAGATATACCTATATAGGCTGATGACTGAAAGGAGTCCTCCCCCTGGGTGCTGAGAGGGTCTCCGGACTGGGATATTGAGCCCCCTGTGTGTGTGCGTGTGTCCCTCTCCGCTGCTTCAGCAGCTGCAGACTGGCGGGTTGCTGCTCGGGCACTATGGAGGAGAAACCCAAGGATGAGAGCAGCAGCAGCAGCAGCGGCGCTAAAGGGCAAGAGGCGACGTCCTATCAGCGGAGGATGTGGAGGAATTTCCAGGAGAAGACCAAGCCGTTTCTGAGTCCGAAACTGGGCTCGGAGAGACGTGGCACGGACGGCGGGTCTAAGAAAGAGACGGGGCTGTGGATGTTCAAGCGGAAAAAGAAACAGGTGCTGGACCGGGTCTTCTCGTCCTCTCAGCCCAACCTGAGCGCCTCTCCTCAGCCCTCTCTGGCTGTGACAGCCGAGCCAGGCTCCAGCACGGGGCCGGCCGGAGGTAGCGGGGCTGCGGCTAACAAACCCGAGCTTTCTGTTTCAGCTCACGGCAGCCCTCAGCTCGCTGTAGCCCACCTGGCTCTGTCCCAGCAGCAGAAGAGCTCGTCCCTGGGCTCAGCGTGCTTCGAGAAACTGGTGGTCGAGTCTGCAGCGTCCAGTGAGGATGAACTGGGGAAGAACGCCAGCGACTCGGTAAGTGAGGACTGCTCCGGTTTGACTTTCAGAGAGGGCTACAGTGTTTCCTTGAGGGATGTGCTGCTTTAGGATGATTCAGGTGCACGATGCAGCTTCTTCAGAGAAAGTTACCTTTAAGAATGTGCCCCATATGAGTCATGACGTCTCATGCAACATGGCATCTCAAACAGTTGTGGCAGTTTGGCTGTTGAGGTTGAAGGTTTAGATGCTAAGTTCAACATGACTAGCAGTTGAATGGAGTAATACAGATTCAGTGTGTTGAGGAAGATCATTCTTCCCAGTTAGCTCATATTCCTAGTTAATTCCTCGAAAGTCAACACAATTGAATGGCTGAGATGTAAACAAAGCCACTTAGACTGGTTTGATGTGAGGTCCTTCATTCTACAGATAGGTACTGAGCCAGAACTGTTCAGTATGGTGGTGATGGGAACCAGACGTTGCAGTTTAATGCCTCTGAAATCTCCCTCTCAGAAAGTTATTACATTCAGTGGTTATGAATGCACTTCCTGATATCTGAGATACTGGTTTATGATAATAGTGATAAAGTTTAGGCTTAACATGTACCTTTTTTTTATATTTATTTTAATCTGTTCATGGTGGAACGTGTTGGCAGGTGTTGTAGGTATTAAATAAATGATTATGTTTGTGTCGTGGTTATGGTGACCTCTGGTTGCCTTCTGCACCACTATAAAGAAATCAGAGTCTGTAAGTCGCTCTGGTGTGATCCATTCCACATGAAATCACTCAGAATGAATCTTTTAGCATCTCAAGGACTGAATGATTCAGAAATTTGGAAAAGTTGGTGGACTTCCCCTTTGTCTGTGGTGTACGAGTCTGCGTATTTGGAGACAATCACCTCAGAAAGTGTCCCATTTTAGGTTCTCTGTTATTAGTTTATTAGGCTGGCTATGGTCTATGAGTCTGTCACCTCAAACAGTGCCCTCAAATATGTGGGCCACAGAGGTAATTTGGCGGTTGAGCCTGGAGCTGTTCGGCCTGTCTGGAACCCTGAAAACCTACAGCAGCTTAGATGTCTGGTCTACAGCTGATGTTAGTTAAGCTACAGTATTTGCTAGAATTTGTGTAGCAGGCTATTACAGCATACTGGACAACACCGACCCGTAAGCAGTGGTCATCCGTGGACGTCTACAATGTGTTTATATATAGTCAGATACGTGAATTCAACGTTGTTTCAGCGGTTCAAGCGGTTCAGATGTTTTCTGGGTAAGTAGGCTGATTCTGGTGTGTAAGCCTGTGACGTGTGGGCGATATCTGCTACAACATATCACGTCTAACAGTCTGAATTGTTTGGCAGTGGTCCAAGCTTCAGTTCTTGTGGTTTAACTGCTTGGTTAACAGTGTAAGTTATGCTATAGTAGTTGGCTGTTTGTTGATAGTATGGAAGACGTTGGTGGAGGGAAGCATCTCTAAACAATCAGTTTGTTAAGGGCAATGTCATCCTGGGCTATTAGGTTTAATTATGGTGTAGAAGTTGTTCTTTTTGGAGAACATTACCCCCACAAAATGCTCTGTATACTGTAATCCCCATGACCTGCAGCATGTCAGTTAGACAGCTTGACAGCCATAGGGATAGTTTGACTGTGGAGCTTGTCTAAGTGTTGATATAGTAATACTGTAGATCAACTCTGCACAGTTTGTTGATTTTCATGTTCAAACACTCGTCCACTGCAGCAGGTAACTGCCAGGTTTAGTTAGACTGTTAGAGCAGGGAAAACACCAGACTGTGCCCGGACTGTGCCACCCAACCCCCTGTATACTTCATAGTAGAGCCTGCATAGTGTATGGGGTAGGTAGGGTTTGTTGGCAGCTAGTTCATTATATTGGTTCCAATAGCTGAGTCTGTGTCCTTGAGTCAGAAATGGCCCATGAATGTAACTTCCCTGTGCATATTAATCTTCATAGCATTTTAAACAGGCTGGTTTGTTAAGGCAGGTAGCTCAAATTCAAGGAGCTTGTTTTGGGTTTTGGTGGTACACTGAGTTTTCACAGTTCTTCGGGTTGGTTGGGGAGTGTCTAGCACAACATCCTGACACAACTCTCTTCTAAAGGGTGTCAACAAGCACCCCACAGTGAGGTGGAAGCCAATAACCACAGAACCTTTGGGCTGTCAACTGAAGCCACTTCTTTAGAACTGCACATGGCACTGGTAGATGTGGCCTACAAAGTGGCCTTTGGGATGTGCCATGCTCGCAGTAAGAACAGGACATCTTCTTCAATGCTGAAACCACAGTATGTATAGTACAGGTACTGCACAGTATAGCTAGTGTATCTGGTATACATACAGTTTAGATGCTGTTCGTGCAGTGCAGTCTTCCCATCACTGGTTTGTTGGGTTGCCTCTGGCGAATGATGAGAGGAAGTTACCTCCGAACGGTGCAGAGGAGTAACATCACTGTTCATTCGTGATTTCTACTCATTCTAACGCTTGCTGAATAACACAGCTAGATAAGTGCACAGATGAAGCTTTTCTAAGCAAATTAGTAGGTAGAAGACTCTTGTTTCAGTCTGAGACATGGCTGTATAAACCCGGATGTGTGAGCTGTGTATGGTGCTAAATCTACACTGATGTGGTTACTGGCTCACGTGAGCAACTGGCAACAGTCCAAAGGACTCCTTACTCAGCACATCTTACTCTCACATAGAGACTGGTTATGGACTACTGTAAAATTTCAGATTACAGTTTTTTAAGATTCAAAACAAATGTGGTTATTAAAGTGTTGATTTTTGAGCCCTTTCATACAGCAGTTCCTCATGTAAAGAGATATAATGAAGGCCAGAAACATACTACTAAGAATATGCCCAGTCTGATACGTATCCTGCCATATTATGAATGACATTTCTGTGCTTTCGAGAAACTAGTCCCTTCAATTACAGACCCTGACAGAAAGATCTCTCTGCATTCTGTAATCTCTCTGAGTTTCCATCAGCTTCTTAGCACCCGTAGGCTCAGTAGTTAACACCCCTGAAGGTGTTAAACGCTAAGCTTTTGTCTTTGTTCATTGGCTAAGACCTGTTCCTGTGTGTGCATTATTGCGCTTGAGCTGAGCAACCATGAAAGGGCCTCTGATAAGGAAAGCAAACTAATGAATTACATAAAACTTACAGGTTTATCTCTGCTTGAAAGAAGCTCACTGGTTATATGGGTGAATAAATGTGTTTAAAAGCCATCAGAGATTAGCTTTAAATCCTAAACACTTTTAGAACAGGACACTGTGTAACTGGTGCTCTGCCTTTTCACTACTAGAGTAAAAGCTGCTGAACAGGTCATCTTGTACATATTTGATCAACCATCTAAACATACCCACCCCATAAAATAATAAACATGGGGGAATGAATACATGAAATGACGCTGCTGAAAAATACTTTTCAGGGAAACATGTTAGAGCAATTAGGTTCAAGCTCCTGTGTAATAATTTGTGAAGCTGTCAGCAAAACCTGGAAGTCACATAGATGATGATTGAAGATGTAGAGAACATAGTAGATGAGTTTATGTGTAAATTCTCTAAATGACACCAGCTTTAATATTGCCCAAGCTGAGCAAAGATCTGCTTCAAAGGTCCTTCCATCACTTTGGGAAAACACTTTTTTCTTCACCTGTTCTCCATTCCAAAGTATAGCAGGCAAAGGCTACAGAAGGGGTCAGTCAAGCTCATGTAGCTCACAAATATGACACTGAATATTCTTGATTGTTTGTGAGATTGGCCATTATGAAGAATTTGGTACGTTTGGAGCGAGGTAATTTGTGTTATGCGACAAATGAATGCATCACGCGTCAAGCTGTCACTGTGTTCACATTATAACAGCATAGGCAGCTGCTAAGTTATTAATATGCTTCCGGGTCCAGCAGGGGTGTAACAATTGCACTAACAGTTTACAAAAGTAAATATTTTTGTCTGTTCCGTTGAATGCAGAAACGCTAAACAAAAGCTTTGGTTTGTATTACCCTGAGCTAACATGCTAGCCACTGGCCAGGAGAGTGAATGGCAAAAATCTTTCACCAAAATCTATGTGCTATAACATGTGTATATATATGATATCAGTATATGACCTTTATCATCTACCTAATAGTGGGTATAACCACCCTTGGCTCGCATGACACTAGCGAGTCGTTGTGTCATGGACTGTATTTCCAACTGCATCAGAGCACTGAGGTCCCTCAAATTGTGTGGTTGTGGGTCAGTGTGGTGATCCTGTTGATAGGGCTATTACCATCAGGGAAGAACATCAACATGTATGGGTCTCGTCTGCTAAAATCGCCAGATATCTACTGTACCTGTTATATATATATAATACACCCTGGTCAGGGTTATTAGATGGGACAGGTTGCCCTGTAAATTCGTATTATCATAGTTGCAGCCCTACACAATATATCGTCGCTGTCCAGAGAAAAACAGGTATCTCCAAAATCGCAGCTTTACAGGAGAGGCCAAAAACCTAATTTGATTTGAATGGTAGTGAATGGAACCAGACGTTTTTCCAAGCACTAGATTAAATTAAACAACAATAATTATGCTCTCTTTAAAGTGAGCATGCAGTTGACCAGTATTCTTTAAACATGCTCAGAAAATTTATCAGGGCATTGATAAATATCATCAGCCGCCACTCCTGGTGTGTGGTATTGTTGCTTGAATTTCATCACAGTGCACTTGTTTTAGTATAGCAGTCCGTACCTCCTACAGCTTAGGCTTTTGGCCTCTTTGCTTTTTTCTTGAATTTCCCTCTGGGATCAATAAAGTATCTATCTATCTATCTATCTATCTTTTGGCCTAATTTGACGTGCTCCTGATGCACCCCAATATAAATATACCCTTGCAAAAAAGTTATATAGTGAAATAAAAGTCAGTTTATTCTATCCAGTAAACATATAACAATACATTTCAGTTTAATGCAGGTTTAAATACAATGCAGTCAAATAAAAGTTAGCTCAAGGCTGTAGAGAACGAAAATCAAGCTGGCAGGCAGCACTGCATGAAGCCGCTAGAGAGCAACTTTGAAAGCTCTTGCATTTGCAAAGGCCTGGCCTATTTTAGTACATGTGTGTCCCATATATGTACTGTTGCATAGCGTGAACATCATGCAAAGTGATTGCTCTATCTATAATTAAGCCCACTCCCATTTCTCTCTCCCTCTCTCCCTCATGCTGCTTGCCATAGCACTTATGTAATAGATATAACTGCCTCTACTTCATCTGTGTTGGCCTGTTTAAAAAATTCACCACTCAAGAGAGAGAAGGCTGGTCTCAAATGCTGTATCATGCATGCATAGGTAAAAAATAAGGGGGAGCCTTTGACTGTTGTCAAGTGTAGATTTAGCTAATGCCTCTACAAAGCAGTGTTGAGTATGCGAGGTCACACAACCACTAGAAACGAGCCTGCCGTGTGGCTGTCATCACATTTTTATTCTAGCATAGAGGTGTCCATCAGTACGTTATGGTTGCTTGCTCTGGCTGAGTTGGCTGTATCCTTACTGGCATTCCCAGCATCTTTTTATGCTGACTGTGTTTATACGGCAAATGCTTTGTCAAGCTGCTGTCATGTGGCTTTTACTATGTGAGCTCTGTCCTCTTGTTTCATGTTAGTGCAGCCAGTTAAACTATGTAGAAACCAATTTTTCCCATTAAGGCGTTTTATAATATTACAGTGTGGTATTATGTATTCTATATCCTGAACAGCTGAATAACCTAACATGTCAGTTAACATATCTACACCATCTTTATCTAGGGGTGGGCGATTTGGTCTAATTGATCATTATACTACAGATGTTTTTTGATGCACAGCAGTGGCCTGACTACTCATGGGGGCAAGGCTTGCCCTGGGCTCCTCCAGGCTGTGGCCATAGGAAGTACCAGAGCATTTTCCAGTCTCACTGTCAGTTGGACTGTCCAGACCAGCTGCATTAAAGATAATGTGATCTAAAGTACAGCACAGCCACATATTCACTTACGCTAACAAATACGCCATCCTGTCCCCTGATGGTCTATTTGGTAGGTCTTCTTAAAGCACATTCACAGTCACACGTAATAAACAATATTAGATCAGAGATCTGTAGCATAACAAGTTGGTAAGATGACAAGCTGGTAAGCTTAGTTAATTAACTAGTCTGCATCATCGTGGATGGTGGGTTGTGGAGCAGAAAGGAAATATGTCCCTAACAGTAGTATAGTGACAGAGTATCAGATTGGCCTCCTCTGACACCTTTAGTTAGCTAACTGGTTGCTGTTTTGCCCACATCTGGAAATTAATTAAGCCACCACTGACAGAGAGGATCTGCATTTTTGCTTTTCAGACTGATTTCATTAGTGATTTCATTCACTATCTTTGTTTATGAAAATCAATTCCAGATGTTACCTGAACTATCAATTGAGCATTGTGATACAGCACTTTGCATTCATATTCATGCTTCCCAAAGCAAAATAAGCATTTTAAAAATGGTAACTTTACAGTAGAGGCCAAAAACCCAATTTAATTGTAGTGCAAGTCAATGGAACCAGACTTCTTTCCTAGCGATTTGGGTCAGTTCTACTGATCCTCTCATTGTGAAGTTTCCACACAGTGTAAACAGCAGCTGCTGCATTCAAATTATGCCTAAAAGTAAAAATCATAGAGATTCTTGTTTTTCACTGAGCACCCAAATAAGCACTCCTTCCTCTGCTTTACATGATGAGGATTTATAGACTGTGCTTAGTAATGTAGCTAGTGTTACTGATTCAGCACGAGTGGGCATTAAGTGGCACGAGTGGGCACTTAAGACTGAAAATGCAAGGCAACTTTTTTTGGTGATCCCTGAGCCCTAGATGTCTTTATCCAGCTATCGTGTGGCCTGTTTTTGTCCTTTCCCCAAGGAACTCCTTTGAAGTCCTTCACTTCTCTGGTGTACTGACACACTTCTCACTCTGGTAAGAACTCACATCAGTGTCTCAAAGCTGAAATGGACTTTCATATAGAGATGTGCTGTTTCCTGCTTTGGCTGACTGACTTTTCCCAGAAGACAAATATGTTATGAGTGGATTATGTCACCATCTGTTTGATTAGTCGAGTCTACTAAGTGTCACAGGCAGTATAAGAATATTAGGCCTTTGTTTGGCCTAACAAATCACTTTATCCTGCCTGACAGAGACGGTGGCTTTATTCTTCATTCCCTATACTATCCCCATTGGATGGGATGCTCTAATAATTACGCTCTAATAATTATATGCTTATACACTCTTAAACAAGAGTGCTAGGGAATAGGTTTGCATAACATGAACAGTCTGTTAAAACATTATTACAAGATATATTGCACTTGTGAAATATTATATAATAAACTTAAACCACAAAGAACACTTGATAGGACATGCCATGACTTACATGCATTATTTTTGGCCTAATATGTTGAGGTTATGTTTATTGAACCTATATATATATATATATATATATATATATATATATATATATATATATATATATATATATATATACACACATACAGGGGTTGGACAATAAAACTGAAACACCTGTCATTTTAGTGTGGGAGGTCTCATGGCTAAATTGGACCAGCCTGGTGGCCAATCGTCATTACCTGCACATTGCACCGGTAAGAGCAGAGTGTGAAGGTTCAGTTAGCAGGTAAGAGCACAGTTCTGCTCAAAATACTGCAATGCACACAACATTATGGGTGACATACCAGAGTTCAAAAGAGGACAGATTGTTGGTGCACGTCTTGCTGGCGCATCTGTGACCAAGACACCAAGTCTTTGTGATGTATCAAGAGCCACGGTATCCAGGGTAATGTCAGCATACCACCAAGAAGGACGAACCTCCACCAGCATCACATAGTGACCTGGAAGAAGAATGGCTTAAAATCCCTCTGACCACTGTGCAGGACTTGTATATGTCATTCCCAAGACGAACTGACGCTGTATTGGCCGCAAAAGGAGGCCCTACACCATACTAATAAATGACTGTGTTCTAAAACCAGGTGTTTCAGTTTCATTGTCCAACCCCTGTATATATATATATATATTTATATATATATATATATATATATATCACAATTCCTACACATTCCTAGTAGCTAATGGTTGATTTTGGTGATGTTATAGCAGGACCTGTGTCTCCTAAGCTAATGAGCTACTATATACCTCTACCCTTTCATGCATTATAGTGTTGATTATCATTGATCTCTGTTTATTTAAGTGGGGCTTTTGTAGTACAACATGAAAGAAACCACACACTTGGTCTGAATGCAGGGGCAAAGGGCATCTTCTTACTTCATCTGTCGTTTGAAAGATCCACCCCAAGCTGTGCCATTGCTGACTGCATAATTCATAAACCAGGAAATGGATCAGTAAAATAGTAACTTAACAAAATGTGAATGAAGCCAAGTGAACCACAACCAGCCTTTCTTTGCAAAGGCAATATGAGAGCTGATTTTTCTGTTGCTATGTGGGTCATGTTTCCTCTCACACTCAGGGTGGTAAACCACATTGGCCCTCCCACCTTCCTCCACTGGTTAGTAGATCACAATGCTCTGCTTTCCTCCACTCGATTTCACAATATGAATATGATCATGATCATTCGCAGGGAGGGTTTATGAGGGATGGCCTGAAGATACACACAAAGACCATGACAGCTTGGCTCTTTCTCACCAGCTCACATGCACGTAATAGCCATAGTATACTAAACTGGACTGGTCCAAGACATAAAACATAAATACCAGTCATTTTCTAGTCTTGTTTCTATCCACACCAGAGTAGGCCAGAACCTGAAATGCTACGTTGATGGTGTACATATGATGTTCACTCAGATGTTGACACACTGCGGTAAGGACTTGAGTTCAATAAGTATTGTCTGAGCTCAGGTGGCACCAACATATTCTAAAATGGACTGGATGCAGCTTAATTACACCAGAAAATGCACAGCTCATTACTAGGGGGCTTTATACCCCTCTGGGTGGTGCTTGGCATTGGGCATGGTGACTTAAGCTCACGTGCAACCCTGCACAATTCCATGGTCAGCACTGTTCTGAGGAGATTATACAAACAGTGTGTCCACAGTTTAACATCTGTCAGCTAAATGCACCTTAAAGTAGCTGAATGCACTAGCTACACTAAAGGGTATCTGGATACATTTGGATAAATAGTTTATCTTGCTCAGACTTCCAGTCTAGGGTTAATGGCACTAATAGGTTACTGGATCTCCAAAATTGTCATGCTATACCTGGTCAGGCTCTGCCCTTTTTAGTCTCTATCACAGTCTTGTCGTTGTATCAGTTTAGCGCCACCCCTTGTCATGTCCATGGTCTGTGTTTAGTTTATAGCTCCTCCCCTTAGATTATTTCCTGCATGTTGCTACTATGGGTGAGAATCACTGATAGCTTAGCAAAACTATATTATTGAAATTTTTAAGACACAGTACAATATTTTTCAATGCATAATACAATAACTTTGCGACATGCTGTGTATTGCTGTATGTCAAATTACTGAGGGTAGGAATTACTGAAAGCCCAACGATATTACATTAATATTGTGGTCCTTAAATCAACTTATACAATCATTTTGCAATATGCTGAATATTATGACAACATATATTGGAGTGTATTGTGAATTAAATTTTTTAAAATTATTTTTTATATTTTATATTATATACCAGAGGAAACTGTTATAGTTACCTAGGTTACATACATCCACACATCACAAGTGCAGTCCTTTCTCCTTTTGTTAAAGCAATTGGTTTTATTATTTTAGTACCAGAAGTTTAAACCGTGTTTACAGTTTACATAATAAAATATTCACAAGAGGTGTCTGCATATTGATATAATATTGGCAAGCAAAATATTTCAAAACCATGTGTATTATTTATCGGCCCTCCCGCTTTACCCCTACTACTCACCTGTCTGATTGTAGCCGTCGTGCATTTCTCAGTACCAGGAACATTTGACTGGTTTTGGGTTTAGAAGGAACAGGTTACCTTGTACGAAACTCGAAGAACAGGAGAAATAGAGAAACGCTTACACGATGTGCTGTGAGCTGTGCTTATGAGATGTGCAGTGCACAAAACTACAAACCCAGCTGATTTCATAAGAGATAAGCGGTAATTGTTTGGTCATCTAATAATCCCTGTACTCTGTGTTTCTGCTCGCCCTTTTACTCCTGCTTCTAACAAGCACTCCAGCCTTCACGTCTCCTCTATTACAATGATGTCATGACCAACAGATGATTAAAGCCACCTGGTGTTCAATGGGATGTGTATCTTTGCTGTATGTCCCATGTTTGGAGGTTTCTCGACCCGTGTTTTTTCCAGGCAAACGATAGGCTGACACAGGCAAGAGGTTTAACCTACTTTCATGGTGGAATAAGTTGACTTTGTCTTACAGATGCAGTCATTCGCTCTGTTCCTGGGCTATTGGATTTAGAATCTAGTTTCCCAGACTGCCTGGCTTCATTACAGATAGTTTTTCCTTGCTCCTCTGTGTGCTCTTTTGTCGTCGCTTTAGAGCTGGAGGCAGAGCTAGAGAGACTCATATAACATCAAAACAAGTTCTCTCAAGGAAGTAGTAAGAACTGAATGTTTTCTTTCATTTGGGTGCGCATGTAGGCGACTGAAGCTGTATTTAATTGCCACTATTAATTCTGGAAAGTGAACTGTGGAAATTGAATTAAGCCTCCAGTCATATGATGCCTATGGTGACTAATAAATTAATAACAGGTTGGTTGCAGTTAAAATGAATGAATAATTGTGATTGTCATGTAGGAGAAACAGATAAAATAGACCTCTTTGGTTCATTAAATGCAACGTAGTGAAGACGGGTTTAAAGTGTGTAAGTTCGTATGTAAGCTGCTATACAGGGTAAAATAGAATTAGCATTTGAATATGCTCTGTGTTCTAATAATAATCCTTTAGACCAGGAGATGTACACCGCTTGTGTCTTCAGTCCTGGTAGTCACACTCCATGAAAGGTTTTTATTATTCCTTTATTTTTGCCGAAGACGGGCGACGGCTTGACAGATGAAAGGCCAGTTCAGTGTTATATGGGTTCGAGTCCAAATTGTAATCTGTTTTTTATGAGACAACAATAGTCTGGTGCGTTGTTGCCATGGGTAAACTCAGTTACACGGATGGCGAAAAAGGCCCAGTGGATGATAGATATTTGCACCAGAAAAGGATCTCCACTAAATCCTTTTAGCATGTAAATCAGCGGAAACCATTTGCAGTTCAATGAAAACCAAAGTATGATGACTACGGGCTTTTAATACACATGCAAATGACCTAAAATTAAACAATAACAAAAAAGCTTCTCCTGGAGCTCTATATTTGGCCTATTGAGTCCATGACCAGTGTTCTGTGATTTAAATGGCAATTAAATATGTGGGATGATTCAGTTTGTTTGATAAGTGCCAGTAAACTACCATGTTGCTGGTGCTTGTGCTCTTTTTCTATGATAGCATGACTAGGTACCCTGTAATCTGAGCCATTATGTGTCAGCACATGTGGGTATGCACACACTTTCTCTGCTATTCACAACGATATTCTTTAGAACACCTACTGCATGCCACCTTTTTGGAGAGTTGTAATTATCTTGGTAGGAAAGCTGGGCCCAGGCTTTTTACTGGAGATGATCACTGGAAAAATGTTTCTGTATTGATCTGCCAGGGAATAACGTGAAAGGGTATATTGGCAGGTTCTGCCAGAAAAGGAAAGGATAGTTTATAAGCTTGTCAGTGTTAGTAATTAATTGAGACGTGGCATATGAGAAGGCTGGTCTGTTTCATGTCAAGCGGTTAGGAAGGCAAGTGGGATGAGAACAGCCTGTGGAATAGCTGCTTACACGTCCAGTATAACTGCCTCACAGCAGCACTGCTGTTGCCTCTATCTCTGCTCGAAATGAGAAAGATTCCAATGGAGAATGGTAACCAAAGAGCAATAAAAGTCTCGTATAGATGTATGATATTTAAACCTGTGAGGACTTTAACGAAAGCAGCCTTTTCTGCATTTTAGTCTTTTTTCTCCTTTAAAGGGGATGTAAGCATAATTCACTTTTTACAATATGCCATATTCAGGTTGTTTTCCCAGGTTGCTGGCCCATGCACTGTTCTAGAAAATCTTACCTTGTCAAAATGATAATAACAATGAGAGGAAGTCTGTAAAACCTTCCACACAGAGTTATTAGCACATAATGGTTGCACATCATACACTGTCTGGTGCCTTAGACACTTACACTTTACACTTACTGTTACCCTGCAAGTTCTACCCCGCAGTGTATTTTTACAGGTTACATGCACAGTGTTTTTAGGAAATATTGTTCCCAAGGAAACAGTTTTACCAGTTTATCAACATGTCCTTCAAAACAAAACCTTGGGTCGTTAAAATGGTAACTTCCAATGAACATTAATGTAACAAGATTTTTTCTCGATTATTTTGTGCTGCTTCTGTTAGTGTGTCCATCATGAAATGGCAACACAGTGCAAAAGGTAACTGAAGTTTTCAAATTAAACAAAGTGCCAAAAATTGAGATTATGATATAAAAATATAATAGCTGAAAAGATATGTGTCACTTCTCTGGTTATTTAGATAACAAGCAAAAATGATGATTAGTTGACGTTTTAGTGTGCCCCATTACATCATACTGTATGGCCACACATGTTGTAGCTGCTCAAGTGACAGATTCTAAACAGTTACTGAACTGAAAGGCCAACAGAGACACTGCTGGGGAAAGTTACCCAAATCTGATCTCTTCTTCCTGATTTGTTGTTGTCTGTGTGGCAGTACAGATTAGATAAACACACTGGATCTGATGTTACCAGTTCTGATATGGGCCATTTCCATAGACAGTACTCTCTGCTTCAATAAATATTTGATATGCAATAATATGTCTTCTGCCAGAACAGTCAGCTCAGAATTCATGTACTTTTATGTCAGTTCAGTTCAGTCTTTCTCATAATCTAGCGTGCATTAGGACATTAGGGCGAATTCAACAGAACAGCTACATATCGTGTCTTGTGTTTTGGAGGGTGAGCAGAAGCTGCTTTAACAAATAACAAAGCACACCAAGGAGAGGAATAATACTAGCTATTAGTCAGCAATCCAAAATCATGTTTTCTTCAGGGATATTTTGGAAAAGGGAAACTGAAAGAAGCAAAAATAATAGATATGTCACATACCATGCCCTCTTGTCTTTGCATGGTACCTTTGTGGTTCCACCCATTCCACACACCTGCAACTGATGTTTCACTGATTAGGACTGATATACATGCCCCTTGGTTTTCGCTGTCTGTTGCAAAGTCTGTGTGTCACCTGCCTGAGTCTTTATTGTCTATGGTTTTGACCAATGCTTTTGTCTACTGGTTTGTTGATTATAGATATGTCAGTGATACTGCCTGCCTGTGTTTTGACCCCTGCCTGTCTTGACTCTTGGACTGCCCTTAATAAAGCCATTCTGTGCATGCAACCTGTTTCACCCCTTTCGTAAGAACATATGGCAGTTTTGGCGCCTAGTTTGGACCCCTTGCTAGGATTCTTCTTAAGGGCAGGCAAACCAAAAAAAACAACAACTGATGACTTCTTTACATTTAAACAACCCCAATTACTTACTGTTTTTTTTTTTACACTTTTCCTTTATAATAGCAGTTTGTACATATTAAAATTTGATATGACATTAAAAAAATCTGTTGATCTCAAGGAATGGTAGACAACAACAGTTGCATGGGTCTGTCGGGTTCTTGTGGGTCATGTGGGTCGGTTCAGTAGTGTAATCTGTTCTGACTGAACTCAGATGTACGCCACATTAAAACTTAGTTTGCGGAACTTGGTTTAATGGCGTTAAATGTGCGGTATGATTCTTCAGCAGAGAAAAACACTCAGAGGACAGTTTTATGCAGGTGTCTAATAGATTTATGTCCACATACCTTTCCCCTGTTTTCCCCCCTAAGCTAAATATCTTATTAAACCATTTCATATCTATCTGAAATGCTACAGAGACCTCTGAATTGTACACTTGGGTTCATGTCTAACACAAGAGCACACAAAAATCCATGAAGCTGAAAGTGAAATATGGTAGATTTACATGGTGCAGGCAAAGCTGGGAGTCTAGGCATTAATTAAAAGAACTCGGGGGCAGGCCTCCTGTCAGTGTGTGCAATCTCATTTATGCAGGCCTGAGCTTAGAATGGGGAGTTTTAGCTTTGAGGCAGACTGTTCACTCTTCAGGCAGACTGATCAATTACTCGTTCTCTGGAAGATTGCTTTGTGCTGCAGCCTCTTATGACAGCCCAAGTGGCTGTTTGTTTGAGTTACACTAACTATTTTACATAGCTTTAGTCAGAGTAAGGGTAATGTTAGGGTTAGGTTAAGGTTAGAATGAGGGTAAGGTTAGGGTTAAGGTTATGGTTAGATTAAGCGTAGGTTAAGTTTAGGACTAGGGTTAAAATTAAATTAAGGGTAGGTTAAGGTTACATTTAGGATAAGGTTAAGATTAGAGTTAAGTTAAGCTTAGGGTAGGGGTAAGGTTATGGTTATGGTTATGGTTAAGGTTAAGGTTAGGATTAGGTTAAGGTTAAGGTTAAGGTGAAGGGTAGGATTAGGTTAAGGTTAAGGTTAAGGGTAGGACAAGGTATAGGTAAAGGTAAGGGTAGGGTTAGGTTAAGATTAATTAGATTAAAATGATGTGAAGGTTAAGGGTAGGGTTAACATGAGGTTAGGGTTAGAGTTCAGTTAAGGTTGGGGTGTATATCAGTATTTAAATCAGAGGAAGGAATTTGATTTCAGCAGTTTCTGTCTCTCTAGTACTGAACTAATATACACATGAGTGACTGACAGTCCACAATATACACACTGACTCCACATATCAGCATCTGGCAGATGTTTAGATTTGACCAATAAATAAAACATGTATTAGAAATGTAAAGGCGTGGTGGTGCAGTGGGCAGAGCCGTCACCTCACATCAAGAAGGGCCTGGGTTTGACTCCTGGCCGGGGCGGCTGGTGTCCTTTTTGTGTAGAGTTTGCATGTTCTCCCCATGTGATTCATGGGATTGCTTTGGGTTTTCCGTTTTCCAGTATTCTGTTTCACAGTCCAAAGACATGCAGTCAGGTGAATTGGATATACCACATTGCCTCCTAAGTGTGAGTGAATGTGTCTGTATTCTTCCCCTGTGATGGACTGGCAGCCTGTCCAGGGTGTATCCTGCCCTCTGCCTATTGAACGCATTGAACGCTGGCATGGTCTCCAGCAGCCCCCCACAACCCAGAAGGATTAAGTGGTTTAGAAGATGAGTGAGTGAGTGAGTGAGCGAGTGAGTGAATTAATAATGTAGTTATTATACTCTGGAAGAGTAAGTGATGCTGCATTTGTGAAGAGATAAAAATAAATAAGTTCTCTGTTATAGTGGTCCAGGTAGATGAATATTTGTGTATCAGCATCTGTATCAGGATGAGCAAATATATACATGAAAAATAATGGATATTGGCCCTGCTCCACAATTCCCATATCGGGGCACCTCAAAAAAACATGGAACAGCACATTTTAAATTGTTTAAGTTGGCTTTGGGCTTTGCCTTTAGTGAGCCAAGCTTCGATTTTTCTTACCACTTAGCTGGCTGTAGGTATAAGTACGCATGCCAAGAGTTAATATCACCTGATATTTTACTAATGTATTGATCAGCAGCAGTACATCATCATCACAGACTAAGAGCGTTCTCTGAGTGCTGCCGATAAGTCAGTGATGATGTGTAGCTCACTAACAAGCTGACTCTCTGGGACGCTGTAGCTTACAAACACAGGATCTTGGATACTCCTGGAACACTGTGGCTCCCTCTCGTTACCCCAAACCTGCTGCTTGTTATGTTAGTTTGGTTCTGGTTTTTGTTCTTGGCTCATGTAGTTCCTGCCTTTGTTTGTTAAAGCCTGGTGCGTGAATTTGCCTGCGCTTTGCATGTCGGGTTGTCTTGTGATTCCTGTCTTAGAATTTATCCAGTAAACCTACCCATCAACTGACACTTTGGATTTGTGGATTTGTGGAGAATCATAAAGCAGATTTTGTCAGCAGAGGGTTTCAGGTTTTAAAGGTTCACCAAGTGACAACGAACTAACTTGGTTTAAAAAACCTTTTAGTGCTATTAAATCCCTTAGCCAATAGTGCTGCTTAGAAGCCAGAGGTGCTGCTTAGAAGCCAGAGGTGCTGCTTAGAGGCCAGAGGTGCTGCTTAGAAGCCAGAGGTGCTGCTTAGAAGCCAGAGGTGCTGCTTAGACGCCAGAGGTGCTGCTTAGAAGACAGAGGTTCTGCTTTGAGACCAGAGGTTCTGCTTTGAGACCAGAGGTTCTGCTTTGAGACCAGAGGTGCTGCTTAGAAGCCAGAGGTGCTGCTTAGAGGCCAGAGGTGCTGCTTAGAAGCCAGAGGTGCTGCTTTGAGACCAGAGGTGCTGCTTAGAAGCCAGAGGTGCTGCTTAGAAGCCAGAGGTGCTGCTTAGAGGCCAGAGGTGCTGCTTAGAAGCCAGAGGTGCTGCTTAGAAGCCTGAGGTGCTGCTTAGAAGTTAGAGGTGCTGCTTAGAGGCCAGAGGTGCTGCTTAGAAGTTAGAGGTGCTGCTTAGAAGCCAGAGGTGCTGCTTAGAAGCCTGAGGTGCTGCTTAGAAGTTAGAGGTGCTGCTTAGAGGCCAGAGGTGCTGCTTAGAAGTTAGAGGTGCTGCTTAGAGGCCAGAGGTGCTGCTTAGAAGTTAGAGGTGCTGCTTAGAAGTTAGAGGTGCTGCTTAGAGGCCAGAGGTGCTGCTTAGAAGTTAGAGGTGCTGCTTAGAAGTTAGAGGTGCTGCTTAGAAGCCAGAGGTGCTGGCTATTGATCTGGACCAGTTGATCTGACTCACTGAAAGGAGCTCCAGAATGCCCATTTCAACAAATGAATACATACTGTAGAATCTAGAGTCATTGATGTGATGTACCACTATATGCACTGTGCATTCCTCACATTAAAGGTGGGCGATATGGCAAGTATATCACAAACTGTTTTCACAATGCTTTATGTGCAGTACAATATTGTTTTTCTGAAATTGGCCAAGTGGGAAAGACCCAACAGTGCCGAAAAACTATGAAGATATTGTGCTGTTGATCAGTGTTTTTAATTACTGATAATGGGAACAGTATGCTCTTAATAGCACACTGTGATGAAATGTGACATAATATATTTTGCACCCTAGGGACCAAAATCTTATCTAATGGATAAATTTGCACAGTATACAACATAATTTTAGATGACCCTCATTTAGTCACATGTTTTAGTCTGGGATTCTGTAAATTGTAACAGATAAACTACAGGCCGGCTGTAGTGCCACATATAAAAATCCCACAATAATACTAATTACTGTTATTATAATAAACCTACAACTGAAGTGTTTTTATTTAGTGCACCGCACTAAATCCAATGAAGCAAGTCTAATTATGCTTATTAATAAACATGTAATGGGTCTGTGTTAAGTACTGACAATGTTCACAGTATGCTCAGAAAAGTCTATAATGACATAACTCAACACAGTGATGATAAAATATTGTCATGCTGCCCACCCCTACCCACCTCCACAGTAAAGCCTGTGTACAGGATTGATGAAACTGAGTGGCATGCCTTGTGCTTTTGTTGTTTGGTGATTGTAGCTGTCCTTGTTATTTCTCAAAATTCTGCGTTAGGCTTTTGATACAAATATGTAATAATGTAATGTACACATTACTGTAACATACCTGTGTAATGTACCTGTGTATAAGTTTAAGCTGCACAAGGCACACTATAAAGCTGTTATTGTGCGATTTGTGTTTTGCAATAGTCATTTTGACTGCTGTCTAGTGCCAGTTCAGATCAGGGTACAAACATTAAGGACACTGACAATATATGGTCACATGTTTAACCAAATGGACTGTCATTTCCTTTGCATTGCTAATGCTAATGCAAATACCCATGTAGAGTGTAGGTCATATACCCATTATCAAAAGAATAGCTGCACACAGAAGGAAGAGTTAGATTCCAATTAGCGTTAAGGGCAGTCGCTGTAACAGTCTTTATGCATGAAGGCCTGAATCGTGCAGCCATCTGCCAATGGTGCTGCCACTAACAGGACCATTCATGGAGGGCATTCATCTGAATGTCCACAATCATAGCACTTGGGTCAGTCAGGTACAGCGATGAGGCCCATTCTTGCCTACATCACATGCGTGACTGAGTGTGAAGCTTGAATCATTTGCATGTCTCACAGTGTCAGACCTACCCACCAAGTTTCATTCCTGTGGGCTGATTCCTTTTGGGTGCAACTACAGGGGTTGGACAATGAAACTGAAAGACCTGGTTTTAGACCACAATCATTTATTAGTATGGTGTAGGGCCTCCTTTTGCGGCCAATACAGCGTCAGTGATTTGGGAATAGACGTGGTACAAGTCCTTTTGGCTACAATCCGGGTTAGAGGGAGTACAAGCCCTTCTTCATTGACAGGATAGGTGGCCAGGTCCACTACGTGATGCTGGTGGAGGTTTCGTTCATTCTTCGTGTGGTATGCTGACATTACCCTGGATACCGTGGACTCTTGATAACATCACAAAGACTTGCTGTCTTGGTCACAGATGCGCCAGCAAGACGTGCTATGCACCAACAGTTTGTCCTCTTTTGAACTCTGGTATGTCACCCATGAATGCTGTGTGCATTGACAGTGATTTGAGGCAGAACTGTGCTCTTACCTGCTAATTGAACCTTCACACTCTGCTCTTACTGGTGCAATGTGCAATTAATGAAGATTGGCCACCAGGCTGGTCCAATTTAGCCATGAGACCTCCCACACTAAAATGACAGGTGTTTCTGTTTCATTGTCCAACCCCTGTATTTGTGCAGCTATTCTTTTTGATGATGAGTGTACAATTTCTATTCTTGGTGACACTTTCTGCGTCTCTCATTAATGATGTAGGTAGTGCAAAGTCCCTTTGAAGCTCAAGCCCAAAAGCAATATAAAGCAATACTAGTTTTTTTTTCTGTTGACTTTTCCTTTTTTTAACTGCATTATTGAACTTTTAATGATGCCTGATGGAAAGTAGCAGTCTGTATGAGATTTGTTTGTTTGTTTATTGGGTGTGCATATTTAGTTTTTTTCTCTGCATCGCACGTGAGTCCCAAGCAAAGCCAGAACAACACAAACAATCCCAAACAATATTCAATTCCCAATATTCCACTGTGCAGTGAATGGATTTACATGTACGCACTCCTAGCGTCTCGCCAGACTTCGCCTTCTTACCAGAACATCTATCTCATCCACCATAACCTGAAAGCCTTCTGGAGCCAAGACAGGACGAGGATGAGTAGCAGTGTGAGATGAAAATGTGGAGCGGCATCACAGAGTAGTGAGGCAGCATAAGCCAAGAGGCAGAGAGGCGATAAGACAGCATGTCGCAGCCTGAGGAAATGAGACAGGACGAGTTAGAGGTGCAGCATGCCGTGGAGCAGCATCCGGGTAGAGAGGGTAATAAAAAAGAATGTGGTAGAGAGGGATCTGGATGAAGGGGCATCCAGGTAGAAAGGTAGAATGCGAGAGTGACATGATATAGGTGAGGTGGAGCTACATCAAGGGGAATCGAAGTAAAGAAGCTGCCTGAGGTAGCAAAAAAGGATGAGGTGGAGAGGCAGCACAACATGCAGAGGCTGCCTGGGGTAGTAAATAAACTGGACAAACCTGAGAGGCAGCATGAAGTTGAAAGGTAGTGGGATAGCATTAAATAGAATGGCAGTGAGATAGCATGAGCTGGAGAGGCAGCAGAATAGCCTGAGCTGAAGAAGCAGCGGGATGGTATTAGATAGAATGGCTGTGGGATAGTATGAGGTTGAAAGGCAGTAGCTTAACATGTAGTAGAGAGGCAGTGGGGTACCATGAAATAGAGAGGCAGCATGATAGCATGAGATTTAAAGGGAGTGGGATACAATGAGGTAGAGAGGCAGCAGGATAACATGAGGTTTAAAGCAGTGTGATAGCATGAGGTAGAGTGGCAGGGGGATAGCATGAGCTGGAGAGAGAGAGAGAGCGGGGGATAGCATATGGTAGAATGGCAGTGGGATAGCAGTATGTAGAGAGGCAGCTGGATAGCATGAGGTAGAATGGCAGTATGAAGTAGAGGCAACAAAAAAGCACGAGATGAAGAGCTAGTAAGGAAACGCAATGTAGAGCGGCAGCAAAGTTAGGAAGGCAGCCTCATGTAGAGAGGCAGCATGATTTACAGAGGCAATAAAAAAGCATGATATAGAGAGACACTGGGAAAGTATGAGGTAGGAGGGAGCGTGGGGTAGAGAGATATTGCAAATTAGTTAGCAGGAGCTGGGGAGGCAGGGAAGCTAGTTTATTATCAATGTGGGGCTGCTGCATGGAGTTCTAATTAGACTGCCTATTTAATCCGCCTGGTGTTAGACAACACTGAGCTCTGCTGTGTGTTAAACACTGGACACTGACAGCAGAGGAGGACTCCTGTCTATTCCAGCTGGGCGGCCTTCTGAAACGCAACATCTCTTAGGGGATATGTAGATCTACATGCTCAGTTACAGTGCTGCAGTCATTTAGCATATTGTAATACATTCGCTGTGTACTGTTCAGATTCTGTTTTGTGCAGATCTGAGTTTCCACATGGAGAACATGCAGCATGTGCAGCTTCTTACTGACTTCATACCATTTCAGAGGTTTTGTCTCTTGCAGATTCAGTCACTGGGCAGAACAGGAAAAACTGTTCATAAGGGATCAGCGCATATTAAAAAAGAATTAGGAGTAAATATGAAAGCTGATGTCAAGTGCATCTCTAATGAGCACGTGGCTTTGTTCAGCCTAGGCTGTGTTTCCTTTCTGATGTTCTATTTTTGTCCTCATTTTGAGTCTGGGCTTTGTGTGTGGATCTGGTGCCACCTACTGGTGCTCTTTCTGAACCGCGGCTCAAAATAGAGCAGCAACAGCAGGAAGCAGTACAGACAGATGGACAGATGGAATGCTGAAGGGACGTTTCGCTGTTGGAGTGAAAGTGTAGTTTGTATAGTAAAATAGGTTCACTTGAATCCGTGTCAAGCCTGTTTTGATACCGGCTTTGGTTTCTCTGGTTTGCATTAGCGGTGTAGGTTAGGTTGTTATTTGGGAAACACCTGATTATAATACTTTCCATTGAAAAGTACACCTGGATGTAGAATCTCTTTCATCTTCAAAGCTTACCAGGAAACCTGTGATATGGATCCGTTTCCTCATTTACTGTGAAGGATGGAACACAATACATACTAATTGTCTTTTGGATCCTTCAGGGCTTGCTGACTGAACAAAGCCTAGAAAACACAAAATGCATTTGCTTGAAGCAGTGAAATGAAAACGTGTGGCGTATGGTCAGGAATCTTATCCAGTCATACTTGGAGCAATATACTGTGTTAATGAACCTATATGTCCATCTAGTGCTCTCTCTCTTATCTATCATGTTCTCTCTCCCGTCTGCTCTATAGTTCTACTCACTGTCCTCTTCTCTCTCTCTCTCTCCTCGTTCTGTCTCTCTCTCTCTCTCTGTCTCTCTCTCTCTCTATCTGTATACTGTTCTATCCATATCTCTCTAATCTATCTCTCTGTATCATCTCTACATCATCTATAGTCTCTCTCTCTCTATCTCTCTCCTGTCTCTCTCTGTACTGTCTCTCTTGTCTCGCCTCTTCTGTCTCTCTGTCTTCTCCTCTCTCTCTCTCTATCTCTCTGTCTCTCACACCCCCCTCTCTCTCCACCCCTCTCTCTATCTATCTCTCTCTCTCTCTTACTCTCCAATAACCCTCTCTCATCTCACACTCTCTTCCTCTCATCTTCTCTTCTCTCTCTCTCTCTCTCTCTCTCTCTCTCTCTCTCTCTCACCCTCTCTCTCTCTCTCTCTCTCTCTCTGTCTCTCTCTCTCTTTCTGTCTCTCTCTGATCCGTTGATCCGGTGCTGCAGCGTGCCTGGTGGCTCTGCAGTGTGTTTATCAGTATTCCGGAGGAGCCAGTCTCATTTAGACAAGT